>CM048744.1:155803536-156138536 GCA_026315105.1 Locusta migratoria | reverse complement strand
GCAGGGCTTCTTCAGATTATCTGCGTGACAGAATTTACACAAATTTACAAGACGGAATTACAAACGGTTATGGGCTTATTTTGTGTTAAGAAGACAGTATAAATGGCAAACAAAGCTTACAATGCGCTCTCCGTGATGTGACACCGTAAGTTGTTATTGCGATGTTTCTATTTTCCTGGAATGTTTTTTTAAATTTCCTTGTGGCCCTACAAATGTTCGGGTAACAACGAATTACAGTTGGAACATTCTCGGTGACGATGTGAGAAATATTAAACCGATTTTTAAGGTTACCTTAATCGAAGCGGTGGTCTCTGATGACACAAGATAAGCCAATGTTTACAATTGCGCTCACGGGCAGTGGGCGGGCGTGGTGTGCTGCTCCGCCGACTTGTACAGACTAAGGGAATGTGGGTAGGGAGTGACATAGGAAGCCGATGTATAAGACGGGACGGGTGAAATTTAGCTATCTGAATACAAATTTAACGAAATGGAGGTTATTAAGCAGAAGTTTATAATTTATGTTGGTATTTGTAAATGAGAGGAATTATATTTGAACAGGTAAAGGTAAAGCAGTCAACAATCCGAAGATTGGTTTGAACACCACAGTGCTTTACTAGGCATGGTCCTGTTTGGAGGTGGTATGCCGTTGCCTTCCTCCGACCTTCGAACTGACTTACCCAACCAGTTATAGGGGACCTACAGTTTAACGTGGGTTCCGAACCACGGTGCTACTCGGTATTTTTCACATGAGCAATACTGCCAGAGGTGAAAGAAGTAGAAAGTGACAGATAAAAATCTAACAGAGACATCATAATATCAAGGAATGTTTGATCTTTGCATGCCAACTGATTGTTTAGGAGGTGTGGGTGTCGAAAGTAAGCGCGCTTCGCTATCTCAAACTCTTCCAGTAAATTTAGCTTACGCCCCTTCTGCGCTACATGTAAGATTTGCATGTTGTCAATGGTAGGTCGTTGATGATCGGATGCTTTAGTGTGTTCCGCAAAAGGGAATGTTTTTTGAGTTGGCCTTTTTTTGTAAGAAGGTGCTCAGTAAAACGTACTTTAAAGGTCTCATCTGGATGATCCTGTAGCTCACGTATTTGATGTGTCTGAACATCTATATCTTTATGGAGAACAAAGGCGACTCCATTTTTGGATTCTCTTTTGTTACCACTCTAGTAAAGCACATATCGATTTCTCAGTGTTTTCTTCCCACAGATTTTCCACTTTGTCTCACTCAATCCCAATACCTTAAGCTTACGCCTGTCCATAAGATCTACTAATTCTTCACATTTTTTTGTGAGAGTGAGGATATTGAGTGTACCAATTTTCAGTTCCTTCTTGGGTTTTGTGTCTTCTGGTATCTTCGATGAGCATCAGGCCGTTGACCGTCATTACTTAGTGTTACTAGAAGAACTGTCATGTCCAGCGTTTTCATTTTTCCATTTGAGGCTTGTTTTAGGTTTGAAAGCAGTATTTATTTGCTCAACTGTTGACTTGCTACACCTAACACAGTTGCGGATTTTATTTCAGGGTTTACTCCCTTAGCCTTTGAAGATCCCTCTTCTCCACAAGGCAGTGGTTCCCTTCTTATTTAATCCCCAGGAAGGAGGCTGCCAGCTTCGCCGTTCCGAAGTATTCCTCTTCGCCGCTGCTACCAAAAACGTCTTCGCCCTGGGCATAGGTTTTGTGGGCATACTGAAGTGGAGGTAATGGCAGGGAAAAGGGACATGGCGAGGATAGGATAAAGGGATAGGCAGTTGTGGGCACGCAGTCTGGCTCCTCCTCCTGTCCGGCTTGGGTGACACTCCTGGCAGCCTTTTAGCCGATGACACACGAGCAGCTGCTAGAGTTTTGCGTTTTACCAACATGGCCAATCTATCAAAAGATATTTAACCCTCTTAATTGTTTCCATCTTTCGTTTTAGCCTTCTCTTGATACTCTATCTGGTAGTTACCAATGTTTTCGAGATGTAGCGAACCTCTGTCCTTATCTGGGCGCTAATGACCTTAGAAATGGTGCGCCCTAAAGCCACAAAAAAAAAAAAAAAAAAAAAAAAAAAAAAAACTGGCAGCTAAGCTACCGCCCGCATAACCCTCAGGATCCAGAGCACACAAACCACCTCACCCGCACGGACAGTGCTACGTTAAGGCGGTGTTCCCTGAGTAGTAGTGTGATTCTCCATAAAGCAAAATATTATTGCAATAGTTTGTACTGACAAACCACTTTGACGCCGCTTGCTGCAAAGTATAATCCCTAGCCCAACAAGCTATGTGTGACTAATTATTCATTTTGCCAGGAAGTCTGTTATGTAATTGTGACGAATAGTGCCAGACGCATAGGACGACCCGATAAAATTGTTGAAACTGAGTCGCATATCGGTATAACGAAGTATAAAAGAGGACTGTTAAGAAATGAGACTGAACATATTTGGGTGTTAGGTGGTATCGAAGGAGGTTCAAAGAAGTGTTTTATAGTTCAAGTGCAATTAAGGGGAAAAGAAACGCTGGTACCTCTAAGCATTTCATACTTCCGGGTACAAAAATTATTACAGATGGATGGAGTTCCTATCGAAATATCAGTGATAAAGGTTTCGACCACGAATTTGTCAATCATTCTGTACAATTTGTCTCGGGTACAGATCAGTCAGTCCATACGCAAAATGTAGAGTATCTTTGGAAAAACGTGAAGGATCGAATTAAGAGTGAGGGTCGCCCGGGTAGTCGAGATGAAATGTTTCAGTACTTAAATTTTCATAATTTAGGGCTTGCTGGAAAGAAAGTCGCAGGAGAGATTCTTAGAGTGTTACATGTTCCTCGCGTGTACCCTGGATATGGACAAAAAGGACTCAAACCAGTGGCTTATACGACTACAGGTATAACGGAAGATGATAGGAACGACAACGAAGGCGACTCCACGTATTGAGGAAGGTATGGGAACTTATATGTTAAATATACCTGTCATTTAGTGTTTACTTCGTCGTTAGTATGGCGCTGCACCGTATCGTTATGAACAGTCGTGATTGATATCTCGACACGGCGCGCTTCGATATATGTCGAGGGTCCGCCGCCATCTTGATTTTTACGGCAGTTCCGGTTACCTTGAAATTCACCCTAAAATCCTGTTGCAGCCGACGTCAGTTATGAGCCTGTAATTTTGAGGATCAATCTACTGCCTTTCTTGAATATTGGACTGACCTGCTATAAACAGCTGATGTCAAAGAATTGGCAGGTCAATAAACGTAACACTTTATTAGCGCTGTATACCACTCAAAATCAACTGGATTTGCTGCGAATTGGTGCAGAACATAAAGCTCTGGAGCTGTATGTCCCGTCAAAGTTCTTAAACATGGAGTAAAATCTCTGAAGATCCGTCACTAGATACACATTTTGAGTACCCTTCTCAGCAAATAATTATGAGCGCTGACATAAACTTCTATTTTATAGAACTACTAGGGGACCCGTGCGAATACTTCGCACCGTTAGTGGAATAACAAAAAAGTTGGGGGGGGGGGGGGGGGAAAGGAATTAAAGTTGAATGTTCACGCATAGCATTCTACAGAATCAATGTTTTATGATATCTTACGTTCTAATTAAGGTACGCAGCTCTTTCTAACCTAACAACACTCAAAGGATCAAGCTCTTTCATTTGCGCTTTCAAAAACTTACAAACCGATTAAAATATTTAATGCAAGGACGGAAGGATACCGCATTTGAATGAAAATAAAGAATGGAGAGACTAAAGTTAATTCTGATATTCATCGACAGATCTTATCAAATGTCTTCCGTTTGAAACAAAAATGAAGGACATCAGCCTGGTAGTTTGGTCTGGCCGACTGACTTCAGTTTTCGTAATTTTTTAAATACAGGATGTCCAGAAAAGGGCTCCCTGATTTCAAAATTAAATAACTCGAAAACAAAGATCGATAGAGGAACGCAGTTAACGGTATTTTTATTGTGAAAGCTGTAAGTAGTTTATACAGGAGTTTGAAAGAATAGTTACAAAAGCTGCAAACAGATAGCGCTGTACAGCTCATATCAGCATACATTAGTGAAATAATCGTATGAAAACACTGTGATGTGGTTGTTTGCAAAATATTTTCATAATGTTCACCATTGGCACTACAGAGGTGGCGCAAACGAAGAATGAAATTCGCCATCACATTTCGTATTGTCTCAACCGAAATGGATCCACATGCCACAGAGATCGCCGATTCAAGCTCGTCCAGCGTGGCGCGATGCTTCGGGTAGACCATGTCTTTCACTGTGCCCCACAAAAGTCACAGGGAGTCAAATCCCGCGAATATGGAGACCAATCCATACCTGCACCAGTAAATTTGGGATATTCCAAAGCAATGACTCGATTCCTGAAGTATTCCTCAAGAAAGCGAAACACTTATTCGGTCCGATGTGGTCGGGCTCCATCTTGCATAAACCATTCAGTACCTAGTCGATCCTCTAACGCTTGCTGTGTGGCGACAAATTGTTCCAAAATTGCTACGTAACGTGCACCAGTGACCGTTTCTCGAACGAAAAAGGGCAGTAATGCCTCTGCTGCATACTGCATCTCAGTAACTTTAGGAGAATACAGGGGTTTCGCTTCACACGAATATGGCTTTTCGGAACCCCAAAATCGCCAGTTCTGCTTATTCACGTAGCCATTCAGGTGGAAGTATGCTTCATCTGTAAACCAGATACAGCCAACATCAAATCGTTCACTATCAATCATTGTGAGCATCTGATTAGCAAAGGCAACCCTTTCTTGCACAGCTCGTACGGGTGTGGCCTGGTGCGTTTGAATTTTGAATAGGCTCTTTCTTAGTATTTTCTGTGTGCCGGAACGCTTCAAATCAGTCCCAGATGCAATTCTACGGACGGATGACATTGGATTTCGCTGAATAATTCCAGAAACTGTGGCGATATTTTCAGGCTTAACTGCGGTTTGCTTGCGGCCAACATACCCTACTAGATCATCAGTTACGCTGCCTGTTCGTTGAAATTTTGCGAATAGCATACGAATGGTTTTCGCATCGGGTCCTTTTGGAACATTAAATCGTGATTGAAAACTTCGCCTTGTTGCCGTAGGACTTCCTTCTAATCTGTGATACTCTAGCACCAGAAAAACGCGTTGTTCAATGAAGTTCATGGTTTCTCAGTACGCTAACCTCCTTTCACGTTTCAATAGTGGAATTGATTGCTCTGGACTTCGGATCACTCACTATGCAAGGCATTACGTATGGCGATTACAGCGCCATCTGTTAGCAGCTTTTGTAACTGTTATTTCAAACTGCTGTATAAACTTCTTACGGCTTTCACAATAAACATACCGTTTACTGCATTCCTCTATCGATCTTTGTTTTCCAGGTATTTAATTTTGAAATCAGGGAGTCCTTTTCTGGACACCCTGTATAAGATGGGTTACTACAGTGTACTAAAGTCACAATGAGAAAAGCGCCAAGTGCTATGTCTCAAGAACATGTGTTCCAGGCACAGCGCTGTGATACTTTGTGAGCTTTCATATACCTTCGTAAATGACTGTTGTATGATAAATATGCATAATGATGTAACAAACAGCCCAACTAGTTCTCGCTGTGAGCACGTATGAAACGAAGTGGTTAGCAGTTCCATCACTACAGTGATACGGACAAGTCATTTACTTTTCATTATATTTTAAATAAGACCCATTTTCATCTGTTTTGAACGTTTGTACGTAGTTAGCAAATAGTACTTACTGCGAACGGAAGTACAAGGTATCAGTTATAGTTGGGTTACCGGAAGGTTTCAATCTCTGTACAATAATGTTGATTCATGTTCTTGTCAAAATTGATAACTAATAAATTTTCGTTTTAATTTTCAGATGACGTCTGTTGCATCTGGAAACATTCCTAGCGGTACTCCACGCAAGAAAAAAATGACACAGTAAGTGAAAACTCTCTCATATTTTTCAAGGAATTCAGATTAAGTTTAATGACTCAGGCTGATTGGTTGCATGTCTTTCAGTAACCGTGTCGTAGGTTTATAGAATTAAAGAGTGTGATGTGAAACAGAATGATACGTCATGGTGTAGTCACCGATTTCAAAAATATTCTACCTAAATCTAGTGGAAGGCTAGATACATGCTGTTGACCCACCTACATGTCTAGCTCAGCAGTGTTTGACAACTTTATCATTTTTTTAAACGTGTAAAGTGCGTCTTTAAGAATTCGTCTATGATTTGAATGTTTTGATCCTTGGCCCCAAAACCGTTAAAGAAATGTGAAGAATTTAGCCTTATTAGAAAACGGTGTATTTTCTCCAGATTTATGGCAGCCTATCTACTGCATTTTTTACAAGAAAGTTAACGCAGTCCTCAATCTGAAGTCTGATTTCAACACTCACTGCTTTGTTAGATATAGCCCTTCTCGTATTCTTGCATAAATTGTCAGAATACGTGTAGACAGTATCCAATGCGTGAGGTTACTTCAATGTTCGGATATTTTAGCGTTCTACAATCAGATGTGACTGTCGAAAATGTGAGGTGCTCCCAGGGACCAGTCTCTGTAGATGCAGAATAATTTATGCAATTGCGAGTACTATTTAGAAAGTAGGAAACGTTTTGACAATAAAAATACTAAGTACAAGAAAAACATTTCATTATATACATCTGAAAGAGCGACTGCACTACTACTTTTCCAGTCATCCAACAAATTGAGGCACTGTATCATACCGGTGAACAAGCTTTGAAATTAATGAATTTTCTCGGGTTACTAGCCGCGTCATGTGGTTTACTGCCCACGAGCTTTCGACAGAGAACTCCTCTGCTATTGTCAAGTGGATCACTGTTAATTCGCCGTCCCATCTGTTCATCGGAGAACTGCTAGGCATCTCCGGGGGCTATGAAGTACTTGGTCTGTGAGCATCCCCTTCAGAATTTTGGTGATTTTGTTCTTCATGCTTCTTGGCTTTTGGGTGTCTCTGTTTGGATGATGAGCCCGTATTTGTGCTCTGTTGGTGTTGGACCTTATAACGAGGTTGTTTTTTTGTCAGCCAACACCGTTATCATCAGTATTGGCTGTCTTTGGACCTGACTTGGTGTTGGAGCGCTGTTGGGCTACTTTGATGTGTAGCCATTGCTGAATGGTGAATACAGGATTTGCGTCTATGATCTGGAGATCGCTGGTGGGCAGGATGTCGCTTAACCATCGCATTAGTTTGGATAGGCCGTATGGCTGGTGCAGTGTGGGTGGTTTGGGAACGTGATAGAGCGTGAATGGATAAGGATTTTTGAGCGGGAAGGTGTTTTCTCGCAGCATAACTCTGCAGCACCGGCTAGATGGTGCGTTCGTTAGGCATTGGGGGCACCTTCGCCCAGGGTTCGCGGCCGCGTCCTGTGCGTCCTCTTCCGGAGGGGAGGTGCCTCTTCTTCTGCCATCGCCTGCGACTGGATATCCCCATTAGGACTTGCAGGTTGTTCCGTCTCCATGAGCGCCTCTCCAGCCGTCAGCCTTGTGGCCGGGGTTGGGGAGGGGGGGGGGGGGACTCCTTGGTCCGTCTTCATCGGTCGCGCTGTTGTCCGCGCCGCCGTACTGCCCCCAAGGGGAGGCTGTCGGTAGGGCGGGCTCGAGCGTTCCCTCTTCAGTCTGTGCGCTGGCGTAGACTGTCGGCCTCTGCTTCTGTAGCAGACGCAGCTCCTCCTTCAGAAGCTGGATCTGCCTATGCAGTGCCACCAATTCCTTGTTGCTGGCAGCCCTTTCCGCCTGAAGAAGAAGTCAATAAGACCGCATTTTTGCCGTTTTGTGGCTCCACAACAGGGAAAATCAGCCGGCTCCTGAAGAGACATAAAATTGACACAATCTTCAGACCTTCAGCAAAGATCCGACAACTAATGAAGCCTGTGAAAGATTATGTAGGTCTCAGAACACCAGGCATTCATAAAATTCCGTGTGACCGTGGGCAGTTTTATGTCGGCCATACCGTTCGCAATATTGAACAGCGACGCATAGAACACGAGCGGTGCTTTCGATTACGCTATCCCGAAAAATCAGCTGTGGCGGAACATGCTTTACAAAACGGACACCGAATTGCTTTCGACGAGACATCTATTATTGTACGGACCAACAGCTTCTGGGACAGCGTAATAAACGAGGCAGTAGAGATCAAAATTTCAGAAAACGCCCTCAATAAAGACGGTGGTTGGCAGCTGAGTACGGCTTGGGATCCCGTAGTTGCGGAGTTGAAACGGGCGCGGCGTACGCGCGACAAAAACATTGCCTTATTTTTGTGTTCCAACTTCGTCGCCGCTTTTGTGTCCCAGCCTCGTCGTAGGTGTCGGTGGCCGAGTGGAATGAGACCGACACAGGAACAAAAAGAGCACGCCGGTGCAGGCACGGAGGGGAGCAGCCAGAAACCATAAACACTAGAGTAAAGTAGAAAGATATATATTGCACAGAATGTAATAATACTTTTACATAGTACTGCAGAATGTTGATACATAGTTGTTAGAGGCCTGCCTAGTGCCTGTACGATAGCAAAGTCTTCACTGGTGCCTAACTGATTACGAAGGTCCTCACTGGTTGCTATCTCAGTCCCAAGTGACCGATGTCTTTCCGTGGTGGCCACGAGCGGGGTTGCAGCAGAGGGCGCTCGTGGCTGTCGTGAGAACGCCGCGCCGTGTGTGCATGGCGGCGCGCGGCGAAAGTAGGTGGCGCGCACTTTGTACTTGAGCGACACCACACTTATATGGTCACGGAACTGGGCACCAGTGACGGGCGCGGCTGTATAAGCACGGCAGCGGCCGCGAATTGACAGTCATCCACTTGACAATGGCTGAGGAGTTCTCTGTCGTAAGCTCGTGGGCAGTAAACCACATGACGTGGCTTGTAACCCGAGAAGATTTCATTAATGGTTAAACAAATGGATATCGCCGCGAAAACATGCACTCGTATATAACGTAGCTTTGAAATTATTTTGTCGTAAAATTCTGCCGCCTTAGACTTCAGGCAGTGAGTCACGCATAGCTTTTTGATTGACAATGTCAGTGTCCGCGAAACTTGTGGAAAAGAAAGCGAAAACTTCGTTATTGTGAAGCGATGATTTTGTCGCTGAAGTTAAACGATTAGTCAATCACAATGCTCGGGCATCCACTCTTTTCATCATGCACGTTGGTTCGGCCACCTTTAAACCGAGTGCACCATTTCCGAACGCCATATTAACTCCTTAAGTTGTTTTCGAAAACTTCGCACTTCTCGCTTTAAGCTGCTATAAGGTTTATGGTTTTTATTTATTTTCAATAAAATCGTATCACAGAGCGCACCTCTTAACTGGAGGGATTTTCGATTGCAGCTCACACTTCAAATTCGAATATTGAAAAAGACAAGAAACGCAGAGAGGTTTCTGTTAAGACTAGATGTCGACTGACCTGCCGAGCACGCACATAGCAAAATACATGCGAATGGCGCGCGCCTAGTGGCGCCAGACGGAAACGTTCCCTAATTAATAAATAGCCTTTGTAAATCTGTTTATATCTGCGTTTGGTACACTGGTGCATGTGTATGTAAGGGTAGTTAGTCCAGTTTTTTGAACCGCAAATGTTGCCCGGGAAGGGTAACCTCCCAGAAAGCACTCCTCCGTGCTCGAATTTAACTTTTCCTTCTACTTGTCTGGCAAAATTAAGTGAATGGAGAAAGCGGTTTTATAAAGCCCAGAAGAAATGTTCAAATGTTTGTAAATCTATCGGACCAAACTGCGTGGTCATCAGTCCGTAGCTTACAAACTACTTAAACCTAGGTAAACTAACCTAAGGACAAACACACACACCCATGCCCCAGGGAGGACTCGAACCTCCACGGCGAGCAAGCGCGCGCTCCGCAGCGAGACGCTTTAGACCGCTCGGCTACTCTACCGCGGCAAGCCCAGAAGAAGATCGCACGTATTTCAATGTGTGTAAACAGGCGCAGTACACAAATATCTTTGCTACGTAATTGAGTGACGCTTTAAAAGTGCATAACGGGCGGGATTCTCAGCTGTCGGTAGACGCCTCTCAGACTCGAACATAACACGGCTTGCAGAGAACTCAATGCCGTGAGGTAATTTTGTGGAGTACCTGTTTCGTATCACTTCCAAAATGACTGCTCTTTCCTCCATAGCTGTACTGACTTTTACTGTCACCAGTATGTACCTTCACTTTGGATACAAATGCTTCTAAAAATTTGTATGCAAAATGGCAAAGCATTAGGGTCTAGAGAATACACCCCCGTTGATCTTATTTCCTGCGCATTTTTATGTCTTGCACATCTATATTAGGCCTACCTTTCGCCTGCGTCATACGTCACATTTTTTTTTTTTTTTTTTTTTTTTGCATTTTCTTTCGTCACCAATTAAATTCAGTGTTTAAATCATAGTGTCACAAATTTGACGATCACATGCAGATGGTGGTAGCGAAAGGCAGTAACTCAGAAATGTCGTTGATAGCGCCAATGAAAATGCGTTCTTCAATTTTATTTTCTTCACTATCAAAACAAGTACATCGAAAACCGGGTGTGATAATGTTGATGAAAATGCAGTACATTTAGGCCTCTACACAGCAGAGGCGCTACAAAGACGCTATACAACGTCTTCAGTTTTTCCTGCAGAATCATTGGCTGTTTTAACATCCAGTCGATGACGCCCTAATGGAGGGAGCCTGAACTAAGACTGCGAAAGCTTGCTTACGGACGTCCTCTGCTGTCCGCAGAAACCACCCCGGATCCACTCTTGGTTCAAAAAAATGTTTGTATAGTCTATGGGACTGAACTAAGGGGTCATCAGTCCCTAAACTTACAAACTACTTAGGGACTACTTAGGGACTACTTAGGGACTACTTAGGGACTACTTAGGGACTACTTAGGGACTACTTAGGGACTACTTAGGGACTACTTAGGGACTACTTAGGGACTACTTAGGGACTACTTAGGGACTACTTAGGGACTACTTAGGGACTACTTAGGGACTACTTAGGGACTACTTAGGAACTAGGACGGCACAAATATCCATGGCCGAGGGGGGATTCGAACCCCCTACCGTAGCGGCCGCGCAGACCGTGACTGTAGCGCCTTAGTACCCTCGGCCACTGCGGCCGGCCCACTCTTGGTCAGAGAGACTTGGCGTGCTGGACTAGGGTGACAACATCCCCCTTGCAGTGCAGAGGCCTCGTCAAGTCACCACCTCTGTTAGTACAGCCCATTAGCCAACCAGATTCGGTAGTTAAGAACTCTTACAAGGGAGACCTTTGTCTCTGAAATTGTTTGGGATGAGACTTCGCATGTTAGTATACGGTAAGGCTGTCCACTCAGAAGTTTTGAAGTGCACTATCCAAGGGAAAAGGGCACAAAAGTTTAAGCGCAACTCACATCTTATAAGTAGGCAATGACTTTTGTACAGCAGTATGGCAATATTTTCGTTTTTAATATCGAACAACTCGAAATACTTTTTACAATTAATGAACGTAGAGTAAATCGTTAAATGCTGTTGTCATTTCAGTTTTATTACAAAATTAGGCGGTATTGTAAACCGCGGAAAGATAATAAATACTGGTTGTATTTTCGTGGAACTACTTTCTTCATGGAAAAGCTGAGTGTAGCTGTTGCCCTATTGTATGTATATAAGAAGGCAGACGGTCAAAAATATGATTGTACTTATCTAAAGTAGATTCGAACCTGGATCGTCAGTATAACAGACAAACACGGTACCATCTAAACTATTAGACCTTGCTGTGGTAGTGCCTTCACTGACAAGTGTATCAGCTAAATATGTGCTATGCTTAAAACTTTGGAGCCTTTTCCTTATAGTTTTCTCGATTATGCTCTTTAGGACTTTATAGTGGCATACCTTTATGATTTACTACTATCCTGCGAAGTCACATGCCGAACTAAGTTTCAGAGACGGCATGGCATCGTTGTTAGATGGATATTCCAAAAGAGTGGACCATCACAACCTTAAACATATTGTCGAAGTGAGAGCTAGGTACTGAAATTTCTTATGAATTCACTTCAGAGAAGTCATTATTTGTTAGTATATGAAGTTGTTAGGGATTAAATTCTTCAAAATAGTGGTACAGGTGTTGGCTATGATAATTCAGTTTGACTAATGCAACCAATTACTTGCCCCAGAATTTATATTATCGTACGCCTTAATTATTCTCGTATGTGGTACTTAAAAGTGGATACCATTTCTACAAATGCGTTTTTCTTGCCCGATGAATGGCGCCGCAGCGCTGGAATGGCCGCGTGGTCTAAGGCGCTATGCTGCGGAGTGCGCGTCCGTTTTCCGTCGGAGGTGACAGTCCTCCCTCGGGCAGGGATGAGTGTGTTGTCCTTAGCCTAAGATAAAGCAGTTTGGAAGTATAGGGACCAAAGACCCCAGCAGTTGGGCCCCAAAAATAAATTGAATAGCGCCAGCAGCTATGATGAAGAAAAACTGTGCAAACGTTTGTAAATGTAAGGGACTTAACTGCGTTGGTGACGAGTCCTTAGGCTTACAAATTACTTACAATAACCTAAAGCCAAAATTCTGATTAGTAAGAAGGATATACATAAAATGTGATATACCACTTACAGTTTCACATAGTCGGTCTTTACAATAATGCTTAAAATTACTTTTAACTATCACAGATAAATGCCTAAAAATAAGTATCAGACAATATTTTTACTATTTTCTTATTTTTTATTAGTCATATACCCAGTACTGCTGCATGAGATGTAAGTTAACTGTATACTTTATGCTTGAATAATTTACCATGCTCCTTTTTGTATACTGCTAAAATTTTAATATGTATGTTATTATGTCAACGTACTTTTTGTATCAAGATGATACGAACTGCTAATTTTGTAAATTGTCACTGTAGTTCAGATCACATACGTGAAATGTACTGGCATGAAGGGGATTGCCAGTAGTTCCAATAAATTTCTTCAATAACATCTAGGGCTCACATTCATTCTTTCCTACATCAACGTGCGCACTAGGAAATTATCATTGGGAAATAAATGGAAAAATGTTTCAAATTTTCCAGAAGGCGTTCAACAAATAAATAATAAGCGGAAAGGAACATAACTGTGGGAGCGAGAAGTTGAGTCCTTAGCACTGGTAGGCTTCTAAGCCATCCGAATGACTCCACAGCCAATAAGAGGATTCGTGTATCCAGTTGATTACTATGCAGTTTAAGGACTTACCTTGTTGCGTTATTATTTGACTTGCAATACGGCTGATCTCTTTGTGATATATTATGCGCCATCACTTCAAAATGCATTCTGCACCCTACAACTTACAATACGCAATAACATAAGACGGAGTCGGGGAGATTGTCATTAGCCATTTAGAACTAGTTTTGAGATACAGCTACTTCAAAGTTTCACAGAAGTCTAAGAAGTGCATAAAACAAACTTTCATTGCACTTCACACACTTAATACTTGTAAAGCTTGTTGTGAATTCAATTGTCTTTATGGTATATTTATTTTATTGTCCATCTAAATAAGATGTAGTTAGTAGTGGCATATGACTATACTACCAACAAAATATAAAATATTAATTTGTAAGAATGTATTTTCACCTACTCATACCCACTAAAAATGTACCTACATTTTTACGAGAATTTTAACTTTTTTTTAAACTTATGGTCATAGCAGTTTGGTCTAATAAGTCGCTAGACCTACAAACTACTTTAACTACACTACACCACACACTTACACTCGCGCGATGGATGACTCCAACCACTGGCGGGAACAGCAACTCAGTCCGTAGCATAACGCCATACAATGCGATGTATGAAGCAATGTGAAATAATTGGTTAGTCTCAGTTACAGCAAGGAAGTTCCTCTACCTCTCGGTAGTTCCCGTTACTTACACAATTCAAACAAATCTTGAATTCCAGATTCTATGGTTACCATAGAGGCAGTAGATCATATTCCTTCCGGAAGTGCCTTACAATTTTTCATACTGCTGCTATGGATGTGGTACAACTAGCCTTCGTTTCCTCTTGATACGAATATCGACTGGTATTAAGTCTATTATGTCTGAATAATAGTGCTTAACAATTGGCTTGAAGGAATCCTCAAACTCCAACTGAGTCACTTCCTAAGATTAGGGGGATATCAAGACGTGGATAACGTAGGTCTTGAGTAATCATATTTTGCAGAACTTCGTAGTCTTTTCACTTTAATGACAATGATTATTACTTGCATATTTTATGTCCGCCAGTTCATCTGGCGTGTTTACTGCCATCCGTCACCTTGCGTGCAGCACAATGCGGCCAAAATAGAGATCGCAATGGCTACTGGTGTGACCTACGGCAGTGAAGTAATCTTCCATTTATTGTAAATTACTGCCTCCTCTTGCGTGTTCCGAAATTCATTAATCCTTACAAAAGCTTCCTTGCAGATTATAACTTCCATTCCACGCAGTTTTACGTTCTACGAAAACGTAACAGACCTAGATGACATCTGCTTCGTATCCGTGTTTGGGTTGCTATGAAATAAATGATAGAATTGTGCAATATATTATGTCATTAGTACGTAAAAAAAAACGTAAACCGTCGGGATCATTTTCATGTTGTTAGTTGTTGTTATGGTCTTCAGTCCGGAGACTGGTTTGATGCAGCTCTCCACCCTACTCTATCCTGAGCAAGCCTTTTCATCTCCTCATAAGAACAACAACCCACATCTATTTGAATCTGCTTACTATACGCGTCTCTTGGCCTCCCTCTGCGATTTTTACCCCACACACTTCCCTCCAATGCTAAATTTACGATTCCTCGATGTCTAAGAATGTGTCCTACCAAGCGATCCCTTCTTTTAGTCAGGGTATGCCAAAAACTCCTTTTCTCGCCAATTCTGTTCAGTACCTCTTCATTAGTAATGTGATCTACCCACCTAATCTTCAGCATTCTTCTGTAGCACCACATTTCAAAAGCCTCTATTCTCTTCCTGTCCTCACTGCTTATCATCCATGTTTCACTCCCGTACAAGGCAACACTCCACACAAATGCCTTCAGAAAAGACTTCCTTACACTTAAATTAATATTCGATGTTAGCAAATTTCTCTTTTTCAAAAATGCTTTTCTTCCCATTGCCATTCTGCATTTTATATCCTCTGTACTGCGACCATCGCATGTTATTTTACTACCCAAGTAACAAAACTCATCTACCACCTTCATTGTTTCGTTACCTAATCTAATTCCTTCACCATCGCCTGATTTTCTAAGACCGCATTCCATTATTTTTGTTTTGCTCTTGTTAATGTTCATTTTGTACGCTCTCTTCAACACACTGTCCATTCCATTCAACTGCTCTTCCAGGTCGTTCGCTGTCTCTGACAGAATTACAATGTCATCAGCAAAACGCAATGTTTTTATTTCTTCCCCCTGAACTTTAATCCCTATTCCAAAATTTTCCTTGCTTTCCTTCATCGCCTGCTCAATGTACAAATTGAATAACATCGGAGAAAGGCTACAACCCTGTCTTACTCCCTTCCCAACTGATGCTTCCCTTTCATGCCCTTCAAGTCTAATAACTGCGGTCTGGCTTTTGTACAAGTTGTAGATAACTCTCCTTTCCCTGTATTTTACCCCTGCTGACTTCAGAATTTGAAAGAGTGTAGTCCAGTCAACATTGTCAAACGCTTTCTCCAAATCTACAAAGGCTAAAAATGTAGATTTGCCTTTCCTTAATCTATCTTCTAAGATAAGCCGTAAAGTGAGTATTGCCTCCCGTGTTCCTACGTTCCTCCTGAATCCAAACTGATCTTCCCCTAAGTCAGCTTCTACCAGCTTTCCCATTCTCCTGTAGATAATTCGTGTTAAAATTTTGCAACCATGACTTATCAAACTGATGGTTCTGTAATTTTCACACCTGTCTGCGCCTGATTTCTTTGGAATGGGGATTATTACATTTTTCTTAAAGTCTGAGGGCATTTCACCGGTCTCATACATCCTACACACCAGTTCAAATAGTCTTGTCATGGCTGGCTCTCCCAGAGACTTTAGTAGCTCTGAGGGTATGTCATCTACTCCTGGGGCCTTGTTCCGACCTAGGTCTTTCAGGGCTCTGTCAAATTCATCTCTCAGTATAATATCTCCTATTTCATCTTGATCTACTTCCTCTTCCCTTCCTACAACATCGTCTCTCAGTTCATTTCCTTTGTAGAGCTGCTCTATGTACTCTTTCCACCTTTCAGCCTTCCCTTCTTTGCTGAGAACTGGTTTCCCATCTGAGTTCTTGATATTTGTAGAATTGCTTTTCTTGTCCCCAAATGTCTCTCTGATTTTCCTGTAGGCGGTATCTACTTTTCCCCTTCTTATACATTCTTCTACAGATTTGCATTTGGCTTCTAGCCACTCCTGCTTAGCCATTTTGCACTTCCTATCAATCTCATTTCTTAGTCGTCTGTACTCCATTTTGCCTGTTTCATTTACTGCATTTTTATATTTTCTCCTTTCATCAATTAAATTTAGTATTTCCTGTGTTATCCAAGGATTTTTTGCAGGTCTTGCCTTTCTACCTATTTTGTCCTCTGCTGCCTTCACTATTTCATCTCTCAATGCTACCCATTCCTCTTCTACTGTTTTATTTCCCCCTGTTTCTGTCAATTGTTGCCTAAATCTCCCTCTGAAATTCACCAGAACTTCACTTTCCTTCAATTTATCTAGGTTCCATCTCATTTTCCTACCTTTCTGCAGTTTTTTCAGTTTCAGCCTACAGTTCATGACTAACAAGTTATGGTCAGAGTCTATATCTGCCCCTGGGTATGTCTTGCAGTTAATAACCTGATTCCGGAATCTATGTTTTACCATTATAAAATCTATTTGATACCTTCCAGTGTCTCCTGGTCTCTTCCACGTATACAACCTTCTTTTGTGATTCTTAAACCACGTGTTTGTTATGGTTAAATTATGTTCCGTGCAAAATTCTACCAGGCGACTTCCTCTTTCATTCCTTCTGCCCAGTCCATATTCACCTACTATTTTTCCTTCTTTTCCTTTTCCTACTACCGAATTCCAGTCTCCCATCACAATTAAGTTTTCTTCTCCCTTAACTGTCTGAATAATTTCCTTTAGCTCCTCATATATTTCTTCTATATCCTCATCATCGGCAGAGCTAGTTGGCATATAAACCTGTACTACTGTTGTCGGTGTTGGCTTCGTATCTATCTTGACAATGATAATGCGATCACTGTGCTGCTCATAGTAGTTTACCCGCATTCCTATTTTCTTATTCATTATCAGTCCTACTCCTGTGATACCCCCAACTGATTTTGTATTTATAATCCTGTACTCACCTGACCAGAAATCCTGTTCATCCTGCCACCGAACTTCACTAATCCCCATTATATCTAACCTCAAACTATCCATTTCCCTTTTTAAATTTTCTAATTTTCCTACCCGATTAAGGGATCTAACATTCCACGCTCCGATCCGTAGAATGCCAGTATTGTCTTTCCTGATGATAACATCCTCCTGAGTAGTCCCCGCCCGGAGATCCGAATGGGGGACTATTTTACCTCCGGAATATTTTACCCGAGAGGATGCCATCATATTTTCATACAGTAGAGCTGCATGTCCTCGGGAAAAATAACGGCTGTAGTTTCCCCTTGCTTTCAGCCGTTCACAGTAGCTGTGTGGCAAAGCCACATTAGCTGATGTTACAAGGCCAGCTCAGTCAATCATCCAGACTGTTGCCCCTGTAACTACTGAAAAGGCTGCTGCCCCTCTTCAGGAACCACACGTTTGTCTGGCCTCTCCACAGATACCCCTCCGTTGTGGTTGCACCTACGGTACGGCTATCTGCATCGTTGAGGCACGCAATGTAGTGCATCAATTAATTGTTCTAGGCATAAAAATTTGTCTCAAAAGACTGGAAAATATTTTCTTCCTGCCCAAGAACTTTTGTGCAGCACTTACTTCAACAAGAACAGATACTTCCCATCAAGGCTGCCTCAATAGTCTTACTGATTTTGATGACATATATTTCTGGGTAGCAATTAGTTGAGATTTCGTCTTTTTTATTGATCAAAATTTCGCGTTATTTTCGTCGAGGGCATTACTTTTTAGGGGACTTTTCATTTACTATACTTAGTTCAAGCTTACAGGAAGGGAAAAATTCTCAGAATTTGTGGGAGATGTAGGCGTAAGAATCACGAAGTATTAAATGCCCCCATATCCGTATTTAGATTAGGAAACATTTTTACAAGTCGGTTGGCATTAAAACATTCTCGCAGTGTTCAGCTGTCACATAAACGTGTGCATATTATTTCATCAATGACACAGGATGGTGATTAAAAGGATTAAATTTAAGAGAGAATGTCATAAGTTAAGAGTTATTAATCATAAGTTACCTCTTTTTACTAGTTACCCAAACATTTGAACAGGAATTTCTGGTTAATATATGCCAAGATTCATAGCTGTTTGTACCTAATGAATAAAAATGTTTAGCTTCACACTACTGTCAAAAGTATTAGCTGAACCCTCTGAAAATATCGTAGCTGCCAGAGAACAGAACTGTACTCTCGAGGCCTGTAAAGGGAGAGACTGGCCAATCGGCCGTTGGCCGCCATGTTTTTACTGGAATAGGGGCGAGACGTACATTTAGACAGCGGCACAAGCAGAAATGCTGCCTCTTGATTAAACTAAAGCATCAGGCTTAACACACAGTACGTACTTGAAACAAATTCCATTCGTCTTTGTTTATATATGCCTAATAAATTTGTGAACAAGTGGAAGTCTCGTGAGGTACTGTCTGATTAAGTCATATTTTTTATGACGTTCTCGTAACATCCACAGTTAGCAGTTGATGAATAATAAACAGATGGTTCTTTTAATGTACCTTAAAGAACATGCTATTTCCGATTTTGCTGTTCAGTTCCGCCGCCACATATAGGGTTACCATATGTTCATCACCAAAGGACACTTTATCTTTAACATAATGTAATTAACCACTTTATTAATGAACCACGTAAAACTACTATAAACTATAACAGTAACCCTTTGTGGTTGTTGGGAAACGAAATATTATGAACCTTGACAGTTTATTCCTCATCACTACTCTGTTGTTTCATTCTTGTCTTATTCACTTTGAACCAACTATATTTGGTCGACGACGAAATTTGTCTAAAGAGCTTTATTTTTTTTTTTTTTTTTTTTTAACAAGGCATTTCAAATGTTTGAAATTATACTCTGCACATACAGTATAATTACAGTATATTTTTAATATATTCCTGTCTTTTGTACACTGTGTGTTCACGAGAGAAAACACAGGGTCTGTGTCGGCATTATGACTAGTTATAGAGAAGGAAAAAAAAAATACAATTTTCAGCAGTTCAGAATAACTAACAACACTAGATGACAAAAATATGTACACCACATTTCAGCTGCTGGTATGTTCTGTTTACTTTGTTAATCTTTCAAAAGTTTTATAAAATTACAAAGATGATCGGAGCGCTATGTATCATTAATTCTTACATTCGTTTGATCATTCTCTTCAGTGATTTGTATTTCTCCAGGAGCAAATATTTAACACTGACTCTCTTTGGTATTATGTTACATTTAAGTTGGTAATTTATTTTGAAGCGAAAGACGACCTACGATCTCGAACACACAATACAGCTTTAACCTAAACCACAAAGTATGTCAAAAGCAACGCCATAGAACGTAATGCAGAATGCACTGGTTGAATACAGGATAGACAACCGGGTTCCTTCGCAGAGAAGATCCAAACCGTTTGCAACTGTCAGACCCATGCGGAGTGCGAAATTGTGAACGGCAATTTCACTCTGTGTATGCGCGTAATAGTTGCAAACAGTTTGGAACTGCAGTTCGAATGAACATGTTGTCGCCAATGACACACAAATAAATTTTCGTTCTCGGAACCCAAAAAGAGGATATTTTGTAGAATTTTATAAATTCCGGCCGGACACATTTTCTTGCCTCAAGAGGACACATCCGGGAAAAGGACGACGTATGGTAACCCTAGCCACATAATGAATTTTCGGCGTGTTCCTGTCAAACTTTTAACATATTCTCTGCACTATGAAATAATACATGTCATTTCGCACACACAAAAAAATCAAATGTTTGTAAATATTATTGGACTGAACTACGGGTCCATCAGTCCCTAAACTTACAAACTACTTACAAACTAGGACGGCACAAATATCCATGCCCGTGCAGACCGTGACTGAAGCGCCTCACTCCCCTCGGCCACCGCGGTCGGCATTTCGTACATATCAGTACTTCCTCTAATGCAACAGCAGAAACTGAATCAAAGTAGATCAATGAACATCGAATACGAGTCAGTGACCACCCCTCCTTTTTCTTGTTACCTACCGAAACCAATTATAAAATTGTGAATGGCCAACAATACGCAGCCAAGCGCAAGATGCCAGTCGGACGTGCGTTTACGTAGGTTTCCGAAGCCGTGTTACAACGGTGTGTAGCATGACGTGTCAGAAATCATGAACGAATGAAAAGCTAGAAAAAAATTGATAAAAATCCCACTCCTTACGTCCCCCCTCCCCAATACGTCACGGAAAAATTGCTTAAGGTAATAAAATTACGTACTTTTATGAAGGCCATTCTTGCATAAGTGGCAGCAGAAAATAACTCAGAGAGGAATAATTCGTTAGTTTTCGTAGGCCGCCTTTCCGGTTCTCGCCGTGTCGGTTCTCCTTCATCGTCCACTGTTTCCGTCTTTCGTCACGCCTTGGGAACACAATCATGTAGCCATCTTGACTTCGGTTTGTACAGTCAACAGCGGAACAACGAGGCATTTCTATTGACTATCCTTAAAAATTATGTAATAAACATTTTTGTGTCCAGCCTCGTCGCCCTTTTGTGTCTCGGTTCCGTCGTAGGTGTCGGTGGCCGAGTGGAAATATACCGACACAGGAATAAAGGACGCACGCTTGTGCAGGTATGGAGGTGAGCAGCCAGTGGGACAACAGAAACTAGAAACACTAAATTAGAACGAGATATATATTGCACAGAATTTATACAATACTTTTACATAGCTCAGTGCTGCAGAATGCTGATACATAGTTGAGCTAGAGGCCTGCCTAGTTCCTATCCGATAGCCAAGTCTTCACTGATGCCTATCTGATTCCGAAGTGTTAACTGGTTCCTATCTCAGTCCCAAGTGAACGATGTCGTTCAGTGGTGGACACGAGCGGGATAGCAGCAGAGGGCGCTCGTGGCTGACGTAAGAACGCCGCGCCGTGCGTGCATGGCGGCGCGCGGCGAAAGCAGGTGGCGCGCACTTTAGACTTGTGCGACACCACAAACATTACTAGTTACCAGTGTATCACTTCAAATCAACATTTAATTTTAAAAATTGCCCTAAATCTGTAGAATTATCGTGACAGACTAACAGTATCTTCATTGATGTAAGTAAAGTAAATAGAATCGACAGAAGGCGTTCGAAAGTACAGCAGTGCGTACCGTAATAAAAGCTGTAAATAACTGCACAGGAAAGCCGCTGTCAGGAACATTTAAGACCCTCTAAAGTACAGTAAAGCTCACTGTACCTATTCACGCACATACAAAGGCCGCCAAGCTTGGTAAAAACGTGGCGTCCTAGGCGCTCATTCTATCAACAGCGGCATCACTCATTACCACCCTGCCTATATGAGCCCTTTAATGCACTCCATCATACCGTGTCATCTGTTGTGAAAAAACGAAACTCTTTCAGCAAAATATTAAAAAGGAACTGTGAAAAATGTCGTAACGTGAAAACTGAAATTATAAAAACTTGAGGCTGATGACTTGTTCAACCCTCGTATGAAGGCTCGAGGAAATACTTCATGACAACTACCTCTTTTTTTCCCCCCCTTCCTCCCTTGCAGAAGATAGCAGTCCGGTTGGATAATGTTACACACACAGACAAAATGACAACGTCTTAACTACATGCGTGGACAATGAATAGCACTGAAATCTCGTAACACACTAATTTATTACAGTTGTATACAGGGCACCCTCTCGGTAAAAAAAGAAAGATTACACATACAGTTGGTATTCAGCGCCTCCCACATCGTTGGCAGTATGTGGCGACAGTAGCAGGGGACTACTTTGACGATCTATAGGCGGTTGCCATACCGTCTGCCTCAGCATTTGCCGCACCAGGTCTGAATCGGGTCACCTGTTTGTGCTCGCTGTTTGCAACACAAACGAACTGTCTTAATGATGTGCACAGAGGCTACACCGCCTACACCAGTGTACAGGCAGCGGCTGTGCGGCAGCCATCTTGGATGGGTGCAGAAAGAGTGTTTGGCCGATAAATGCGTAGTCTTCAAATGACGCTCAATCGAACCCCTGTTTTTAATTAAACAGCTTTCTTTAAGCTTTTCGTAGCTCCCCTGGTTTTCACGCAAATTTGCGTAGAATATAGCGGTGGAACCTTTCAAATTCTACTCGTTACTTCACGCGACCTTGCCCACCAGCGAGAACAGATTCTGTAGCCCACTCACCTTGTACTTTGTGACCAATCTCTCTAAACATTTAATTCCCAAAATTGTATCCCAAATTAAAGAATAATTATGACTTAGTGCTTTTCATGTATTTTATCATTAACCAGCTAACCCGCCTCTACTTTGCACTTTTAACTAGAGAACCGCAGAAAGTATCGTGTTTTGGTTTCTTTAAATTTGTTCATTTTAATTCTGGGATGAACGAAACTGAAATAATTGAAATAAGAAGAGTAACGTAGACTGATTTATCACTTCCATGACCTCTGTAAGCTGAGACCCGCGGAAAAGTACTTAGTATAGAATTCACAACGATAAAAGGCCGCGAGATCATATGACTGACTAGTCAGACTAGTCTGTAGTCTGAAGCCATCTGGCACCAACGCTTTAGAAGAAATAAAATGATAAATGTGGTTAACTCGTAACAGTTACAATGATCTAAAAGCAAAAAATTACGCGAGAGCACGTGTGAGTTCTGCGATTATATACTATGTACCCTGGCCTAGCTGTTACAGTTCAGGCTCCAGAGCTGACTACATTGCAGAAGCGGTAAACGATTCTACGTCATTCTTATTTGAGTCGTTTCACATGTTCGTATTGACATTAATTTTTTCTTTATGATACTGTTATAAACCTAGGCTATAGTTAAACAGCATGGTGACACGTTTAGTACTGCTAGAGTTACAAAAGATTAAAGCAACAGACAGAGAGGAAAAAGTGCTTCTATTTTATATAATAGTAGGATTTGCTATCCCCAGCTGAAATCTGTAATTTATGGCCGAAATATATATTGCAAAAAAGGAACGCCTTAAAATATATGAAAAAGCAATTAAGACACCCAACTCTAATAAACTACCCTGTGCTCGCAGCTGTGGCCGGGTGGCGCTCGACATGCTCTGCGGCCGCCATGTTAGTTGGGTATCGCGCTCTGCCTGCTTCATTTCACTGCCATTACAAGGTCTCTCCGTTATTCTGTGGTTGCTGGTTGCAAACCGACAACAACCTAGTGGTTCATTAATATTTAGAATGAGATCAAAGACATAAGGCGATATGTTTGGAGAGCGCGGTATGTGTTCTGTGTTGTCATTCTTTTGCACCGTTAAGCTTGCAGTATATGACCTGTATACGACCGTAACAAATTAGTATGTTAAGATAATTCAATGCTATTCATTGTGCACACATTTTGTTTACACTTTGCCCTTTTGTCTCTAAATCTCACATTTTCCAATCGGGTTGGTATATGCAAGGAAAAAGAGTTGCCCTTTCTTTTGCCCCCCAACCCTTGTATTATGCCTGAAAAACGGAGTCTGCTGCATAGTCAAAGATACCAGTAGTGTGTTCTGCAATCCTATCGGTTCTCGCTATCAAATGATATTCGTTGTTTTCATTTGCTCCGCCCCGTCCCTCTCTGTAGCTGATGCATGTCCAGAACTAACGGTGACAGAACTGGCGGTACCCACTATACCCCAGCCGAGGGATCCCTGCTTCGCTAGACCTGTCCCCAGCAAATGTATGCTCGCATATGGATTGAAGGTCAGGTCCTCACACGCTGGCGTGAAGCAATTGTTGTTCCCATACCAAAACCAGGGAAGGAGAAACCTATTCCGTCGAGTTATCGCCCCACTTCTCTCACCAGCTTCGTTTGCAAGGTGATGGAACGCATGGTTCATGCTCGGCTGATTTGGCTACTCGAATCTCGCCATCTCCTTACCAACGTCCAATGCGGATTTCGTAGGCATCGTTCTACTATCGACCACCTATCGACCTATATTATGGATAACTTTTTGCGTAAGCGCCAGACGGTGGCTGTATTTTTGATTTGGAGAAGGCTTATGACACCTGTTGGAGGGTGGGTATTCCGCACGCTCCATACATGGGGCTTTCGCGGCCGCCTCCCCATTTTTATTCAAGCATTTTTACTAGATTGAAGGTTCCGGGTGCGAGTGGGCTCTGTTCTGTCGGACACCTTCCGCCAGGAAAATGGGGTGCCACAAGGATCTGTGTTGAGCGTGGCACTTTTAGCGATAGCAATCAACCCAATTATTGATTGTCTTTCGGCTGACGTCTCTGGCTCCCTTTTTGTGGACGACTTTGCGATTTACTGCAGTGCCAAGAGAGCGTGGTCGAGACAACGCTGAAGACAGCGTTCCAGGAAACGTCTTTACTCTTGGAGTGTCGCCAATGGCTTTCGGTTCTCCAGTGAGAAACGTCTGTAGAAATTTCTGGAGATACAGAGTTCCTTCCACCGTCTCTCCATATTGGCCCCATTACTCTGCCTTTCGTGGAGACGACGAAATTTTTAGGGCTAATATTGGACAAGAAAGTCTGCTCTTCTCCGCATGTCATATCTGGCTGGCCGGTGTACTCGGTCCTTTAACGTCTTCTCTGTTCTTAGCGGCACGTCATGGGGAACGGATCGAACCGTCCTACTTCACCTCTATCGGTCCACTGTCCGCTCAAAATTGGATTACGGAAGCTTCGTTTATTCTTCCGCACGGCCGTCCATTTTACGCCGCCTAAACTCGATTCACCATCGAGGGTTACGCCTGACAATGGCTTTTCACACAAGCCCTGTTGACAGCCTCTATGCCGAAGCTGCCAAATTACCTTTACCCTGTCGACGCGACATATTACTGTGTCGGTGTGCATGTCGTTTGCTTTAGATGCCCACCGTCCTTCCTATCCATCATTCTTTGACTCCCTCGATAGCCAATACGGGCTGTCTGAGATGGCCCTGCTACCTCCTGGAGTCCGCTTTCGTCGCTTGCTTCGGCAGCTCGATTTTACTCTCCCTTCCACATTTCAAATAGGTGAGAGCCCAGTGCCACCTTGGCTTCAGGCTCAAGTTCGCGTTCACCTCGAACTCACCTCATTCCCGAAAGAGTACTTCGGATGCTTTTTTGCTGCTCGAGATTTTTTGAACTTCGTGCACGGCTCGAAGATTCCGTTTTCATATATACGGAAGGCGCAAAGACCAATGAAGGTGTCGGATGTAAGGTTGGTGTCGGGAATGACTGTTTTCAGTACAGGCTTAATGACCACTGCTCGAATTTCACGGCTGAGCTTTTTGCCCTCTATCAGGCTGTACTCTACATCCGTCCTACGACGTCTGCTCTCACTCCCTCAGCGCCATCCTTTGTCTGAGTGATGCCTTTTCGGCCCATCCTGTTGTGCACCGAATCAACCGCTCCCTTCAGTTACTAGCCGCCGACGGCCCTCGCGTTCACCTCGTGTGCTTACCTGGCCACGCAGGCGTGCCGCCGGCCGCGGTGGCCAAGGGGACTGAGGCGCTCCAATCGCGGTGTGCACGGCCACTACGGTCGGGGGGTTCTAATCCCCCCTCGGGCATGGATATTTGTGCCGTCCTTAGTATTAGTTCATAAGTAGTTTGTAAGTTTAGGGACTGATGACCCCGTAGTTAAGTCCCATAAGCTATACAAACATTTGAACATTTTTGAGCAGGCGTGCCTGGTAACGAGGCTGCTGATGCTGCGGCCAAGGCTACGTACTGTGTCCCATCGCATGATATTCAAGGGGCTCTTTCCCGTCGCCTTATATCGTCGTGGCAAAATGTGTGGTCCTCGCTTACAAATAATAAGCTTCGAACCATTAAACCACTCCTGGTGGCTTGGATGACCACCTCACGCTGCTCGTGACGATCATCTTGGCCCGGTTGCAGATCGGACATTGCCGGTTCAGCCACCGCCACTTGCTCACTGGTGACCCCGCACCGTTATGTTCCTGTGGCCACGCGCTGTCGGTGCGCCATGTTTTATTGTCGTGTTCCAGTTTTTCTCCTGTTCGGCTTGCACTACATTTTTCGGACGCACTGGAAGAAATTTTAGCTGATGACGCGCGGGCTGTTGCTCGAGTATTAAATTTTCTCAACTTCACCAATTTGTCAAAGGACATTTAGCTCTTCCCTTTTTTTCATTCTAAGTTTTAGCTGTTTATTTATACTCTTACTAGCTGAACCCCCGCTGCTTCCCATGCGTAGGCTGGTTGGTCTGCACCAGTTGTTTCTTTTTAATCCTGATGAAGAATCCATATCTTAAGTTTCGTAGTCATAGCATGAAATTTGAGTTAACAGCACCATATTTTTGAAAATAAATATTTGCATCTCGTATTTCACCCACTTATTGGACGAATTTCCAAAAATACCGAAACACGTATTTTTTAAAATCATAACGAACAATACAATCACCAATTTTTGCAGCTCTAGCTTCAAAATTGTATCAATAGCAACGTGTTTTCAAAAAGAATTTTCGATCCTCTATTTAACCCTCTTACTTGTTGAATTTCCAAAAATACTAAAAATCATGGATTTTTAATCCTGACCAAGATTCCATATCCGATGTTTCGTAGTTGTAGCTTAAAATTTGAGATAATAGCAACATATTTTTGAAAATCAATTTTTTGCGTCACCTATTTTACCCCCTTATTTGTCGAATTTCAAAAAATGCCGAAACACGTATCTTTTAAATTCGAACCGCGAATTAAAATTAGAAATTTTGTAGTTCTAGCTTCAAAATTGCCTAAATAACAACGTATTTTGAAAAAACGTTTCATCCCCTATTTCGTTCCCTTACGGACGGAATATCGAAAAATCGCTTCTTAAATTATGCCTACAGAGTAAGATCAACACCCTCCACAAATTTCAAGTTTCTATCTTCAGTGGTTTGGGCTGGGCGATGAGGAGTCAGTCAGTCAATCAATCAGTCACTCAATCGGGACACTTCCTTTTATATATAGAGATTATCCTAGGGTATATCCCAGTTTTGATTCAGGCGCTAATGATGTCAACAGTTGTGTGCCCTAAAACACAAAATAAATAAATGTATATATACATGTGGCGTCACTTCTGATCCTGCAGTTGTTATTATTTAATATTCACAGAATATGACATCAACTGCGATTGGGCAAAGCTGAAAAGGTGTACCCAGCCGGGATTCGAACCCGGGTCTCCTGCTTTCTAGGCAGTTGCGCTGACCCCAACACCACTGGGGACACAGTGATCACCGCACCTGCAAGGACTACCTAAGCACGCCTCCCGTCAGATACACTGTGTCCCCAGTGGTGTAGGGGTCAGCTGCAACTGCCTAGAAAGCAGTAGACCCGGGTTCGAATCCCGGCTGGGTACACATTTTCAGCTTTGCCCAATCGCAGTTGATGTCATATATTCTGTGAATATTAAATAAATGTATGCTGACTGAGTGGAGGCCAGGTGGAGGGCAGTGTTGAGACAGCCGTGTGTTTTCTGCCGAACAGGTGGCTGACCAGGCGCTGGAGCAGTCAGCTGCGGTCGCTGGTGCGGGCGCTGCTGGACGAGGTTCGCCAGCGACGGGCAGCTCCAGAAGGCGGCGGCGACTGCGGCGAGGTGGCCGTGGAGGCTCCAGCGTCCAGCGCCTACGAACCGCAGCCTCCAGCACTGGACTGCAGCGCGCCAATTCTGGAAGATTGCACCGAGTGGGACCCCATGGTCCGCGCTGTACTGCAGCTCTCGGCAACACCGGAGCAACACTGCGACACACTCGCAGCTCCCACAGAGGGGGTCACCACAACTCCTACAGACATGTCGCCTGATTTAGAGAACGTCATCTGTAATCTTTAGCAGATAATGTCAATTAAAATTTTTAAATCAACAACTGTGTTTCAATTAATATTCCTAGAGTCCTAATTTCGCTCTTTGTCCCATGCTATATTCCAAAACAAGAGTAACTACTTTTGTGGACTTCAACGCAGATATTGCTCCGCTTTGGCAAATGAGTCTAAATTTCCCACCAGTCTGACTATTCAGGTAATGAAAAACTGCTTGCATAACAAAATTTCCAAACGCACTGGAAACGACTATGGAATTAGGACTGGTGTAGCTACCCAATGTGTGAACTGACTGCACGAAACGTGAAGATAGTGTGTTTTTGTTTGTAATGAAAAGTAGTATGGGTTTGTGGGGCGAGCGTGTCACTGTTCTTTGTTAAGAGCCCGTCCCCGCTAAAATTCCCAAATAAATGTTCTGTTGTAGTTTTGGTAACAAAAAGATTTGACTAAGCAACGAGACTTAGTACCTTCCTTTGCCCTGTTAGAAAAAATTGCAACTGACATCGGATGCAATGATCTTAAATAAATGTGGTTTAGTTTGATGCGCAACGGATAACACTTTAAATTGTACATTTGTTAATAAGTCAACAGTAATTAAACTCGTAATGGGTCTACACATTAATCTCGTGTGTGAGAAACAATGTGAGCAAATGATATGTTCAGATCTGTTAGCGTGCACCATATACCAGCAGCCAGACTATACATGTATAATTCGACTGTGAGAGCCAACAGAAAGTGCTACTACAGTGATAATTTTGCTACTTGACTTAACAGGATACCAAACAAGGATATTTGATATCAATTGGATATCAAGATCACTGCACTTGATAATGTGCCTATCTCTAAAACAATTCAATGTAATAAAAAATGTTCTACAAATCTGGTAAAGATTTCAAGTATCACACACTGCAAATATTTCTCATCTCTTTACGTGATCTACTTCTCTTCTGATCAGACAAATCACTTTAACTGTTACTAACATTAACTAACTTAATAATCTGAACTTTCATTGAGACTGAGAAAATCTCTAACTATGATCTTTACTGCAATTATGAACAAACTACTGCCTGCTCTCATTAATAGACTAACTGATCATCACAAAATGCCTACACTGAACTGTTCTAATTAGCATACAAATTTACAAACAAAATTATTATGCCATACTACCATAAGAAACAATGATCAGAACGGATAGCAATTCAAATTGGTGAAAGGAACGAGGAACTGGTAAAATGATTCAGGGATAAATGATAAATGCGAGCTGAATTAAGCAGTATTCATTAGCACAAGACAAACACGAACTACAATATAGGCTACATACAGGCTACCATACAAAACAATAGAAAAGTACAAGTTTACCTTATTTCAGACAGATTAATTTCCATACAAAAATTTCAGTCTGCAGACTTGGCTGCGACTCTTCAAAACTGAATTTTTACTCTTCGAGTCTAACACACACAGACTAACCCAACAGTTTCACGACTACAACTCTACCATAATCAGACATCAACTATTCTGCACGAAGGTCACACACCGATTCCCTCAAACGCAACAATTGCGAGTACAAGACATACTCCAAAGATAAAACAAAGTATTTGGTTTACAGCAAAGATATGAAAATAAGTACAGTATGTTATATCGATTAGTGAAATGGTACAAAATATTATATAAATTTGTTTTCTATAGAATTGTAGCTTAGATTTTTGTAACAAAACATTGCTCAAGGCTGTGCAAATTAAGTGAAAATTATTTTGCGTACTCCTTTCAAACGTAAGTTGCTAGGTCCTTCCATGACGGATACCAGTGTAGTCCAAAAATGTTAAAATGTTCGTAACCCTAATGGACTTACCAGCTAATGCCATCGGCCCATGAAGTGCATTCAATTTTCCTCGTGATGTTTAGAGCATGTCACGCTGGAAATATCCGACCAGCCGGATCTGAGGAAAGCGGTAAACTTGGTTCACCGATTTTTATACCTCAAACACACTTCAGTGTACATAATACTACATCACATCCTTTCACGAACTTCCTTTTTCAGAAAAACATTATCTTCTCTTGAGAAAAAAGAAAACTGTTGCATACTATCCTTTCGTGTAATTCTTTTAGTTTGTTTCTTAGTCGATTCTGGAGAAAGCAAGCGGTGGAATTTTTCTTCACATGTGTTTGTGTGTCACCTTAACTTCTAAAAAAAAAAAAAAAAAAAAAAAAAACAATTTTCCCTTTCATAACTTGTAACAGTCTTTGTGAAATGACGGAATGTAACACGTGCGTGATTGTGAAATCTTGCACTGCAGAAGTGAGAGCGTGCAGATTACTGTTGGCCAAGATTTAGGCCGTACATTCCTGCAAGTGAAATATAACTGAAATCCAAAAAATATTTTTAAATGCTACTGACAGCCGGCCGCGGTGGCCGAGGTGACGGAGGCGCTCCAGTCACGGTCAGATCGGCCACTACGGTCGGGGGTTCGAATCCCCCCTCGGGCATGGATATTTGTGCCGTCCTAGTTCGTAAGTAGTTCATAAGTAGTTTGTAAGATTAGGGACTGATGACCCCTCAGTTAAGTCCCATAAGCTTAAACATTTGAACATTTTTTTGCTACTGACATTGCTAACTTTCTTCCCAAGTCAATACGTGTAACTTAATGGCGTCAACACAACGTTCGCAAGCCAATAGAATTTGCGCGAGGTTATAGTGTCTACCATTGACAGAGATTAAAATAATTCCTACCTTTCAGTGTGTAACCTCTTACCTCTGGTTATAACAAGCAATCACTCGAAACACGATAAAGTCGCGTCTAAAACAAATGTAGGGGTACACTCTGTGGTGGGATTTCTTGATAGGACTGTGTATACCTAAGAATAAGACGCCGTTGGCTTCCGTCAGACTATTTACTAAACGGCGACAAAATATGGTGTACAAAAATTAGTTAACTGAATGTTATTTATACGGTCGTCAGCCAGAAGTGTTTGCACTTTATCAAACAACAAAGAATGTTTGGACATATGTACCCCTAGTTCAGTCACTTCCGGATTTCACAAACAAACTAAACAAAATTATCAACCATGAACCCATACTGAACTGCCTTCCGATTTTAAGGCGATTTACTGATAGATTTTAGAAAGATATACACTACTGGCCATTAAATTGCTGCGCCAAGAAGAAATGCAGATGATAAACGGGTATTCATTGAACAAATATATTATACTAGAACTGACTTGTGACTACATTTTCATGCAATTTGGGTGCATAGATCCTGAGAAATCAGTACCCAGAACAACCACCTCTGGCCGTAATAACGGCCTTGATACGCCTGGGAATTGAGTCACAGAGCTTGGGTGGCGTGTTCAGATGCCCGTGCAGCTTCAACACGATACCACAGTTCATCAAGAGTAGTGACTGGCGTATTGTGTCGAGCCAGTTGCTCGGCCACCATTGACCAGACGTTTTCAATTTGTGAGAGATCTGGAGAATGTGCTGGCCAGGGCATCAGTCGAACATTTTCCGTATCCAGAAAGGCCCGTACATGACCTGTAACATTCTATCGTGCATTATCCTGCTGAAATGAGGGTTTCGCAGAGATCGAATGAGGGGTAGAGCCACGGGTCGTAACAAATCTGAAATGTAATGGCCACAGTTTAAAGTGCCGTCGATGCGAACAAGAGGTGACTGAGACGTGTAACCAATGGCATCCCATATCATCACACCGGATGATACGCCAGTATGGCAATGACGAATACACGCTTCCATTGTGCGTTCACCGCGATGTCGCCAAACACGGATGCGACCATCATGATGCTGTAAGCAGAATCTGGATTAATCCGAAAAAATGACGTTTTGCCATTCGTGCACCCAGGTTCGTCGTTGCATACACCATTGCAGGCGCTCCTGTCTGTGAAGCAGCGTCAAGGGTAATGGCAGCAATGGTCTGAGCTGATAGTCCATGATGCTGCAAAAGTCGTTGAACTGTTCGTGCAGATGGTTGTCTTGAAAACGTCCCCATCTGTTGATTCAGGGATCGATCCGTTACAGCCATGTGGATAAGATGCCTGTCATCTCGACTGCTAGTGATACGAGGCCTTTGGAATCCAGCACGGTGTTCCGTATTGCCCTCCTGAAATGATTTTGCTAACAGTCATTGGATCGCGACCAACGCGAGCAGCTATGTCGCGATACGATAAACCGCAATCGCGATAGGCTATTATCCGACCTTTATCAAAGTTGGAAACGTGATGGTACGCATTTTTCCTCCTTACACGAGGCATCACAACAACGTTTCACCAGGCAACGCCTGTCATCTTCTGTTTGTATATGAGAAATCGGTTGGAAACTTTCATGTCAGCACGTTGTATGTGTCGCCACCGACGCCAACCTTGTGTGAATACTGTGATATGCAAATGATTAGCTTTTCATAGCATCTTCTTCGTGTCCGTTAAAATTTACGTCTGTAACACGTCGTCATCGTGGTGTAGCAATTTTTAATGGCCAGGAGTGTAGTTAACAAAGGACGAGGGTAGAGACTTTCGAACTTTGGTGCTACAGAAGAATGCTGAATATTGTGTGGGTAGATAGAGTAACTGAGAAGGTACTGAACACAATTGGGCATAAAAGGAATTTCATGCATACCTCGACTAAAGGAAGGGATCGACTGGTAGGACAAATCAAAGAATCGTGAATTTAGCATTGAAGTGTGTGGTGGTAAAAATTGCAGAGGGAGACAGAGTAATACAGTAAACTGATACAAATGGATGTAGGATAGCGTTCTTGTGAGGAGATAGAGGCTTTCTAAAGTCAGAGTAGGATTTATAGCTGCATCAAACCAGAAAGCGGAATGAAGACCACAATGGCATAAGTGTGTCAATGGTGCGCAAAATACCCTTTGGCACACACCGTGAGGTAGCTTAAATAGTGAAAAAGTAGATGTGAATGTAGATGTAGATACTCAAGATGAGCCTCGCAGGATTCCTGCACAGTCCTGTCACCCACGCAGACTGCTTTGGCGGAGGTAACAGTATATAATTAATGCCATGTAATTATAGAGACGTTATTGCCATGGTAACAGTCTGTCGACTGCAGGGAGCCATAATTTCCCTCGAATTTGATTGCTTTTGGTCGCGTGAGTCATACTTTACGTGCAAAGGTGATGGAACGGATGACTTTTCAACTAGTCTTGTCCTCGTAAGCGTTCGCTTATTTCTTGAAGCTTCGACAGCGGTGATGGTCAGTGGACGGATGTTAGAAACAGTACCGATCTCACGGTCGGTCCGCCAGGGTTGTCCCCGTTGAACGATCTGTACATCGTGTAATTAGAAACACTTCTCTGTCGCCTGCAAAGTCTGTTATCAGAGATCTCCCTGTGGAGACACATTCAAATGCCGCGACTACGCAGCTTCCTGTTCTTCCTCGTACACACAACCGTGAAGGTACAAGAGGCAACACCGAGGATGTACCAACATGGAACCGGAGCGGGCATCGATATGAACACGGCCACTCCGCCGCGGCTCCGATATTCATCGCGCAAGATTTGGCTAAGCGCATTGAGGCGCTATCCTACTATGCGCGAGGCAACTCCCCGTCGGGGGTTCGAATCCCCCCGCTCGGGGGGGGGGTAGTTCATAAGTAGTTTGTAAGTTTAGGGACTGATTACCCCGCAGTTAAGTCGCTTAAGCTTTCAACATGAATATGGGAAGGGACTCCTGGATGAAAGCGTAGGCCCATTCAGGATAACAGACATTCCGCTATTTTCAATGAAGAGTCAGAGGCACCACGGACATCAGCTCTCGCCACCTCCTTCACAACATCAAGGTGGGAGTTCGAGGTCAGTCATTGCGAGCGATTGACATGTACGAAAGGGTGAAATTCATCGTTTATTTGGTACCCCCACGTTACAAACACTGCACAAATTTTACCAATGTATAGAGTGATGGCATGTCAGATCCAAGTAGCCTTTGGTTATTTTGTCAGTACTGGTCGCATACTGAGGGTAAGTTCGGCACAAATGTTCAAATGTTTGTAGAGATTATGAGACTTAACTACGGGGTCATCAATCCCTAAACTTACAAACTACTTATGAACTAGCTAATACTAAGGACGGCACAAATATCCATGCCCATGTGGGGAATTCGAACCCCCCGACCGTAGTGGCCGTGCAGACCGTGACTGGCGCGCCGAAGTCCCCTCGGCCACAAGAACGGCACACTCACTCTCCCTAAATGAAGAGGGATTATAAGGACCCATTGCGCATGCCAGGGCGTTGACCAAAGCTGTGTGTCTAAAATCATTCAGCTATGGAGTCGCAGCCTCCACAATATTGCAGGATATTTGGTCGAAGAACACGCACCTAGTTCGTCATCCACCGATAGCCCGGGCCCACGCAGTACCGGTGCTGTCAAATATCAAATTCTTTCTTCTTGAATACAGATACGTCCAACAAGACCTCCCACTCACTGCGATACTTCTCACCTCTTAATGCGAACTCTCCCTCTGAACGCTATCGAAGGTTCTCACCCAGTGGTTTTGTGACCGGCGGTGTGGCGCGCAGTGCGTCATCCAAGCGTCATCACAGAATCGAGCGACACTTGGTATATCGTCGTTAACGGTAGACAACCGACGCGACACATTAAACGCAATTTTCTTGCAGACTCTCCCGTCTCGCTGAGGCGACACCGACGACCACCGTCTGATCTGTGACTAGACGGCGCTCGGTTGGTTCCTAAGCCAACAGACGATAGAAATACTTTCTTAGTCGCCAACAAAGATGGCGTCAAGTCTGTTGGTCCCCGGAGATCAAGGACTGACAGTCAGCTCCGCAGGTGGAGTCTCCGTGCCTAGCGGAGTTCAAAGGTGCAGATCTCCTATCCTAACCACAGGAGGTCCAACTCACCAAAAGTATTTCCCCTCTTCCTACATAAATCAAAAAGTTTTCTGTTGCTGCGGTCAAAGAAACCCAATCAAGCAAATAAAAAATCGATTGCAACGACAGGTTGAATCGCGGAACTATTCACATGATCGCCAGGTTTTATTAGTTTCTTATGCAACACATTAAGGAGCACCCACAGCTTGGTCGATACGGGCAAGTCACGTCAATCTAAGTGGTCAGTAATTCGGAATCAAACACGAAGAAAGAATTGATTACGAGAAGACGTTTCTCTGTTCTCATTGCGGAGAGTTGGGTTCGAAAATGTTTATTTCCTGATACCTCGAGAGGATATATATATATAGGGTGTTTCACTGTTTGCCTCTGTAACTTATAAAATAATAGGTGACAGGAATTTTTAATGCGGCAGGTCAACACAAGACATGTTACACTTTCTGCGGAGCTATGAACATAATTTGTTTCATTTTCTAAGGAGTTACAGCACAAAGATATAATTTTTTAAATGGAACAATAGTTTTTTCTATCGTGCATTGGAATCGTTGAAACCAGCTGCGCCCAAATCAATTTAAACTACATTCCTATCACTGCTAGTTTGGGAGCTACCGCATTAAAATTTCCCGTCACCTATTATTTTATAAGTTACAGAGGCAAACACACTTAGTGAAACACCCTGTAATATATATATATATACACACACATCATTTACCACAAACACTGAAAGGACAGGTTTCGTATGTGTAAACTGTTGTAGTCATGTGTATTCAATGGCCAAGCGGAAAAATCCGGCTCGGATGACGATTCAGCACAAATTTTCAACTTCGCCATTGAATTGACTTCAGTGCCCTGTAGCTGTCGAGAAGTTGACTACCTGTCTTAGTCTACAGGGGCTGTGAATAACAAGTTCTTAAAAATTTCTTCTTCACGATTAATTTACTCTACTTACATAGAAGGTAACTGCAGTTAATGGATGAAATGGTATTTAATTCCACAATAGTACCCACTTAAGTCCACTATTGTCCGGCGGCCGACGAGTCGCAGCACGTGCTAAATTTCGCTCGCCTGTAAACTCATATATCGACAATGGATAAAGGTTATTCGACAACGAAACTCGTTTTGTCTGTGTCCTTCGTGCAATGTTTAAACTTGTAGGGCTCAGCTCAAAGTGTAGAAGTGGCGTGCTTCAGAAACCTCACACGGCATAAAATAAAATTCGAACGGTGGGCATAAAATGGTGCTGTTAGCCGAACATTAATTTAAGCACAAGTGACGTCTTTTGAAAAATGGATTAACGGATTAGTGCATTGTGCCTAGGTACCAAGTCCGATTCGTTGTTCAGCAACGGCGTGGTATAGTGAGCTCGGCTTTAAACCATCGTATCTCGACAGTGGACAATGATAATTAAGTTAAATAGTTGATTTGAATATATGTTAGTCTCTCTACCTTTATGCAAAGTTTCAACCTATTCGCATAACTTTAAAAAGTACAAATGATGCGCTTCAAAAACCACACGGCTATTTTTTTTTTTCTTTTCTGCAAATAAAATCTGAATTAATCCTAGCATTGGATATAAAATAGGTAACAGCATCTGAACATTGGTTTCAGCCATATCGAGAACTTGGTAAAAGGTAAAGCAGTCAACAATCCGAAGATTGGTTTGAACACCACAGTGCTTTACTAGGCATGGTACTGTTTGGAGGTGGTATGCCGTTGCCTTCCTCCGACCTTCGAACAGACTTACTCAGCCAGTTATAGGGAGACATACAGTTTAACGTTTTTTTTAAATAACGTTTATTAAAATTTGATGTACAAATAACATTTACACAAATTTTACATTAGTGAGTTTCGTTTTATGTATTACATTTTATCATTTTTAGTGTCCCTGAAAGCGAAGAAAAAAAAATTTTATGAACTTTTTTTTTTTAAATATAGAAATGCGTTAATGAGTTCTTTTATTACTTTGTCTTTTTTTTTCACTGATTTAGTTTCGCTTTATTCTGTCTTATGCGGTAATTTTGCTTGATTATTTTTTTGGCATCCTTTTCGATATATATGGCAGAACAAAAACACGAGTAAGTAAATAATTGTAAGATAAAATTGTAATTAATGCATTTTCTTGGGCAACACACTAAGAAAATGCATGGACAATGACATCAATTGGAAAGCTAAGTTTGTGGCTACAAGCAAAATTATTGGGCAAATATGGAGCATACTATTACATTGACAAATTATTATAAACTAAAAATAAAACGTTAGGCGTTCATCAAAACAGGGTATGTATAGGACAAACAAGGGCTATCATAGACAATATATATATATATCAAGATAAATTCGTAAGGCAAACAAAGAAAAGCTGATAATACGTAATATATCAGCAATAAAGTGCAGTGTAAGGCTAATAGTTGCTACAAATGAAATGGATTAGGCAGAACTCGCATGTGGACTATCGTGTAAGCTGCAGTAAATAAAACGGAAAGATTGCGCTAGTTGGGGAGGGGGGGGGGGGGGGAGAGAAAGAGAGAGAACAATTTAATAATTACTGATCAGTTTAGAGCGTAATGGTTTCCTAACCACGGTGCTACTCAGTATTTTTTACATGAGCAATACTGCCAGAGGTGAAAGAAGTGGAAAGTGACAGATAAAAATCCTAGGACCTGGCGGGGGTCGAACCCGCGACCTCGAACTCTGGCTCTCTACCACTGTGCAACCGAGGCGCACTCGAGAACTTGGTCAAAAGGAATTGAGGATCTTGCTTTGGAACTTTGTTTAGTCCCTTGACGGGAGTAAAAAACAAAAATTAGTTGTTGAGTACGCGCTTGGCGAACCCAGGGTCCTCGAGCTGGAGACTGATATGCGCCAACAGTCCTGTCACCGTAACCTCCGGGTATGCTTCAACGACCTCTACGTGGCGCAGTGGTGGAAAGTCGTTTGTCCGGATATCGGGGATCTTGGCTTTACCGCCTGGGTCGCAAGGTTGGTAAAACCTAACAAAAAAAACACGAAACCCTAAGGACAGCTTCGCGCCGAGGGAATGCATGGCAGAACATTCGTAAGCGGGCGACCTCTGAGGAATGTGCCGCACCTCAGACGTATAAGGCTTGCCCAGGCATGCGGGGCTCCGCCTGGGTCGACAGTGTTTCCCTAGCTACCCGTGGGACGCCCATGGAGTCTTAAGAGAAACCTGTCCGGTAAAACTCTACAAAGACCTTACTGCTGACATCTGGTTTAAGAAACGTCAATGGAGGGTGTTAATTTGGTAGAGATCTGGCAATCCGGTATGTTTCCGGCCGATTTTATAGTGTTAAGAGACAGATTTGGGGATAAAATTATTAATTTTAACACATTTCCAGAGTCAGACATAGACTTTGGCAGTAATTTATTGTTTATGAAGTGTATCTAAAAGTAAATAATTTGCCAGAGGTAGGAAATAGAGATAAAATGTCTTTACTGTCTGTCAGAAATGTCAAAGTGAGCATTAGGCACAATTTTAACTGAAACGGGAGAAAGGAATACAGCTCCAGATAAGTAGCTTTGAGGGATGAAATAATGAAGGTAACAGAGGATCAAATAGATAATACGATAAATCCTGGTAAAAATACTTGGATATCACAGAAAATAGTCCTGCTCAATAAAGTTAATAGAAAATGACTGTAAAAAAAAAAAAAAAAAAAAAAAAAAAAAAAACTGTTGAAGGGGAAAAAGATTACAGACGCATAAACAGTTAGTGAAAAATGTCAAAGAACAAGTGGTTTGGAGTTCAAATGTGATTTCGCATAAGCATGTATAACTGGAGAGGGAGAGGGGGTGGGATAAAAGTACCGCCGACACTAAAATTAAAGAGACGTTTGGAGAAACGAAAAGCGGATGTATGCACATCTAATGCTCGACTGGAAAACCGGTACTGAGAAAATAAGTGAAAGCTGAAAGATGGAAGCAGTATACGAAGGGGCTGTACAAAGGAAATTAATTTGAAGACAATATTATAGAAAGCGTACAAGATAAAATTTGCGATTCTGAGAGGAGAATTTGACAGAGCACTGAAACGTCTAGACAAAGCGAGACCCCTAAAGTAGACGGCATTTATTGGGAACTGCTAATGTTATTAGGAGTCTTCCGTGGCCAAAATACATTGTGCGGTTGACGTATGAAGATAGCGTAATACCATCAGACTAAAAGAACGTAATATTTCCAGTTTAAACGAAATAATGTTCTTCGTAGTACTTGGAGAATAATGGAAAAACTGGTAGAAACCGACAACGGAGATGGGTCATTTTGGGTACCTCAGAAATGCTGGGACACTGACCCTACGACTTATGTTAGAATATATGTTACAGAAAGCAAACCCCTATTTATATGATCTGTAGATTTGGAGAAACGGTTTCTAAAAAGTTGTCCAGAGTAAACTCATTGAAACTTTGAATATATCGAGGGTAAAATACTGGGAAGGAAAGCTTATTTAGTTCTTGTGAACAAACCAGACGGCAACTACAAGGAAAAGGTAATGTAGGGTATTCCCAGTGTTATTACATTTATACATTAAGCAAGTAGTGCCGGGAAACAATGAGAGATTTCAAGATATAATTAAATTTTAGGGAGACGATCAAATCTTATATTTTAAAAGAATCTACGAAAACTAAAGTCAGTCGACTAGACCAAACTACCCGGCCGATTTCCTTCATTTTTGTTTTAAACGAAAAGTATTCATCCAGATTTGTCATAAACATAACCCTCGCCTACTTTTTCTATACTCAAACGTAATTTCCTTCTGTATGTTTATTTTGGGGACGTCCTTGCTGTAAACTAAAGTAAGTCGTCAGACTGTGCTACACGACTGATTTCCTTCATTTTTGCTTTAAACCAGATGTATTTGTTCGCAGATTTGTCATCAAGTATCAGAATTAACTTAAGTTTCTTCGTCCACTATTTTTATTCAAACGTGGCATACTTCTGTCCTTGAATATTTTAATCGGTTTGGTATACGATATCTTCGGTTCTAACTAAAGTAAGCAGTTCTTTTTGACCTAAACACTCAGTGGATCAAGGTCTTTCATTTGCGTTTTTAAACACTAGAATCGATTGAGTCTGAAGAAAGCTATGCGTGAACATTCAACTTTACTTCCATTTTTCCCAACTTTTTTGTCATTTCTTTAACCGTACGAAGAATTTGCGCGGGTCCTCTAGTTATAATGATGAGTCAACAAAAGGTCTGGAATGGAAAATGAACGAGTTGGATTCTGCTTGACTGAAAGGTGTGAGAAGAACATTAGGGTATTAAAATGCTGTGGAATAAATCATGCAGTGCTACGCGAGTTAGATTAGGATATCATACTGTAAAAGTAGATAAGTTTTGCTATTTGCATAGTAAAATAATTTGCGATTTCCAGAGAGGAGAATGAAAATGGCAAAAGGAGCATTTATGAAGAGTGCTTTTTTTAACATCGAATATTATTTCAAATAATGGAAAGTCCTTTAAGAAGGCATTTGTCTGGTGTGTAATCTTATAAGGGAGATAAACGTAGACGATGAGTTCAAATGTTCATATGTTTGTAAATCTATCGGACGTAACTTCTAACCCGGACTAATTCGCCGCGGCATAAGGAGTTCAGACAGAAAAGTAATACATTTTGAAATGTGGTACTCTAGAAGAATTCTGAAGATTAGATGGGTAGATTGCGTAACTTTTGAAGAAGTGTTGAACAGGGAGAAAAGTAATTTCTATAATAACTTGGTTCAGAAATGGATCCTTTAGTAGGACCCTGAAGTCTCAGGAATTGTCAATATAGTATTGTGGCAAGTTGGAGTAGGTATTGAGAGATTATAAGAGGCTCGCTGAGATGGCAGTATCTTTGACAGCAGCATAAGAACAGCTATCTAACAGTGAAGATCACATCATCAACCGTATCGGTGACGACGAAGAAAGTGAAGAAGCAGAATATTCGAATCATCAGAAGTATTTAAGGGAAGTAACGTTTCTCAGAATTTGTAACGTGGTATGTCTCCTCAAGAGCGTTATGGTCTGTTATTTATTAACTCAAATGTTCAAATGTGTGTAAACGTATTGCAGCAAACTCCTATAGACATCAGTCCCTAGACTTACAAGCTACTTTAACTTACACCAAGTACAACAGATGAACTCACGTGAGAAGCAGGACTCGAAACTCCTGTGGGAACGGCTGTCCAGTTCTAACATGACGCCTTAGACCACGCGGCTTGTTATTAACTGTAAACATAGCAACTGACGGCAACACTTAAACTACGACAGACCACGTGACCGATACAGACGAGCCCTTGTAAGAATGTGAATGGATTGCGTCGGTTTCAGTTGCAACTTTGTTCCTAAAAGCATTCCGTTTTTGACAGTAAACTTAATACTTCGATAATAATCAGAATGAAAACGCTAGGTGGTACCTCAGAGATTATTATTATTATTGTGACTTCTGAAATTTTCCCGGCGTATTTCTTCTTCTAGTAATTTTCGGGTATGCAGCCGGATCCATTGGCATTCTGCAACGATATTTCGGCCCAGAGACGTCCGGCCATCTTCAGGTGAGTAGACAACTACTGAAGAGCGCAGGTACGTTCGCGGTATTTATACCGAGTATTGCGCATGCGAAATACGCTGGAGTCTAACTGCGCATGTGTTAGATGGTGACATGCGCGGTACGGCCGAGCTGTGTGTGCTGCTCTCGGGGGTGAAAGTGAACACTCCCCTAATCATTGAGAATCGAATGATTCCGTCGATTCCGCTGTGCCTCGATAGTTTTAATTACAGGGTTCCAATTTTTATCCAGCTGAAAGCCGTTGTCACGATTTATTAAATTATCAGCAAGGCGTATTTCAACCGCTTCTTTGATGACTGAGTTCTAAAAGCCGGTAACTGGAGCTAAAATTGTAGTTTTGTTGTATTCCATGGAGTGTCCCATGGAAATGCAGTGTTCTGCTACTGCTGATTTCGACGGTTGCAGACGACGGGTGTGTCTTTCGTGCTCCTTACAGCGTTCTTGAACTGTTAGTCGTTTGACCTATGTAAGCAGAACCACACTCGCAGGGAATTTTATAAACGCCCCCTTTTTACAGTAGCAAATCGTCTTTTACAGATCCGACTAGGGCTAAAATCTTTGCTGGTGGACGGAAGATGACCTGGATTTTATGTTTCCTTAACAGTCTGCCTATTTTAGAGGAAACATTGCCGGCATAAGGAAGGAATGCAACTGATTTGTAATCTTCTTCATTGTCCTCGGTGCGTTGCTTCTCGTTGTTATAGTTACTTACGGCCTTCCTTATTTGGCGTGGAGTGTAGCCATTCTCTTTGAACAGTTCTGCAGGAAGATTTTCTTCGTTCGATATCAAGTGTGCTCGATGTATAAGCGTAGGAAGGACACTGCGATTTGTGCGGGATGATTGCAGCTGGACACCTGGAGGTATAGATCTGTGTGTGTAGGTTTCCTGTACACAGTGTTCCAAAGAGCCATCATCCTTGCGTCGCACCAGCACGTCAAGAAGTGGTAAAGCTCCATCTTTTTCACTCTCCATGGTGAACTTGATATTCTCATGTATTGAGTTTGTGGCGGTGGAATTTCTCCAGTTCCTCTCTACCATTAGGCCATACAACGAAAGTGTCGTCTACGTAGCGCCAGAACACAGTGGGCCTTAAAACAGCAGACTCAAGTGCCTTCTCCTCAAAGTCCTCCATAAAAAGATTAGCCACCACAGGGGACAAGGGGCTCCCCATGGCAACGCCGTCAGTTTGTTAAAAGAAAATCGTTATTAAATAAAAAGTAGGTTGAAGAGAGAGTATGCTCAAACAAGGCTGTCAGGTCTTCACTGAAAATGTTACCAATGAGATTTAATGAGTCCATTAAAGGCACTTTTGCCGCGGTGAAGTAGCCGAGCGGTCTAAAGCGTCTCGCTGCGGAGCGCGCGGTTGCACGCCGTGGAGGTTCGAGTCTTCCCTGGGGCTTGGGTGTGTGTGTTGTCCTTAGATTAGTTTACCTAGGTTTAAGTAGTTTGTAAGCTACGGACTGATGACCACGCAGTTTGGTCGAATAGAATTACAAACATTTGAACATTTGAAAGGTACTTTTGTAAAGAGCAAGACTGCCGTCGAAATCAGCAGTAGCAGAACACTGCATTTCCATGGGACACTCCATGGAATACAACAAAACTACAATTTAGCTCAGTCATCAAAGAAGCGGTTGAAATACGCCTTGCTGATAATTTAATAAATCGTGACAACGGCTTTCAGCTGGATAAAAATTGGAACCCTGTAACGGCGGAATCGACGGAATCATTAGATCTCAATGATTAGAGGAGTGTTCACTTTCACCACCGAGAGCAGCACACACTGCTCGGCCGTACCGCGCATGTCACCATCTAACACATGCGCAGTAAGACTCCAGCGTATTTCGCATGCGCAATACTCGACATAAATACCGCGAACGTACCTGCGCTCTTCAGTAGTTGCCTACTCACCTGAAGATGGCCGGACGTCTCTGGGCCGAAAAATCGTTGCTGAATGCCAATGGGATCCGGCTGCATACCCAAAAATTACTGGAATATTATTATTAATATTATTATTATCATTATTACTTAAATATTAAAGAAAAATAACAGTTTAGACATGTAGACTCGGCAAACAATATTGATTTTCGGTACGAGAGCAAAAGTGGCGCAGTGATAGAACTAGACGATTGTTCCGACATGGTAAGGCGTTGGAGGAAATAATGAATTTCAGTTCGAACAACGAAAGAAGATATGTCACCGTACTTATTCTACTGCAAACTTTATTTAAATTTGTTTCTAAAGCGAACTCAGTACGGAAGAGGGACACATCGTGGTTTGGCGGATGGGTATCGGTTTGAGTCTTCAGGTGTTAGTCTACAGCTGTTTCCCGTTTCAGAGTGACTTTCTACCCTTGACGAAATGCAGAATGGTAACGGTGCCAGTGCAGCGAACTCGCGGTGGTTCTGCTTGTGAATCATATGGAGCGGGCCTTTGGACGGCGTTACCCCCACCCCTCACCACGTCAGTTGCACAGAGTGTCATCTCGCTAGACGCGCTCAGTGTGTGTCATGACATCGAGGTCTCCAAACAGCTGCTGCGGCGGCGGAGGGAGCTGTCAGACAGATATTCAGGGTAAGCACATGCTGGATGGCTCGACACAGCTACACCGACTGTTGCTAATACTCTTGCGCAGAACATTCAGCAGGAATGTTTGTGTGACTTCTTTTCCCTGGTGCACTCTTCTGCTGGCACTTCCTCGCTAGCTTTCGACTGCTACTGTACTGTAGCGTTACTTAGGCACTCTTATAACGTAATATTTTGAATATGTATTTTAGTTTATTGGGCCTGTGCGACATCAATTTATTTTTCACTGTACCTTCACACTATTGAGGCCTATAGCCAATGCTGAATTATTTTAGCAGCCGTACGATCCGTCCTACATACCTCTTTAAAAGATATGCTATTTCATTTGGTACGCGAATATCTTTTATGTATCATTCTTCCGTGGGTTTGCTTCGTCGGTGTAGGATGTATTTGGATATTCACTGCTGGAAGAAATAAAAAAAAAAAAAATTATCCGATGACGGCAGATTCCATTTGGAGATATCAGATTTAGTGCTAACAGTTGCAACGTCGCCCGCCAACTGACAGCGTGGTGAGAGAGCTGTCACAACTCTTGAATGGGGAATATCAGCGTGTCAACCAAAAAAGACGGCATGGCATGAAAATGTACTCGTATTTGGTACACCGATCTGTGGGCTTCCCAATGGCGGGATGGTTCTTTCGGAGGTGAAGCGGCAGTTGTTCAACGTCGCTACTTCTGCTACCATGCCGCGGTTGAGTAGCCGAGCGGTCTAAAGTGTCTCGCTGTGGAGCGCACGGTTGCTCGCCGTGGAGGTTCGAGTCCTCCCTGGAGCATGGGTGTGTGTATTTGTCCTTAGGTTAGTTTAACTAGGTTTAAGTAGTTTGTAAGCTATGTACTGATGACCACGCAGTTTGGTCCGATAGATTTACAAACATTTGAACATTGTTGTGTTACCACCGTTCACTAGGTTCTGGGCAGGGCAGGGCTCCAGGGATTTTTCCGCCCCCCTCTCTTGCCGCTTTTGTCGACTTAGTCACCTTTTCTCACAATATAATTTATGTATGACGTCTAATTTTCACTTATCTCACTCATTCGTCTCTACATTGTGAAAATGCCTTTAAGATCAAAGCAGCATTAGTGATACGTTTTGTATCCCAGCCTCGTCGCCGCTTTTTGTGTCTCGTTTCCGCCGGTTGTCGTAGGTGTCGGTGGCCGAGTAGAATAAGACCGACACAGGAATAACGGATGCACGCGTGTGCAGGTACGGAGGTGACCAGCCAGTGGGACAGCAGAAAGTAGAAACACTAGAGTAAATTAGAACGAGATATATAAATTTCATAGAAACGTTCTAATACTTAACTTTTACAAAGTTCATTACTGCAGAATGCTGATACATAGTCGAAGTAGATAGAGGCCTGCCTACTGATGAGTCCTAGTGCCTATCCGATAGCCAAGTCTTAAATGGTGCCTATCTGATTCCTAAGTGGCCGATGCAGCAGTGGTGGCCACGAGCGGAGTTGCGGCAGAGGGCGCTCGTGGCTGACGTTGTAAGAACGCCGCGCCGTGCGTGCATGGCGGCGCGCGGCGAAAGTACGTGGCGCGTACTTCAATACTTGTGCGACACCACTGTAGTGCAATACATTTTAAGAAATAACTTTAAACGGAATATGTTACCGGCGGAGCATAAAACTTTTTCTAGTTCCTTAAGGAAAGGGGAAGCGTCTTACCAGTTAATTTCTGTGTAAATCACAGGTTGCGTGTAAGCAGAGACGCTTATGTTCACATGCGACACATGTTCCTCATAGCACATAATTAACACAAAGAAACAAACACTAGGCACTGAACTAGGGCCGGGATATCGGCAGATAAATATTTATTTTCGTTAAAATTACATTTTCCACTGTCAATAACGAAGGAGGAAGGAATCTCAGGGTTAACGTCCCGTTCACAGCGTGGTCATTAGAGACGCAGCTCATGCTCGGATTTTTGGGTGAGGATGGGCGAAGAAAATCGGCCGTGCCCTTTCAGACGAACCATCCCGGCATTTGCCTGGAGTGATTTATGGAAATCGCGGAAAACCTAAATCCGGATGGCCGGAGGTGGATTTGAACCATCTTCCTTCCGAATAAGAGTCCAGTGTGTTAGCACCTCGCTCGGTGTCAATACGGTTTTCAGTACCGATGAGATCCTTGAAATTATTCTTATTAGCTCATTCCTTTAAGTATGCAAGGTACTTTCATATTTCATTGCGTTTTTTTGTTGTGTCCTTAGCGATCACACGGAAGGAAGGTGGGTTCCAGGTTGTAAGCAGCAGACGGGAACTCTGAGATTTGCTACAGACATCGAACAATTAGTCAATATATATAGTATATTCCAGAATAAATTACAATACATAACATAGAAACCAGGTAATAGCAGCTATAGTATTGAGATACAAGCGAGGCATTTAGATCAGTGCAGGTCGCCGTCAGAAGGACATCTGGCGTATTGTCTTCGGTCGCTCAGTAGGAAGGCGCTGGCGGCGCACTCATCGATCGTGGTTTGTTTGTATAGTTTATGGGACTTAACTACAGGGTCATCAGTCCCTAAACTTACAAACTACTTATGAACTACTTAATACTAAGAACGACACAAATATCCATGCCCGAGGGGGGATTTGAACCCCCGACCGTAGTGGCCGTGCAGACCGTGACTGGCGCGCCTCAGTCAGCTCGGCCACCGCGGCCGGCTCGATCGTGGCTTCGCGGGGCGCTCTCTGTAGCGGCCCGCGAAGGTGATGTTGCCAACCCATCCATGTGACGAGCGCTATATCGCAGCTATCGACATAGCATCTTTAATTTAACGTTTTGGAAATTAAAATTCAAAATGTGCCGCCCCCAAGAAACCCGTCACCCTGGCCGATGGCATGGTCTCCACCCCCCCCCCCCCACTCCTTCCTAGAGTCGACCCTGGTTCTGGACGTCCACGCATCACATACGCCTCGTAAAGTCTTAGTACTGTGATGGCAATAGTGGAAAATTATACTGGTACTACAGAACAGATAAGAGGATTTGTGAGATCCTTACAGTCAACCCGAATTGTTGCCAGTCTGTTACTAGCCGTGTGACTGCTGGCAGGCATGCTTCTAGCACAAGACCCACTCACGCATCGGCATCGACGTGCACTGCTCGACTTCCCAGATGAAAGGGCGGGCCGTGGTCGTCGGCGATGACTGAAGGCTCAGCCTCCACGCAAGCGGTGGTCGTTTGCGCACTCGTCCAGGACACTCTGGCCCTTTCCCAAGCCTTGCGACTCTCGATCACCTTTGGTGTTTGTGGGAGGGAGCGGTTACCAGCACTCGGTAAGTGTAGGGTGTTGTAAGACTCGTTGTTCCGCCACGTTTGCAACTGGTAGGTGACGTGTTATTTCGTCAGGATAATGCTCGCGCACGCACTGCGCGTGAAACTCAACGTGCTGTACAAGACGTAGAGCAACACTCGTGAACAGCACGTGTTTGCTTGGCCGCCGACCGATAAGCAGCAGGCCTCGCCTTCTGTAAGTGAAACCGGCTTCTCATTAGAAGCGACACATAGTCCGCTCTGACGCTGATTCCCTCTTGTCTGTGAGCCTAAGTGTAGACATGAATTTTTTTAATTTATTAATTTAATTATTTAATAATTTATTGATTTTTAACTTGTGCTCGGTACTATCGATGTTATTGGTTTCCTTTGGAGTAAGTTCTTGCTGGGTGTTCCGAACTGCGCATGCAACTATTAAGATTTACTGATCATTAATTTATATTGGAGTTATAAAGCCTGAGCTGTTGCACCCAGGCGACGTCTACGCCTTTTGTTCGATTAACTTTATATATATTTAGGTTTCCTTATTACAAGGGTGTAAGTTTGCATGTATAGTTATGTTTTTGTGTTTAAGGAGGGGACCGGTCACCCTAGAGTTGTTTCAGGATTTTAACTTGTTACCTATTCATTTGATGGTTACTGTATTTTATGAGGAATGTTTTATTACAATATCACTTAATACTGTCAAACGCCCGGGAACACTGTCTACTATTAATGATTTGGTGTGATTTAAGGTACATGAATGTATTATAAGTGTAATAAATATTTATGGTTCCACACATCGAATCATGTGCAAGGTTTAAAGGCCCGCCCCCCTTCCTTATCCTCTTTAGTGAAGTAAGCCTTGCTATTGCCCGCGTCAGGTGGTTCGATGAACACTCTGCAAGGCACTTAAATGTGATTTGCGGAGTATCCCATATAGATGTAAGACAGTCTTCGGACTTGTTTCCAATCAAACACTGGTGGGATAAGAAGGGGGCGATATCCGACACGTGGGAATTGTCAAACCACAACTCTTGCAGAACTGCATGGACAGGTGGAGAGAATCGAGTAGATGCCCGATTCAGCGCCGGCTCTGCCACCCGCGGGGACTACACCGCGTACTAACATGGGCGTTTCTGCATGACATAACGCCCGGTCGTCAGTATCGCTTGAGTAAATGATCTGAAAATGTAATCATTTCACATATTCCATACGAACTTTCTAGGCCGAAATAGAAAACTTTTATTTACGACAGTGGATAAATTCATGTGTAAGCAACTGAAGATATTCTTACGAGCCGTGTCTTCTTGCAGGATATCATGAACAAGCGGGAGCTGGAACAGAAGCTTAGGAAACTGCGGTTCCTCAACGAGAGGGAGGCGAGATTATTTATTTCTAATTTATAATCCTGCTACCTTATACATTTGTAGCTTTACATGTTATACATTAGTTCATTGACGTTACATAATTTGAGTATTTAAGATAGAGATAAGAAGAAAAAATAAAATAAAAGCGAAGAGGAAATACATATATACAAGTGCTTACAGTTGTTGCTTCAATTATAATATAACAAATTACAATTTGTGAATTTTACAATAATTCGATGTAGTAGAGAACATAAAAACATGATTGGTTACATTGTTATACACATGTCGAAATTCAATGTATTATGAAATTTGTTAATGGTAATTTTGGGCTAAACAATGTAATAGGAAAGAAAGAAAATATATATATTCTAAGGGGTTTTCTGTCCTTGTGGTTAGCTGCACTGTAGTGTGCCATGCGTTGAGTACCTTGGAATGTTTTCTTCAACCCACCGATCACCCAGCACAGTTTCCATGGTTTTGCTGATATTAGTCTCTTTTCTTTATATTACTTTCTTCTTTTTTGTCTCAGGTGTTAGTATCCACATTAATGTAAAGGTGGTCTGGTTTGGGTTGATGACAGTGAGAGATTACTCCTATGTCAATCTTGAGTCTCATGGGCGTCACTTCCTTCATTTGTGAAAGTTTCATTGCCTTGTTCCCACCTGTCCACTCGGAGGGCATACGGGCACGCCTGCTGTAGGGCCTTGTCCTTTTGTATTCTTCGTAGGTTGCATTGGATATCTTGTCTGCTAGTGTGTTGTGTCCATTTTTGTTCGTCTTATGTCAAGTAGCTCTCTTAGGTTGTTTGCAGATGACGCCGTCATTTACTGTCTAGTAAAATCTGAAGATCAAAACCAACTGCTGAACGATTTGAATAAGAATTGGCAACTGACTCTAAATAATAAGTGTGAAGTCATCCACATGAGTACGAAAAGAAATCCGTTAAACTTTGTTTACGTGATAAAACAATCAAATGTAAAAGCCGTAAACTCCACAAAATACTTAGGAATTACAATTACTTCTGACTTAAATTGGAAAGAACATGTAGATAGTGTCGTCGGAAAGGCGAACCAGATACTGCGTTTTATTGGCAGAACCCTTAAAAGATGCAACAGAACTAAAGAAACTGGGTACACTACGCTCGTCCGTCCATTTTTGGAGTATTGCTGCCCAGTGTGTGATCCTTATCAGGTGGGTTTGACGGAGGACATCGAAAGAGTCCAAAGAAGGTCAGCTCGTTTCGTATTGTCACGTTACACGGGTGACAGCGTTACTGAAATAATACAGGATCTGGGATGAGAATCATTACAACAACGGCGCTTATCACTGCGCCGTGGGCTGCTTACGAAATTACAATCGCCAACATTCTCCTCCGAATGCGAAAATATATTGTTGACTCCTACTTACATATGTAGAAATGATCATCAGAATGAAATACGAGAAATCAGAGCCCGAACGGAGAGATTCAGGTGTTCATTCTTCCCGCGCGCTATTCGAGAATGGAATGGGAGATAAAATAGTATAATGGTGGTTCGATGAACCCTCTGCCAGGCACTAAAATGTGATTTGCAGAGTATCCTATGTAGATGTAGATATAGATATATCGTATCGTCTGTTGTACAGTCAAGCTGCTGTTTGTCTCTGACGTGTGTATCGTCCGCAGAGTAAGACGATGTGATCAGGGGAGCCTTCGGTGTTTCCGCAGGGAAGAGAGAGGACTCCGGCGAGTGGTGATGTTAATTTTGAACAACATCGCCAGGAAGAAGGCGGGGCGCAGTGGCGGGCGAGGGGAGGGGGGGGGTGCCGGCAGGGGGCGCTGGAGGACTGCCAGAGGGGGTGGCGGCGCTGCCGGTCGGCGGGGGCGGTGAGGAGGAGGAGGAGGAGGAGGAGGAAGAGGAGGAGACTGCGGGGAGGGGGGCGTCTCTGGTGGCTGTGGTGAGGGGGAGGCCCGTCTAGTGGGTCTCCAGAGGAGTAGGTGGCAGAGGAAGTGGCGGCGAAATGCGTGGGCAGAGGCCGTCCAGGAAGCCTCGGAAGAGCAGCTGTCAACGTTCGGCAAGTGCGGCACCAGAGGGACAGTCGTCAGACGAGTCTCTGTCTGTGACTGTGGCTACTCCACAGGGGACGAGTTTTCTGAAGACGAAGAACCATACAGCGCGTCCCGGCACTGAGCGGCGGTGCGGACTCTCAGAAGTGAGCGGCGGCCACTGCTGGCGGTTCTGCTACTGCTGCCGCGCTTCCCAACAGGTGGGTACAGCACCAAAGGCAGGGAGGGGCGTTTTATTCTGTGGCCAAAAATAGTTTAAAACTGTTAGAAAACAGAAATAGTATAAAATGTTTTTAATATAGCTGCTATTGGTTTTCGATTTCGATATTACACTTGGACTATTAAGTGTTTTATAATTTGATTTGCAGTCCATGGTGTACAGCAGTCAGTGAGAATAAATACTCCTTCAGTAAAAAACCGTCTTGATTGCATGATCGGATGCTTTAGTGTGTTCCGCAAAAGGGGAATGTTTTTTGAGTTAGCCTTTTTTTGTAAGAAGGTGCTCAGTAAAACTTACTTTAAAGGTCCGGCCTGTCTGTCATATACAGGGTGTCCCAGCTATCTTGTCCGCCCAAAATATCTCTGGAACAATAACAGCTATTGGAAAATGACTTTCACTGGTACTGATGTACGGCTGGGGCCAATGAATATACATATTTGGAAACATTCTAAAACTAAAGCAAATGTGTTTTTAACACACTTATGGTTTTCTTTTTTTTTTCTTTTAATGGACACCCTATATTTTTTCTTCAGCAATCCATAGCAAGAAAAATCACAAACAATGGCGTTGATTGCATCGCAATATTCCAATTACATCCCGAGATATTGCGAGGCGAAGTTGACGCTTGAAATACGCGAAACGCGCGGCTAGCGCTCGTCCTGAGCAGCATGGGGTTCTCGCCTGAGCCTCAGGACGTGCGCTAGCCGCGCATTTCGCGTATTTCAAGCGTCAACTTCGCCTCGCAATATCTCGGGATGTAATTGGAATATTGAGATGCAATCAACGCCATTGTTTGTGATTTGTCCTGCTATGGATAGCTGAAGAAAAAATATAGGCTGTCCATTTACAAAAAAAAAAGTTTGTGTTAAAAAACACATTTGTTTTCGTTTTAGAATATTTCCAAATATGTACATTCATGGGCCCCAGCCGTACCGGTGAAAGTCGTTTTCCAATAGCTGTTATTGTTCCAGAGATATTTTGGATGGACAAGATAGCTGGGACACCCTGTATATTGAGCTGGGCATTCGAGACATTGTAGACTCCCGAGGAAAGGTATCTGTCCCGAATGCCCAGCTGAATATATAGGACAGACAGGCCGGGCCTTTAAAGTGCGTTTTACTGAGCACCTTCTTACAAGAAAAGGCCAACTCAAAAAACATTCCCCTTTTGCGACACACTCTAAAGCATCCGATCAACAACAACCTACCATTGACAACATGCAAATTTCACATATTGCGCAGAAGGGGCGTATGTTATTTACTGGAGGAGTTTGAGACAGCGAAGCACGCTTACTTTGGACACCCACACCTCCTAAACGATCGGTTGGCATGCAAAGATCAAACATTCCCAGATATTATACATGAAAGGAATTTTATTTGAACAGAGACATCATAAGTACCAACATAAACTATTAACTTCTGTCCTGCTTAATAACCTCCCTTTCTTTAAATATGTATTCAAATAGCTAGATTTCATCCGTCCCGTCTTATACACCGGCTTCCTATGTCACTCACTACCAACATTCCCTTAGTCTGCACAAGTCGGCGGAGCAGCAAACCACGCCCGCCCAACGCCCGTGAGCGCAATTGCAAACATGGGCTTATCTTGCATCATTAGAGACCACCGCTTCTATTAAGGTAATCTTAAAAAACGGTTTTATGTTTCTCACATCTTTACCGAATATGTTCCAACTGTAATTCGTTGGTACCCGATCATTTGTAGGGCTACAAGGAAGACCATAAATTCCAGAAGCCGGCCGCGGTGGCTGAGGGGACTAAGGCGCTCCAGCCACGGTCTGCACGGCCACTACGGTCGGGGGTTCGAATCCCCCCTCGGGCATGGATATTTGTGCCGTCCTAGTTCGTAAGTAGTTCATAAGTAGTTTGCAAGTTTAGGGGCTGATGACCCCGTAGTTAAGTCCCATAGACTATACAAACATTTGAATTTTTTTTTTTTTTTTTTTCTTTTTTTTGAAATTCCAGAAAAATAGAAACACCGCAAAACAACTTACGGTGTCAAACCACGGGGCGCAATGTAAGATTTATTTACCATTTATACTGTCTTCTTAACACAAAATAAGCGCATGTACCATTATACCCGTTTTGTAATTCCGCCTTGTAATTTTGTATAAATTCTGTCACGCAGATAACCTGAAGATGCCCTGCTAAAGGGCGAAAAGCGTCATTAATTAATAAAACAATTTGCAATCAAGACGGATTTTTACTGAAGTGCTTTATAATTGTTCAAATATAGTCTACTTATAACTACCTGGAGGATTAAAACTGTTTGCCCGTCCGGGATTCGAACCTGGAACATTTCACTTTCGCGATCAAGCGCTCTACCATCTGAGATACCACGGAAAGTCCTCAGAGCTGTAATTCCAACAGTATCTCGCCTCTTCCAATTCGAACTTTTTTTTGTTACTTTCGGTATGCCTTTAACAAATTCGAAGATATATTTTCGGAGCTTTGTTGTTAGATTTTGGTAATACCGAAAGAATATTTTTCTCATACATTATGTTCATTTTACCCGTATTTGATATTTTTGTTAGTTGATGTTTCATTCTCAGTATTGGTCTTTCCATATTCTCGTTTCGGTAGTATGCTTTCTTAAATTCATTTCTTTTGTCAAATTCTAATTTATACTTCCGAATTACGTTTTTTGACAGTACAATCCAACTTATTAGAAATTTGGTATTTTCTTTGTCTGATTGAGTTTCTTATTTGTAGCAGCTTCCTTTCTCTGCCAAGTTCGGCTTTGATATTGTTGCCGTATATGGTGTATTTTGGTGTACTTATTTTAGTGAGTTATCTACTTTACTTTTGCCAAATTTAATGTTAGTTTATTACCAGTTTCGGTATTTAACTCTCAATTGAAGTATATCTGTTGCAAAGTTTTGTTACGTTTTGTCCGTTTCCGTGCTACTTTGACATCCCATCATAATTCGTAAAACGCGAAAGTAAATGTCATTTTGTGCCTCAACAGGAAATAAAAAGGTAAAGTCGACATTCGGAGAGTAAAACTCACGAATATGGGCAAGCTTGTTAGATTTAAAATATTTTATTTATTACTAGCTTCTATGCCCGTTCTTTGCAACGTTTGTTGTGCATATCATGTTGTTCTTTAGGGTTCCAGACCTGTCAGTAAAAATCCTTGCTTGATCGCTCTGTTAAATTGTTGTCGTAGCTAAGATGTCAAATGTAAGTAAGAGTCATTGTCAGAAACAATGTATCTTCATGAAGTTTTTGATACAAAATGAAACATGCCAAAAGAAGCAAAGAAATGTCGGTAAGTATTTAATACACAAAACTGAGTCAGTAACACTATGTTCAATGTTTGTTGGTATTCGCAGAGATAAGATTGTTTAATTCCATCACAGACGATCGCTTTCTGCTGTACTACCCCATATTTATTTCATAGCAGCGGCGTCTATTAATTCTTTAGCGCACCACAGCGCCTCCATCGCTTCTTTGCTGTACTAATATTTGTAATATGTTTACGACGCGTGTTTCAAATAGCCATATCTTCATGAATATGATGTAGCTTACATCATATATCAGTTATATTCGCCATTTGAAACATTTATTTCATTATCATTCATATATCTTGACAATGTACTGAAGCATGGAAAGCTGAAATATAATAAATATTTCATTAATTAAGTAGAAACATAACTGAAAACAATTATTATTTTATAGTTGGCTCTCTTTTCGCTAGATGCACTTTTGTCGCTCCAAGCGTGAGACTTAAATTTTCGTAGCAGTTGTACGTATACGTTAGATTGTGATATCAGTCTGTAATTGTATGTTTTATATTCATTGCGTTGAATCATATCTATTAGATTTCTGGTGCACTACGAAAGTAATAATACGTCTATTTGTTCTTTGCTGCATTACGGCGTTCTTTCCTAGCATGAAATACACCTAGAACTTCAAATGTCGATATCTTTTATTTTTCTGATTTGAGTTTGATGAAATGAAACCTGTATGTTGCCCCAGGCTATTGTCAATTTATCTCTGATACCCCATGAATGTTCGTTTAGTACTTTCAGATATTTGCTGTACAACATCATGCTTATAAGCATAGTGTGCACATAAAACTTCGAAGTACGATACCTTTTCTTTCTCTGATACGATTTGGACGAAAAGAAGTCTACGTTATGCCTGAAGTTATTCTAAAATTACGTGTGACGCCCCACAATTGTTCGTGTAATACTTATGGAGATTACTTTCTACAAATGGACACATGCGATTGCTTTCAGAAAAATGTTTAAATTGTGATATCTTACTTTTTCTGATCCGATTTTGTGAAATGAAGCGTTCATGTAATCGCACGACACCCTCACGTTACCTGTGAAAAACGTCTGAAAATTCGACTACTAGTTTTGGAGATTAACGTTATGAAAGAGGAAGACAGATATGACGGCTATAGTTAAAAAACGTTAAATTGTGACACAATTTTTTACAGTGATACGATTTGTATGAAACTATTTAGGCTGAAGTTACCCGTGAAAACCCCCATGCGAATTCGTGAAGCAGAAAGAAGATAAGTGGTTTCTAATAGATGAACAGACTGACTCGGCGGTCACTGGAAACACTTAGAATCACGAAAAAAAGAGATATCTTAATTTTATTTTGATGAAATCGTGAACCAAACTTCGCATATGTTTCCTGTAAAATCCGCATGAAAATACGTGCAGTGATTGAAGCGAACAGCGACAGGCCTACAATCACAGATTTATTATTCGTACGGATGTGTTGTACAATTTTGCAGGAATATATCGATTTTTAAAAGTGCTGTATGTCTGTTAAAATCTGTTGCGAATACGGTTAGTAGTAAAGAAGTAATAGATTAAAACGGGATGCTTGATGTGGCGGTTTTCCATGAAAGTTACTCATTACGTCCTAGTATCTCATGCACATCGTCTCGTACCGCAATACAATTTCGAACGTACATTTACTTTTAAGTGTGTGTAACGTCTGCAAAATTTCCTGCGAGTACAATTTGTAGTGTAGCAATTATAAATTGTAACGTCATACAGAATGCCATAGGTTTGCTCCATGGACAGCGGAAAAGTAGTAAGAGAGAAACTTTCATCATTTTGCTGTGGTTGTCAGCGAGAAAAGTTTAATAAAGGTTTGAAATTAAGTTTAAAGTTTGTTACAAGTCACTAAGTACTGTCATTCGGATATAGTGTATTCATAAATTTCGTCGCAGTATGAGGCATTTTCTTGCAACTCTCATTGTTTATGATGTTATATCTCCTGAACCATATGTCTTATGTGGTTCGTACTCCTACAACAATTCTCACATAAGGAATGTGTGTACCAAATTTGGTTGAAATCGGTCCATTAGTTTAGGAGCAGATGTAGAATATTATCGCATGATGCGGCCGTGTCAAGGAAATGACACACTAGTTGGGGTGGAAATCATTAAAAAAAGAGGCGTTATTCGTAGCTGCGAGACATATTTGCGAAATTTAATTCACCAACTTTCTCTTACGAATGCTAACATATTGTGTTAGCACCCACCTACATAGGGAGACATGATCATCATAATAAAAGAGAAGTCAGATCGTCGATATTATTTGTTTGGATGTAAGCCACATCTGGTTTACACTCAAATCGTTAGTTTCGAAAGACGAGATTCTCACTCAGGAAAGCGATTATAGAATTTTTGTGTATATATATTTTTAAATGTATTTTCAATTTTGGTGGATTTGGAAAGTCCCGCTACAATTGTGTTCACCAATCCCTATGTCTTGTTTTGATGATCTTTATTAGCTGCAGATTATTTGTTGCTAATAGATCAAGTACATTTCCACAACCATGTACTATTCTAGTTGGTTCATGAACTGATTACTCGAGATAATTTTCGGAGAATGCGTTCAGTACAATTTCGTACTATGTCTTGTGCTTGCCTCAACTTTGTAAGTTGCATCGTCACGCTATATCCCGTCCGTCCCCTGGTACAAAGCATCCGCAATTGCCTTACCTCTTTCAGCGAGCGGAACTACTGTGACGTTTCTGTGGGTCCCTGGCCACGTGGGGCTGTTGGGAATGAGTTTGCGGATACGGCAGCCAAGGAGGCAGTTCTCCTTCCTCGGCTGTCTACCTTTACTACTATATCTGATGACTTTCGTGTTGGTGTCTCCCGGAGTATCATCTCACGTTGGTGTTTTTACATTGGCCATCCCAGTCAGGGAACAAATTGTGAGCCATTAAACCTGTGCCTGATCTTAGGTCAACGTCATCTCGACTGACCCGGCTTCGTATTGGCCACTGCCGTTATAGCCACGAGTATTAATTTAGTGGCGATCCTGCTCCCTTATGTGAGCACTGTGGTGAACCTTTCACTGTGTACACCTTTTAGTGCAATGTCCGTTTTTTAATCGTCTACGTCGTGATCTATGTTTACCATTTGAAATATCTGATATTTTAGATGATGATCCGCATTCTGCTGACAGATTTTTACTTTTTATACATCGTGCAAGTATGGCGAAAGCCATTTAAGTTCTAACCCCAGTTTGATTTTACTATGGGCAGTGTTGGGCGCTAATGACCTAAGTAGTTTTGCGTCCTAAAACAAAACATACAAACAAAACCAAACAAAAAATTTTACCCACACCAACTCACAGGAACCATCTACTCCAATTACGCTACAGGATAAACCGTTTGTGAGAGCAATAAATAAATACTCCACCGCAGTTGACGGTTGTGTGATTGTAGATGTACCTCCAGGATGCGTACATAGTTTTAGTAAAACAAAAGACTAGTATTCGAATGGAGGTTTTCAAGACTGAGCCGATCCTATCACGACCATAATTTGGATTAATATACATGGTTAAGCGAAATTCACGTACTCCGCCATCACAGCGCAATTCCTCCCATCTGTCTCACAACATTTCGTCCTGCGCCTATTTCCACAGGAAATGGACTTCGAAAACAAAAATGGGTGTGTGTTCCACACGTGTGTTTAAAATTACACAATTATACCAACAAACTTCTAGGAGATGTAGACGGCGTTTTGAGGAACAAAATGAGAATAGAAACCTATGCCCGGAAAAGCCAATCAACGACGCTACAGAGTGTCCAAGTTGCAGGCATCGGCGCGTGCCCCTTGACATGCCCTTTAGCAACTTCGACGCTCTGTAGCGTCGTTGGAAGATCTTTCAGGTCTTGGGTTTCTGTGCTCATTTCATTCCTCAAGACGCCTTCTACATCCTCTAGAAATTTGTTGGTATAATTGAGGTGTGTGTGTGTGTGTATGTGTGTGTGTGTGTGTGTGTGTGTGTGTGTGTTCCATACATCAGCATGTTTCAGAATTACACACTCTTCGACGTCATTTTAATGCCGGAAATATGAACAGGACGAAATTTTGGGAGACATTTTTTTTTACTGATGGCAATGTGAGTAATCGCGCTGTGATGCCCCAGTGTGTGAATTCTCTTCATCCTGTGTATTAATCCAAGTCATTATCGTGATCGGATCTGCTCAGTCTTGAAAACCTCCACCGCGAATACTTCCGTTGTGTTCTACAAAAAGCAATTTATGCATTACAGCTATTACATTTGAGATCACAGAACCGTCATCAGTTACCTCATTCTCCATCCATTAAATGCGGTTTTATATTTTTCTCGCACACCAAATTCACTGCTAATTTCGAAGGATTCGTTGTAATTTTCGACGAAACAATTGCTACTTTTGGTGCTGCCTCTTAACATTCGGTGTTCCTTTCTTTGCCGTACTTGGTGTAATCTTTTTTGCCGCTGTCGGTGGTTTTTAGTAAATCTTGTGAATTTATTATTTCAATTATTCGGTGCTGTTTTCTTACGAAATTAGTATTTATCAACAAATGTTCTTAACATCTCTTGCAAAATACGGTTTTATTTACTATCAAATAGTATTTTGCCAGTCAGAGTTGTATTCTTGTCAAATTCTTAATAGTTTCGAATTCCATAATTTGTCGCAAAGTTTGTGGTTGTTTTTCCAAATCGTGTTAGTTTTGGGAGAAACCGGTAGCTTTTGCGAAAATCGGTGTTTCTTTGGCGAAAACAAGTGCTACTGTTGCGAAATTCTACGTTACTTTTTCGAAATTAGAAGTTGCTTTCTCGCCAAATTAGATTTAATTTTTTGAAAATTTCAGTGCTGTTTTCATCAAATCCATATTTCTTCACACACGGAATGATCCATCTCTTTGAAATTATACACGGTTTCAGTGTTCCGGAAATTAAAACTCAAACTGCAGTTTTAGCATTAATTACCTATCAGTTACGAATATTAAAAAACTACCGTCGTCTACTTCTGTTCTTGTAGTGTAATGTAATAAAAATTATTGCTGACATACTCTGTCGTCATATTAGGCAGAAAATCTCAGAATCCCGTAAGAATTGTGACTTTCGCATTATTTTACTAAAAATCACTATTTTCGCGTAGAGTTTTCGCGATTTTTCCCTTTCTGCAGCAGTGGGTCTTTTTCTGAATCACATATCTAGAATCTTAGGTATATTAGCAATTTCCGTTGAAGCGTCAGTCCCTCTTCACGTTAATATTCCGTCTAATTAAATTGGTGTGGTTTCACTACAGTTCTGATTACTGTTACAAGTATATTTAACTTTTCTTTTGATCATGATACGTCAGAGATGTTCACTTCAAGTGATATTTGTTCTCTATGGATGTTAGACTATAATCCGGAAATACTGGAACTCTACACATTTATTTTGGAAGAAAATCACTTTCATTTGGTCCCTAGAAAATCTAATGGCTTAGTGCTTTACTATCTCATAGTAATAATCTCTTTTTGTAATGTTGCAGGTTCCGGAGTCGCCTTTTATTACTGCTTCAGGTTAGCGGTGCACTGGAGAATCAGTAAGATGACGTGCAAGCTTCTGTTGTGACAAATCTACAGGCAAACAAAGTTGTTACATAGTTGTGAATAACCCACTGAATCAGCGACGTTTGTCATTGGAAAGTCATTATTGTAAATGACTGCATTTCATAATGGAATGCGGCCTGTACGTCTTACGTATTTTTCATTATTTTGTAGTTTGTGATAATAATTATTAAATATATTACTTGCATGCTCTATCGTCAGACTACGTAGAAAGTCTCCTATCTCACGTAAAATAACTTTCTCTTCCTAAAACGTAGCACGACCGTCATTACCTCTCATTGGCGTATTTATCGACGAAAAACTGTTTTTTTTTTTTTTTCATATAATAATGCATCACGAAATTTGTCATTTTTGGGATAGGAGGTTTTTAATATAAGTCGACCGTTTTTTTTATTAATCTTTTATCTATTTTTTAATATTATTCCCTTGGTTCACCTTAAATGTTTACAATTCATTTTCCTGGTTAACAAAAACATCTTTATAACATTTAAGTTAAAATATTCTACCGTTTTAGATTGTAATATTATTTTCAGTGATACTGTATACATGATTTGGCACATAATAATGTTCGTGTAACATCTCTGAAGTTTAAATCTGAAGAGTGTGTGTGTGTGTGTGTGTGCAAGCAGTAAATGCACTGGAAAAGTGATACCAACCAGAGGCAACATGCGTCCTGAATCTTAAGTCAAGTGGGATTGCGACGATCATCAGTTTTTCTTTCTTTATTGGCATAATTCCCTATGTTTTGATACCATTCTAATAAAAACAGTGTTAAAAATTCTCATCTATTCTCATTTTCCAATGCTTCTGGGATCTTTAACATAGTTCTATACAGAAGTTTTATTTCGTTCTACCTGCACACCTTTAACTCTTTGGAAAGTGATGTGTAAATCATATGTTGAATACTCGGACCTTATTAATCGGCAGTTATAGTTTTCTGCCACAGAACACTTAAAAATTTTTCGGTTCATTTTCTTTTGTAGTAAATGTGCCAGGATTGTCACACTGAAACAATGTTATACAATATTAAGGAAGAGAATAGCTATTTTAGCATACCCTTGCAAAACAACTTAAAAACTGCTTACTTTGTTGTTAATGTACTAAAGAGTATACGCTGAGGAAAGTCAGTCCCCCCTTTTCGCTCAACCCAGAAGACCGGAGTCTGCATCGTATGTAATACATAAGACCCTTATAAAGTTCAACATGAGATCAGATTTTTATTATGGAGGAAATTTTCTGATGAATTACAGTGTAGTTCTGATCATGTTAATTGTTAATACGAGAAATAACAATTTTTTGGTATAATTAAATGTTCTGTTAAGGTTTGCATGTAGTATTATTATATAAGGAAGCATTATATTGTTTCTAGGCGATACATACGTGTTTAAACCAAAGGACAGAGGTTTTGTAGACTTATTTCGGACAGGTCCCGTACCTACGTATTTATGCGGCATATTTGTCAGTGTTGCTTACTTCGGCATAATATTAATCATCAAGTTGATACGCAAAGAATGACATCTCATATGAAAGTTGAAAAAAAAATTGCTCGTTACTTTTTTAAAAATTTAAAAGACAGAAAATAGGTAAAACTGTAAGTTTGCATATGTATGGCTGAAGAAGAATGTTTCGCTACAGAACTGTGTGTTAGTGAGATATGCATCGTGAGATAAAACTAACTTACGATTTCATAACACTCAGTTATCCACATAATTGTAAATTAAAGACGGTACAAGTTTTGACATATCAGTTACTTTGAGTCACAAGTTCGTAGGATAGAAGTGGCAGCACAAACTAAGTTTTAAACATTTCTATCAGGCAAAGAGATTAAGTACTGTGAACATTGCACTCCGAGAAACTTTATGAATGGCAGAGTGTGCTAGTGTTTACTAAATGAATTGTTTCTGAAAACATTAGGGGTGTTAATGATTTCAAAGATTGAATTCATACAGAAGTCAGTCCAGTTGGCAATCTAAACTGTTTTACGTGGTACACTGGTATTTCTCAATAAGTGAAACAGTGCTTTACTATGTGGTCGAGATCTTGTGAATATAAAATTAAATTTTTTGGTATTTAATGCTGTTATTTTAAAACGGAAATAATTACTGAACTGAACACTTGTTAGTAATTTTTCATTTTACCAACCTCAAAAACAAAGTAGCAGGTTTTTCAAGGTGATCTGGCAGAGGGTAAATTTGGGAATCGCCGGATTATCGAACGGTAAAATTAATTCTGCATTGAGGGATACGGAAATCGACTGATAATCTTAAGGGTATAGGAATAATCTTAACTAAGGAACACGTGTAACTTTGAATTCACGGTAATAGAAAAGCTGATTCAAAACATTTTGTAACAACAGTTTACTTGTCACGGTGGTTTGCCATGTGATTAGAGATGGTTGAGTTACAAGGCTTACGCTTGAACACTTAAGATCTTTTATTTTGCAACGTGAATGTGACTTCGTTCAAATGTTGGTTATCCTAAGGAAGCTGACTGCTAAGGTCATCGGTCTCTAGACTGTCAAACTAATTACACGAACTTATTATAAGGGCAACACAGACAGTACTCGAGAGAGGAATCGCAATCCGGGTCATGTCGCCTAGGGCTACGCTGCCATTCCTGTGCGGCGATATTTTTATCCGATATCATCTTCTACATATCAATAAAAGCACCAGAAACTGTTTATAGTGATAAAAATTATATTTACTTGCAAATTTCTACATCTGAAGTGAAAAATCAGGTATCATGGGTAGTAACTACATAAACTCAACAGAAGCTCATATTATTTTCATGTATCTTAATACGAGGTTTTGTAAATAGGTTTAGGTACTGTAGGTTTGTACACATTTCCCAGTGCGTCTTATCTGCTCATCCGTTAGTTTCTTCTTTTTTACCACGCTTCGATACGAAAGTGTTGTCTGTGCGTCTGTTGTAAAAACATTCTGAGGCAGCTAACGTACTGAAGTAATATATTCCTGTTTCCTTCTAGAGTACGCCGTAAGGCATGAAAAGTTATCACATTTACTCGATGAGAATATCTTAGCCTTAGCAATATACGAAATAAAACTTTGTATAGTGATAAAGTTAAATCCAATGAAATGATTTCTTTAAAAGGGTGGTTTACATTCGAAGGAATTCACTCTCTCATGAAACAATCAGCAAATAAATAAACAGAATAAAATAAAATAAAATATATTTACAGACACTCTTTGCAGGGACCCAATGTCAGCACACAAATTGTTAAGCTACTTCCACCACAGCTTTAGATAGTTCTGTGGCTCCATCTCCGCCCAAGCAAGTCTAGCTTTTAAAAATTTACTCACCTTAGCCACATTAGATTCGCTGCCCGCCAGGTACACGAACTATAATTAAACATTTGTCTGCTTTCAGTCTGATGATGCGCTAACAGCTCGAAACGCGTAATTGTTGTAGTAAAGAATACTGCAACAGTGATTTAGAATTATTTAATTATTCAACACTGTTGCTGCACCACCACCACCACCACCACCATGGAATGGAATGGAATGAAATGTATTTACAGACGCATCCAGGTATATTTATTTTGGATAGGTAACGCCTTAGAACCCATTGTGAACTAATGAATGATCCTAACAGAAAGGAGTTTCCTGTAGAAACAACAATGAAATGTTTTCATCCACAATTTGCAAGACAGAAGTATCAGTAGTATTTATTCCAACATTCCAAACTTTCTTTACATTTCTGACGTCACATCAGCGGGTCAAATAACATAATAATAACAGAAAAAGCAACTGCCATGCTTTTGAAATCATTGTGGTGCCGTAAGACCAGCCCCTTTACCAATGTTACCATCAAAACGGCAGAAAATAAAAACTAAACTAATTAACAGAAACTAAGATGGCAGTAGACACGGAGCTTACTGAATTCTTAGTGCCGGTAATAAGCGCCTGTATCGGATAACCAGGAAATACTATGAAGAGACGACTTAGAAAATAGTGAGTAATCTTAGTAGTTATTAACTTAATAGCCAAAAAAGTCATACAAAATGTGAAACAAATATGTTGTTACACTTATCCATTGAAAATAATTTTAAATTAAGCGAAACGCGTGTCGTCTTGATTACAATATTATTTAAAGTTATAAAAGATGTATAATTGTCATATACGAATGGCAAATTCTCATTTTGACATTTTTCATTCCCAGGACGCCACAAATTCCATTTTTATTTATAAAACTTATCAGTATCTCGCTGTCTGTGTTTCTTGCGTGATGACGTCGGCAGGTGTGGCTGAAGAAATGAAAATGATTTTAATTTCACGGATTGTTTTCCGAAGTCGGGCGATGTCCCTGGCTACATTTTGCGCAACTAGTAGAGTACCGGTTAAAAAAAGACCAGCTGAAAACCCGGGGTTGCTCGGGTATTTATTTATTTATTCCTGCCATTTTCAGGTAGATTCATTTCTATAAGGGCTGTATGTCTGTAAAATCTCTTGTGATTACAAAGTAGTAAAGAAGTAATAGATTAAAACTTGGTGCGTGATGGGACGATATTTATGTGCTCATATCTCACGAACTACGTGTCGGAATGCGATACAATTTAGAAGCTACATTCAACTATGTATGTGTATACTGTCTGTAAAATTTCCTATCCCTACAATTTGCAGTGTTAAAATTATAAATTGTAATGGCATACCGAGAGCCGTAGTTTTACTCCATAAACAGCGGAAAAGTAGTAAGCGAGAAACTTTTTTCATCATTTTACTATATTTACCAGCAAGAAAAAGTTTAATAAAGATTTGAAATTATGTTTAAAGTTTGTTGCAAGTCGCTAAGTACTGTCATTCTCATACAGTGTATTTAGAAAGTCTCGCCGCATTATATGGCATTTTTTGCGATTTATATTGGTTATGACGTAATATCTTTTGAACCATGTGCCGTATGTGATTCTTAACCATGCAGAAATTGTTACCTCAGGGTAAGGAATGTGTGTACCAAATGTTGTTGAAATCGGTCCAATGGTTTAGGAGAAAATGAGCAGCATTGTCGCAAAATGCAGCAGTTTTTCGCGCATCTCATTCAGTATGACGTCATATCTCGTAAACTATATCTCTTATGTGATTGTTACGCTTACGGCGACCGTTCTCATGGATTGATGCTTACGTGTACAAAGTGTCATAAAGATTGGAACAAAACTGTAGATTTGTATGCAACACGTACAAACATTCGGACACACTGCTTTATATATTAGATTTCGGCCGTATGTGGAATCCGCTGATATCAGAATCATTGTGACCGCAGCCTAAGATGACGGGTTAAATATTTGTGACGCCCTTAAAAGAGCGCACTGGTTGTTTTAATGCGCGTCGATGGTCTACAACTGTAGCAAGCGATCATGTCAGCCTCCCCATTAGGGAGGTCCAAAAACTGAAGTTTCATATGTGCACGATGCTTATACTGCACATTTTTGTATATAAGTAACATACACGTAATTTTATTTAAAAAAAATATATTTACTTTTAGAGGTTGCTCAAGGGCAAAGAAATTTTATAACAGAAGAAAAATGGCATTCTCTCGACGGTGTCCCTGACATTCGAGCAGCTTTTAATGAAGTAGGGAACTTTTTTCCATGTTTGGATATAATCTAAAGAAGAAACCGTTTTAGATCCTCATCCTTAGCTTAGGCCGATGGCGCGTTCTGCCGTCTCGTTTAATACTTTTGACAGGAGCGACTGAATACTGATTTGCCCATTCTGTAGAACTGCAAGAAATATGATTTCATTCTTCTTCCTTCATTCAATACATGTAACTAGCGGTCTGTTCTGTCACAAGATTCTCTAATTTCAGGTCTTCCAACTCTTCCATCTGCTTCATTGAGTCGACTATCAAAACCAGATATTTGTGGGCGTTGCAAGTTTTTAACATGATTTCCTTTGTCTCTGTTTCTTCTCTATCATCAAACAAGGTTACGGTAACAAAATACTAAGACAAAAGCAAAATAGACTTGCAAAGAGTTTTATATTCTACATTAGCTACAGTCTTCGAGGGAGATTTTTAGGAAAATGGTACGTCTGATGTTCCACGCTTCCATATTGGAACTGCAGTTTCGAAAGATCATTTCTTAACTATCCTGGGGTGCCTTGTGTTCCACTATGTGAAGAACACAGGTGAACCCTTCTGATGCACGAAGCAATCTTGATGTTGACAATATTGTAATACTGGCCTTACAAGAAGCCAATTGGTAGGACGACGATCTCAGATTATTAGGAGTAGTAGGAACAATATTCATTCGCCTGAAATAAAAATTGGACATGGGCAACCTAAGTCTAATTTATTTCAGAATAATTTTGTACGACATCCAGCACTAGATCCCAGCGCTCCTGCTGTTTGTCGATTTTATTCTTCTCTCTTTGTCCAGTGTACATTGAATCCTGTTCTTCCTTCCTGTCCCTACCCATCGCCTCTTTCCCTACTCTTTATCAGTCTCTAATAACCACGATGTTGAGATGACTTTAAATACTGAACTATCTTCCTTCGTACTCTTTATCCATTTCAGTTTCTTTCCATGCTTATCAGCTCTTAAGACGTCTTGTATTGGGAGCTATGTGTCCAACAGTAATATAAACTTCCTTTGTAGGAGAGTGGAATATTAAGAAACTGTATGCGAAAAGTGTTGCGAATGGAGCCAGTAGAATGACGTAATAAACTACCTCATGCATAATGAGGCAGATTCTTAGGTATTTCACGGCCTTCGGTATCGTATCTCCTGATCCATGTGTCGTCCTACGACGTAATTTCGAAGGTACCGTCGGTATACCGTAATAAATTGTAACAACATATAGAATGCAAAGTTTTTCTGTATGAATGTTGTCGTTTTGCTGGAGTTGTCAGTGAAAAAAAAGTTTCCACTTGTGTGTAAGGTTTTCTGCGATTCTCTCTTGGCTTTCACGCCCAAATATTAGGCGAATAAAGTTATGCCGCATTGTGTGGCAGTTTTTAACTGACTCTCATTGTTTATGACGTCATATCTCCGGAACTATCTGTCGCGTGGGGTTCTTATCCCCAAGGTGATTGTTCTCTGATAGTATGGAATACGTGTAGCATGCTTAGTTGAAATCGGACCTGTAATTTAGGAGATGCCGAACATTTATACACGCTTAGTAACGAGCTCTCGCGCCATCCGTATGCAGTGACCTGGCTCATTGCAGAAAACCGATGTCTGGATGGTGACCCGAGAACTGTTACCGATTCTCGGGAAAGCACTCAGAACCCGTAGGGATAATGCTGCAGTATCATACTGAGAGCTCTTACTAAAGATGAATGAAGAAAATACAGATTACCAAAGAAGGGCTAGGCCAACCAAAATGAAAAAGCGCAGCTCAATTATGAGTCTTTGTTAAAATTATAATAACGTTTCTTGTTATTAATAAAGATAACAATAGAACTTAGCACATATTATAGATTGCCTGCTTAAATTTTCCAATAAATTAATAAAACGAAGAATTACAAGCCACTGAATATTCTTCACAACCAAGCGCTTTACCACAAGTTCTTAACAACAAGGCCGTCAGTTTTTACCACGACAGCTGAACTTTGGGCAACTGTAATTACGTCATCCAAGTTGGTTTAAATGACAATCACTGAGTAATCAATTTTACAATTTCGTTCAAGATCCTTACAATTCAAGCGATGACGAATTAAGATACAGTTTCCGGTCACAGGTCGGACACAAGATTTGTAACTGACTAAAAACGCCCCCTCGGGCATGGATATTTGTGCCGTCCTAGTTCGTAAGTAGTTCATAAGTAGTTTGTAAGTTTAGGGACTGATGACCCCGTAGTTAAGTCCCATAAGCTTAACAAACATTTGAACATTTTGACAAAAACGCTTATCAAAAATATATTTTGATAGGAAAGTAAATGCTAGTCGCCCTTACTGCGAAGGAAACTTACAATGTGACAGACGTTTTCCCCGGCGAAGTTGTATATGACGGCAATTAATTTAAGGTGAACCAGATAGCTGCAAAGCTTGACTTCGGTGACAAAGAAGGTAAAAGGTAATGAACAAGGCAAGGGGGAGGCCAGAAGGTAGTAAATTAACATGAGGTAGAGGTAGAACATCTGCACCTGAGGGACTAAGAAAGGAGCGAGAAGATAATTTAACTTGTCAATCAGCGACTACGAAGAACCGTAGCGGGCAAGCCGAATGCGTGACAACTTCCCGCCAAACGCAGCGGCGCGACCAGACACATTAACTCGCCGCTGTGACAGCGGAGACAGTCAGCCCGGAAGTCCAGCAACCCTGGCCAAAAGTTCCTGGTTATACGAGTATAACGTAACACTGATAATAAAGGGTCAATGCTTCCAGATATCTAACTGTGCAAGAACGCTGTACTGAAAACCAACGCCATACAGGTCTAGGACAATCTAGTAAGTCAGCGGTAGCAGAACACTGCCTGAACATTGGTTATCGGATGTGTTATGAGAAAACTGAAGTTCTATCGTCAGTGTCATCACTTTGGGACAGTATTTTTAAGGAGGCCATGTACATCCGTACGGCGGACAATCTTATCAATAGGGATGCAGGTTTTCAGATGAGCGCAGCTTGGAATCCAGCATTGGCTGCAATCGAAACAAAACAGGAGAAAAGAGAAAATCGGATACACGAAGGAACGCAGCGCAACGCAGATACGTAGTTCCAATTTCCACCACAGGAGCGTCCGGCAGCACAGTCATTGCCGACAACGCACGCGAGGAAGACGCCACCTCGGCTCCCAGCATGGGGTACCATAAGCGCCGCCGCCGACCAACACTGAACGATCTCTCGCGCGTGCGTATTCTCTGCTCACGCCCTGATAAATACCGCCGCTGCCGCGCAATTACCATCATTCGCTCCTCAAAGTACTTGACAGCTAGCACCACCAGAAGATGTCGAATAGTTGTGTCGACGAAATATTGTGGGAGATTCGCTATGTCATCCGCCGGCAAACCTGCTAAGTGTATTTGCATCCTAAGATTTATCCACTAGCTGACACAATTGCAGTATTTCAAACTCTTAAAATTCTGCCTATAAAGCAATCGCCATTGGCTACAATACATTTGTGAGATCGGTTGAACAGCTGTTGGAAACTATCAGCAAACTTCTTGTGAAATCGCTTGAGGCACAGAGGTCACGTGTAGTTGGATCTCCGCAACCAATGAGACACACACTTTTTACTCACAGCATCAAGATGGAACACTTACACGAACATCACATGGGTCTCCGTCTTCCTTTAACCTAATCTGAAATAGAACTTGATGTTAACACGATGCTCCATTACTACATTTTGCCTTCCATTTTGCAATGGCGCGAGTTCTCACACTGACCCTGTTAGCTGGGTCGCAGCGTGTACCGCCGCTTCACTGCAGTGCTTTGCACGATAGGGGGTGCCTGTTGACATGTTCGTCAAATCTGTATGCGAGGGCACCTCACCCGCCTCAGCCCGGTTTGTAAATGGGACCATTCAACGAACTTTTCAGACGCACCTTGTGTTACCAACACCAGACGTGATAAAGGGTACCGTTTGAATCCATTGACACACATTTACTGTAAACTGCATTATGCGGTAACGCTGCTGAAACGTAACTCATTTTAATAGCAGTCTGTTTGCAAGTTCTTCAAATGTTTGTAGAGCTTATGGGACTTAACTAGGGGGTCATAAGTCCCTAAACTTACAAACTACTTATCAATTAGCTAATACTAAGGACGGCATAAATATCCATGTCCGAGGGGGTATTCGAACCTCCGACCGTAGTGGCCGTGCAGACCTGGACTGGAGCGCTGCAGATCGCTTGGCCACCACGGCCGGCCAGTTTGCAAGTATACAATATAAAGTACTCTGACGCGGTCTCTTCATTCTTTTATGATGATCTCTAATTTTCGATGTGGTACACAAATTTAGCCACTAACCGTTCAGGTACATTTTCCTTACAAAATTCAAGTGAAGTTGGATTATGGAGGAACTATATAATTTTATACTGAGCTTTTCTTTTGTATCAACGTTGATGAATGGAGATATTCTGCTTTCCTTTGTGGATTACAAAGTTGACACCTATCAGATTTACCAAAGAGAACGTATACTCTTGCAACACATGTGAAAACGATTTGTTCGTTACATATAAATCATTTGATGCTCTACTACAAATATCTATGGTTAATATATACATTTTCAGTCTCTCTTCAATATTATATTTCGTATAGGTTAACACTAGAACGGCGGAGTTTCTCACATTCCTAAAACGGCGGAAAGGGGTCATTTTGACCCATAAATAAAATATTTTCATATTAGACTCAAATAAGTGTTTTTTTGTTAATCCACACCTTTTCTCTAGCAGGGACAACAATTATTAAAAACCATAATTAATAATAATCATTAATTATTTATTTCAACAGCGAAACATCTTACAAATTTATTGCTGCTATTGCTAACAAGTTTCCTATGTGTATAAACTTGTAGACACATTTAGTATACTTGGTCCATATTACTCTCGTACGTGGTCTACACACACCTTTGTATCACTTTTCTCTCAAGTTACTGGAAGCTGCTAGACGTACTTAGCACATATGATTTCTGTTTTACACGCACATTTTCCGCACACAGCTTTGTGGCACTTTACACAGTTTCCACTGGTCTTGTTGCCTTTGCAGAGGCTGATTTGGCACTTCCTCCATTTTCTAGTTGATTTCGGTCCAGTACCCTCTTCCTTTTTCATTCCCTTGAGTACGTTAGCAAAATGAAGTATGAACTTCTTCCTTTCCATTTTCTCGTTTGTTACTATGTTGTAAATGACCCATGCATTTATTGCCGCCATGTCCAAGATGTTGTAACAGACAAGCATTGGCCATCTCCTACATGCAACCTTTGTAGTATATTTACCTGTCATTTGATCTACCCACGTCCACCCCATACCATACTTTGTTGCATTGTAGAATGTTACTATTTCAGGTTTCTTCTTTCCTTCCTTGCTTATTGCTACTTCGGAATGTAGTGTACTCAGAAGAATGGCGTTTCTAATCTACTTTCCTTGGTATACAGTCATGGTGCATTCTGGGTTGCCGCTATGGTGCAGGATACTGGTGGAGTGTATTTCAGCATTGTACTTCCTTACTGCATCAGGGATTTCATGATGGGTCTTCTTCATTGTAACAACTAATGAAGTTTACTTCTCTTTGAGATTCTTAGCAAGTTGAAAAGATGTAAAGAAGGTGTCCAATCCCTAGCAACCATCTTTGTAGACGCTGCCAACTGTGCCTGCTGTGATGAAAGATGTGATGACTGATGTAGATCAGCACGTGAATCCTCTTCCACTAATCGCTCCTCATTCACTATGTCTTCATCTCCATGTCATGTCTTCTCAGGTACATAATCATCATCTTCGAAAGCGAAGTCCGTTTCCGATTCAACTTCGGAATTCTCTAATAGCTGTAACACTTCTTCATCAGAAAGTCCATGCTGACGATACATGTTCAAAAGCGTTTTTCGAGGACAAAAACTATCACCAGAATGACACGATATAAACTGTGGCAGACTGGAACGAACACATGCCAAGTTGCAACAAAGACAGGCAATTACTCTGTAATACTGCTGACTGTTGCCGCTACATTGTTGGATTACTTACATATATTCAGAAGGAAATTACATTGGGGTCAAATTGACCCCATCCGCCGTTCTAGGTATACGATAGAAATGTCAAAGAAAATATAAATACTTTTCAAAATTCTAACACATCATCATAAAGAAGAGAAAAAATTAGGAAGGGTCATACGATTTCATCAGGAAAGTAAATAAACTGAAATGACAATGAAGGAAAAAAGTATGGCAGGAGTCATTTTGACCCCTTCCGCCGTTCTAGTGTTAACCATATAAAACACTCACTCGCTAACACATCACTTATCATGCAGAACAAATAAAGTCTCCATCGCCTTTTACCACCAACTCCCGATTAGTAACAAAAAACAAAAATGTTCCTACCAGCAGCTACAAGTCAGGAACACTGCGATAGATCCACATATTCTTTATACGTTTTATTTTCTTTTTCTTCTTTTTCTGCTTCGATAGCCGATGTAAGGCTGTAACTGTAGTGACTGGACGGTGGTCTACTCTTTTAGTGTATGCAAATGTTCCATATAGTGTCTCTTGAAATGTCATATATTGATTTTACTGTTGGAATTGTTGAAAGGCTGTGTGAGCCACAGAGACGCACTCCAGGCTGAGAAATAGAGACCATTGCAGATAACAGGCTAAAACTCACGTATATCTTACGGGATGTAGGCACTAAAGAAATCTCCTAGCGAACTGCTGATGCCCTCAGCCACCGTCCGAGGGTGGAGGTTACCTTTCGGAGAAGATGGGCGTAACTTCATATAGCATCTAGACGCTGTTGTAAGACGTTACATTAGTACTTGGTGGCCAACAGGCACGTTTTAATGTACGTAGCAAAGTTGATACCAGTTACTTGGGAACAGCAATGTCAGTGGTTTCACGAGGCTAGAGTGAGAGGGTAAAGAAGAAAAACTGCAAGTTAGCAGCTCCCCTGAGGCGTGGCCTAAGGCGTGGCCAACTAACGTAAAACATTGTTGTTGTTGCCCATATTGGGTAGCGTCGTGACGTTTTACTTTCAGCTGAACAATGTTGCTACCAAGTATGGATTTTGTTAGTGCAGGAACAAGCCACCTCCCCACCCGGGGAATTGCAGAAAGGACAGGGCTGAAACGTGGTTCGCTAGAGGACTCGGAGGGCAAGCACAATTTAGATTGGTTGAACCAAGCAGTGGCCAATAGGAAATTGTTAACCGTCGGAAAGTAGGGGAAAAGAGGTGCGCCCACACCGGCCGTTAATACCCCCGGTTTTTGGATCAAGAGGGGAGTTCTCAGTCAGACGAGTCGGGCGCCAGCCCGTGACTATCGCCGTCGGCCTCGGGGTGCTCCATGACAGTCTGTTTCTCGCGGGGAGTGCGTCTGTCTAGGGGATGCTGCTAGGGAACGTAATTACTGACTTCTGTTGTGGCAAATCATTTGTAGTTGTTTTTTTTAAATAACTAACCCCAGTGTAGTAGACTTAGTATGGGATGCAATAAATTCAATACAAGGTACCTAGGAGTTATATAAAGTTTCCTAAACAAGTAGCCGGCTGCGGTGGCCGAGGAGACTGAGGCGCTCCAGTCACGGTCTGCACGGCCACTACGGTCGGGGGTCTTTAGTATAACGTAGTTAAGTAGTTTGTAAGTTTAGGGACTGATGACCTCGTAGTTAAGTTCCATAAGCTTAACAAACATTTGAACATTTTTGACACTAAACAAGTATCCTCTGGAGTCCCGAAATCGGTATCTCTAGTAGTTGCCTGTACTGTCTCTCTGCAATCACTCCTTTCCGCTCGGGATATGCAGACCGACCTTGCTACCTCTTCCCTCTTTCCTATGTAGAACACGACAGAAACACCAAAGACGTCGGTTACACAGAACGCTCTTCTGACCCTGAGTGTCTCTTTTTACGTATTGAGTACAATGGGCAGGTGCCTATTGTCGTCAGATACAACAGTGCAAATGTGTAGTCTCTGCAAGCATCGTGGAGTTACGTTCAAACGTACAGTTATGGCGGTGATACCATATTCTTGTCTCTCCCCTGTTAGTCAGTCTGTAGCGTTTCACAGCCGTCTTGGTCACAGGAGGCGCAGCGTCATATACCGGGTGATCAAAAAGTCAGTATAAATTTGAAAACTTAATAAACCACGGAATAATGTAGATATGAAGGTAAAAATTGACATACATGCTTGGAATGGCAGGGGTTTTTATTATAACAACAAAAAAAGTTTTAAAAAATCTGCGACAGATGGCGCTGGACAGCAAAACGTCAGTGACTGCGCGTGAAAATCGTGTATAAAAGGAGCTGTAATGAGAGAGAGAATCAGATGCACCAGCTATCGCAGCATGTGTACGTTATCTGAAAAGACGCTTTTAGTGAAGCTGTATTATCAGAATTGGGAATGTTCTAGTTCAGCGTTACGATCCTATCGCCATAGGAAGGAGATTCGAACGGGTAAAGGTCCGTTGACAAATGCAGCTGTGGTGAGAATGATTTCGAAGCCACGGGTTGTTTAGACGATAGACCCCGTAGTGGCCGACCGTGCGTAAAGCGTAATGCTGCTGAGACAGTTCAGGAAGAAATGGAGACTACAGCGGGTTCGTCTATGCACGGGGAAGTCAGCGCTCGTGCAGTCGCACATCTCACCGGCATTCCATACACTACTGTTTGGTTGGCGCTTAGGCGTACCCTCCGATGCAATCCTTACAAAATCCATCGGCATCATGAACGTGGCGATTTTGTGAAGCGGGGGCATTTGCGGTGTGGGCGTTTCAAAAGATGGTGGAAGATGACGATTGGTTGAGTAACGTGTTGTAGACCGACTAAGCTCATTTCACGCTCCGAGGATCTGTAAACGGCCACAACTGCAGAATATGGGCAACCGGAAATTCTAGAACAGTCGAGGAAACTCCATTGTACGACGAGAAAGTCACGGTATGGGTTGGATTTACCACATTTACCGTTATCGAGCCTTTTTTTCTTCGAGGAACTGCGTGATTCTGGTTTTGTAACTGCTACCATGACGGATGAGAGGTACGCCGATATGTTACAGAATCGCATCATCCCCAGCCTGGCTGATAAACACAAGCTGGAACGTACGGTTTTTATGCAAGATGGTGCTCCACTCCATATTGCTAGACGTGTGAAAGATCTCTTGCGCGCGTCGTTTGGTGATGATCATGTGCTCAGCCGCCTCTTTCGTCATGCTTGGCCTCCCAGGTCTCCAGGCCTCAGTCCGTGCGTTTATTGGCTTTGGGGTTACCTGAAGTCGCAAGTTTATCGTGATCGACGTTTCTAGGGATGCTGAAAGACAACATCCGTCGCCTATGACTCACCATAACTCCGGGCATGCTTTACAGTGCTGTTCACAACATTATTCCTCGACTACACCTATTGTTGAGGAATGATGGTGAACATATTGAGCATTTCCTGTAAAGATCATTTTCGCTTTGTCTTAATTTTTTATGCTAATTAAAGCTTTTCTAATGAGATGAAGCACCATCTGTCGAACATTTTTAACTTTTTTTTCCCTAATAAAACCCCATGTCATTCTAAGCATGTGTGTCAATTTTTACCTCTCTATCTACATTATTATGTGATTTATTAAGTTTTCAAATTTTTGATCACCCAGTATTGTACAGCTGGGGAGGAAACCGGCTGTTCCCTTTGATAAGTAACATTCCTGCGCTTACCCGAAACAACTGGAAACGATAAAATTGACAGCCAACTCCGAATGTCTGTCCTCTGTTTGACAGCTGTGCTGCCTGTACTGTGTCAGCAAGTGGATAACACATGACTGACAACCTGAAGTCTTGGACGATTGTTTCGTACATTATGTTACCTTATTAAAACTTATATAGTATACTTTAAAATATATTGTACAGACATTCATCTATTTCTGCGGTGATCCGGTGTAGCGTCACCTAACTCTGGCACCTCAAATATCTCTGGAACAACGACAGATATTCAGAAAAAGGTTTTCACCGTAATGAAAAGACGGCAGGGAATGAGAAACATAAGTGCTATACCATTTTCAAATCGACATCCCCTATTATTTCGTATGCAATCAATAGTATGAAAAATCGCAAAAATAATGGCGTTGGTTGCATCGCAAAACGTCAATTACATCCCGTGGAATTGTGATGCAAAGTTCACGCTTGAAATAAATGAAGAGCACAGTTAGCGCACGTCCTGAGACTCATGCGTGAATCTCACACTGCCTATGCCAGAGGCTCACAGAATGTGAATGTATGCACACTCCACAAAAATAAACAAGTAACAAATGTTCAAATGTTTGTTAAGCTTATGGGACTTAACTGCGAGGTCTTCAGTCCCTAATTTACTTATCATCTAACTTACACGAAAGACAACACAAATATCAATGCCCGAGGGAGAATTCGCACCCCCGACGGGGAACGGACTCGCGCATCGGAGCATAGCGCCTCATTGTGTTTGGCCAATCCATCGCGGCTAAACAACTAACACTTCCGACGCAGTTACGTTTTTCAAATTGTAAATGTATGCTTATTCTAACGAAATGAGCACTACAACTACAATTAGAGATAACACACTTTTCTAAGCACAGTTACTAGTGCCCTGTCGCCCACAGAAACTGTATTGTTGTGCATTACATGCGGCACAGAAAATACACCCTCATCTTGACCAATGAAACTGTATCACAACATATGCTCGAAGTCCCTCCGTTTGCGTCAATATACGTCAGGAGACGGGTAACGAGATAGTGCTGCACAGATTGTAGAGTTTCTACAGACATTACCGCACACGCCGCAGTAATACGTTGTCGCATAACCTCGACGGTCGTTTGGGGTTTTGATACACTCTGTCTCTTACTGCTCCCCCACAGAAGGGTGATAATGGTTTGTTTACAGCAAGATACAGGCAAACACTGCTCTGATCACAGCACTATATGCGATGCATTACGTCAGAAACAGTGACTTCATGCTATCATTTATAAGCCACATATTTCAGAACGTATGATGATTAGATACGTGAAACCACGTGTTACCACTAATTGTACCTCTAGTTGTCATTTCGCTCAATAAAAATTATGCACAGGACATCCATCATTTTGATACCACATTATTTGACACATTATAAGAGGTGGTTCAATTTAAGTAAGATACAGCTCAAGAGGAGACTAAACTATTCCCTTTCAAGTGTGCCATCAATGAAATATGGGACAATGGAGTGTTCTCATACAACACCACACGATTCGTTAACACTCCACTGACGTAATACGCCAATCACATAATGATTAAAGGCATCGTGACCTTAACGCTTGCGTCTCAGGACGTGCTCTAGCACTGCACTTCCTTTATTTCAAGCGGCAACTTCGCTTTGCAATTTCTCGGGATGTAATTGACGTATTGCATCGAAACCAATCCCATTATTTTTGTGAATTTTCTTGAAATTGATAGTCTACGAAATAATACGGGGTATCCATTTAAAAATACACACGTTTGTGAGGAAAATAGTACTTGTTTCCGTTTTAAAATTTCACATAGTATTTAGTTTCCTAAGCCCCTGCCGTCCGTTCAATCTGGTGAAAACCGTTTTTTGCCTATCGTTGTTCCAGAGATATCTGGAGTGGCAGAGTTAGGTGAGACACCCTGCATAATGTGAGACAATGGAAGCCGTTATATGGTGCGAGGCGGATGATATATCATGCTCATACTGCTCATTTCCTTGCCTGTTCCACCCCTAAATAGATGGGAAAACGACTGTCTATACACCACGTTCGAGACCTAATTACTCTAACCTCATGTTTGTGGACTTAACGCGCTGGGTGTTTAGATATCTTTAATTTGGAAAACACACTTGTAAGCCACGAATCGTGAGGTCAAGAAAATGTTCAAATGTTTGTAGAGCCTATGGGATTTAACTACGGGGTCATCAGTCACTAAACTTACAAACTACTTATGAACTAGCTAATGCTAAGGACGACATAAATATCCATGCCAGAGGGGGGATTCGAACCCTCCTACTCGGAAGGATTCCGTTTCAAATACCGGCCCATGGTTTCGCCGTATGGTTTCGGGCAAGCGTCGGTGTGGCTGTGGACACAGCCGATTGCCCTCCTGATTCGTTCCAAAGCTTGTTTCTGGCTCTGACTTACTCGTAGACTGCTGTTGTTCAAATGTTTGATAAGCTTAAGGAACTTAACTGCGGGGTCATCAGTCCCTAAACTTACAAACTATTTATGAACTAACTTATACTAAGAACGGCAAAAACATCCATGCCCGAGGGGGGATTCGAACCACCGACCATAGCGGCCGTGCAGACTGTGACTTGCGCGCCGGTCGTCGACTGCTATTTGAACCCTATTCTTTCTTTCAGTTCCTGACTACACGATGAACTAAGTTATGTGAGCTGTGATATAGATGCGCTACCATTTACAGATCATAGAACAATGGTCTCTATCATGTTGATCAAATCGCTCTGCTGCAGCTGTGTAGTGACTGTATTATGAAACACGACCGGTTCTGTGACATGTAGGCAGAGCATCAGGTGAAGTAAGTGAAAACGTACTCACCAGTACATTAAGCGTTTAAATTTGCTCCGATCGCTTGATTATCACTTCACAATAAATAAATCATTATATAAATGCGCTAACACGAAAATTGTGGTACAGATTACTAATTTATTCGTACAAGAAGGCCAATGAAAGTTATATAATTCGAAAGATTGTTTGTCGTAGATTTCATAAATATAAATATTATGTATGCATTTAGCCATTTAAAGTGGTAAAAGGAAGTCGAAATTTTCCTATCTACATCTTGGATCAAGTTCTATATTCTCCAACAATCAGCTCACTGATTGGCTATTCGCCTCGACCAAAGACGCTGTAATGCAGCGCATCTGCAGTATTAAAATAACGTATTAAAATAAGTGAATATGGAAACATGGAGTGCTCTCAACTCACTTGCTTGTGCCGTTCAAATGCTTCACTTTCGCAGTGATTAAGAGTGGTTAAAGGAAATGGATGTTTTCATATAAATGCCGATATAAATTATGATGCGCCGGAAGAGGTATCTAGCAGTGCTCGGGTGGAACTACAAAGTCGACATGTTGTCAGCTCTGGAATTCTGAATATAGCGGTATCGAAATAACATTATTTCTTGGCGTTGTATAAATATACGAACACCGAAATTGTAGTTCCATTTCAAATATTACGCTAATGAAAGTTACATAATTCGAAAATGGCATTTGAAATATATACTTCCGTTTTTATTTGTTGTTATTGTGTCAGGCATTTTCCTTAACAAGTAAAAGATACCGTTTCATACCTCCCAGTGCCGTTTAAATTTTAAGAAATATCCCAGCGGGTGCCGCGGTGGAGTAGCCGAGCGGTCTAAAGCGTCTCGCTGCGGAGCGCGCGGTTGCTCGCCGTGGAGGTTCGAGTCCTCCCTGGGGCATGGGTGTGTGTGTTTGTCCGTAGGTTAGTTTACCTAGGTTTAAGTAGTTTGTAAGCTATGGATTGATGACCACGCAGTTTGGTCCGATAGAATTACAAACACTTGAACATTTGAATTTTATCCCAGCGGCCTCCTATGATAATGTTGGCAACAGATGCTGAATAGCCAATTGCTTGACAACGCTGATGTTTTCTCATGGAATCTTCGCTTTACGAGGGCAATTATTTTTACTGAGCGGACGAGGGTACATACCAGAACCTGTCAACCATAAAGCAGGAACAGGATTATTTGTTTACTTCATGGTCTGTACGATACACTAATCGAATCATTCTATGTGGTTCGAACAAATGGGCAAGGATTTTCTATCGTGTTGTTGATGTTGCCAACATAATCACGCGAGGCCGCCGACATGATACGTCAAGCCGGCCGCGGTGGCTGAGGGGACTGAGGCGCTTCAGTCACGGTCTGCACGGCCACTACGGTCGTCGAATCGCCCCTCGGGCATTGATATTTTTGGCGTCCTTAGGATAAGCTAGTTGATACGCAGTTAGTAAGTTTAAGGACTGATAACCCCGTAGTTAAGTCCCATAAGCTTAACAAACAAAATATTACAAAAAAAACACGACACGTAAAATTTTACCCCCAGTGACCATTGTAAGCACAATTTGTCGATTTTCGACCACAGGCAATACTAGTAAAAATAAAAACGTCGCAGTACAACCCACGTTAGTCAAATGTAAAATATAAAAGGGAGGCCACAACTTGACCCATACAACAGTAGATGAAAGTCAAGAGAACGGGGCAGCGCCGCGACGGGTCAGTCATCAGTATGCAAGTGAGCCACGCTAATTTAGCAGAAGTATTCGCTTCCCGAGCTAGGACAGTGATTTTTATTAGTGAGTGTCAGTAGTATTCTGGTGGAGTACCTGCAAATGGAGTTGTGTGCTACGGAGGTGAGCGAAAGGCACATGCCAGTTTTTTTTCTTTCTTTGTTTTCATGGTTATTAAAATCGTCTTATGTAGTTTGGAAAAAATATATAAATGAAGACTGCAAGAAGGTGGGATTTCTCCATACGTGATTTTACAGGGAGTGTGATTGTTCCGTGTTTACATGACTGGAGCTGGGGAGCACGGCAGTGGCGACATACCACATTACTGCACTGCACTCTTGTGGACGTTGCCATTTGTAGGTTGGCTGAGCAAATATGCCGGAACACAAAACATTTAAGAGCCAGTTATAATTAATTACGAATCTACTGTGCAGCATTAAACAATACACACTAACCAACACTTGCGTCATAGTGCACCACAAAACAGGTAGAAAATTCTTGTGGATGTAGGGGTGTTCCTGTTCGCATATGCCCATCAACTGGGTAATATTCACTGTAACTAGTAGCACCAAATACGCTGTTGGCCATTAACAATATAGGCCTTTTATATAATTTTCGCATACTGAAAGAGCTTGCGTAGCAAATTCTAGCTCTTTTACATATTGCCGCTTCATGCCTTTCCCCTCTAATATATTTGCAGCGCTTTTCTGCTATTTAACCTCGTATGGTCACTGGCAGCAACATCAAAGCAGTGAATGGAACACGCAGAAGACCGCTGGAGGTCTTCGTCTGGCGCCTCTGCTCCCGCCAGTGGGGAGGTGGCCGTCGTGGCTGGACAGTTCCCACCGCGGCGGAGCGGCCGAGCGCATTGAGGCGCTAAGTTACGATGCGCGAGGCCGTTCCCCGTAGGGGGTTCGAATCCCCCCTCGGGCATGGATGTTTGTGTCGTCTTTAGTATAAGGTAGTTCATAAGTAGTTTGTAAGTTTAGGGACTGATGACCCCGCAGTTAAGTCCCTTAAGCTTAACAAACTTTTGAGCATTCGTGACAGTACGGAGCAGTTAACACAGTCCTGAACGCACTGGGAGCAACTGCACTCGATTTTCCTCGTGGTCGTTCCAGCGTGCCATGCTTTAAATGACCGAACGTCTACTCTGGAGATAAAATATCCACCTCTCAGATTTTCATGCATTAAAAAGTCTTAAATGTGTCTAAGAGTATAGTACATCGTTTTATAAAATTCTTTTATCACAAAAATTTTTACTGAAGAAAATTCAGTTTTCATTTCTCTTGGTTTGTTTTAGATTAACAGTCAATTATGGAGAATATAAGCGGTAAACAAGCTGTTTTACTCACATGTGACTTGTTAAATGTGGCTTTCCAATAAACCATTTACCTTTTCATAATTCGTTATAGTCTTTTTTAAATGACGCAATTTGTCTAACACTGGCTATACCGAGCACAGCCTGTCCGCTCCGAGCATCCACACTCCAACAAGCCAAACATGAGCGTTTACGATCGAGTAAAATATCCCGCTTTTCAGAACTGCCACAAATAGACACAACGGAGATGGCATTTATTCACATCTATTCCATGAAATATATATATATTCGTAAACTGTAATACACCACATTCTCCAGACAACTTACTTATTATCAACTGTTAAAAGAACGATATTATGTCCGTCCATTGAACATAATGGTGAATGACGCGCTGGTTAGTTTTGGATGCTGGAAAAATATTACATATTCCTAGTTTGCTTCTTGACATGCAGAGCCGTGACAGAAGGGTTCGGCAACTCAGAAGCGGTGAATGACGTCAAGGTCAGCGGCCGCGTTTCGCCGAGCCAGGTAGAGCGGCCGGCCACGTGGCGGCCTGCTAGTAACGGGATTATCGATAGAGGGCCAGGAGGTGAGGGATTACAAGAGCGCGGGACAATGGGCGGCACTGAGAGCGGACGTGTCTGCAGCTCACAAAGGGCCGAGCTGGGCGCCGACATGATGGTCATTTTATGACCAGATAACAGGGGATCAAGAGACAGCCTAAGAAGCGACAAACATGGCTGTAGGAAAAAAAAAAGAAACGGCAAACACAGGCAGTCTGACTGCGACAGGCGTATGGTACCTTCAAAAGGAGTTGACACAGCAAACGCCTTACACACATAAGGGGAACTAGCAAACTCGGCAATGTTCTGCAATTGCTAAATACGCAAAGCAATTGGATAGTTATACGAATAGGGTCGTTAAACTTAAACTTTCATTACGAATCTATCCGATCGCTGGTGAAAATCGCATGAAATTTTTTTCAATTTGTCGAGGACAAACAGACGCAGAGGAAAGAATACATTAGAAAAGAAAAAGTTCAAATGTTTGTAAATCTATCGGACCAAAGTGCGTGCCGCGGTGGAGTAGCCGAGCGGTTTAAGGCGTCTCGCTGCGGAGCGAGCGGTTGCTCGCCGTGGAGGTTCGAGTCCTCCCTGGAGCATGGGTGTGTGTGTGTGTGTTTGTCCTTAGGTCAGTTTACCTAGGTTTAAGTAGTTTGTAAGCTACGGACTGATGACCACGCAGTTTGGTCCGATAGATTTACAAACATTTGAACCAAACTGCTTGGTCATCAGTCAGTAGCTTACAAATTACTTAAACTAAGGTAAACTAGCCTAAGGACAAAACACACACACACTCATGCCCTAGGGAGGACTCGAGCCTCCGACGGCGAGCAGCCGCGCGTTCCGCATCGAGGCGCCTTAGAGCGCTCGGCTACTCCACCGCGGCAATACATCAGAGGAACGCTGGCCAGACATTTACCGTCGCGTTATCGGTTCTGCTGGAAATGCCGCCGCATGAGAGTTGCGACTCCCGCCACACCGTCACAGGGTGTGCCGGCAGGCTCCACCTATTTTTAGTATGTCTATGGTAGCACCGCCCAACTACGTATGATAGAAGCCTCGAAACGAACAGAGGCCTTACAGCAAGGAACGTGTGCTCCGGTTACCAGATCCTTTTAGTACTAAGGTGGAGGGGGGCATATTTGATGCCTACCTTCTTCAAATATTCTAATCTAGGCAGTTAAGAAGTATTTCGGAATGTAAAAAAAAAAAAAAAAAAAAAAAAAAAAAAAAAAAAAAAAAAAATTGTTCTTCTGAATGATGACTTCTACCAGATCACATAAAAATTTTATTTTTTACAGTTTACTTTGATTTATTAAAAATGTTTGCTTGAAAAAAATATAAGTACCGTATTTTTACGTACAGGACCGCATTTATACGGCAGTATATCTTTCAAAAATACTGTATATTTTCAGTAAAATCAACGAGAAGATACAAAAATGGCGTTATTAATTTTCTTTTCTTTTTTTTGTGATGGCTCTATAGCGCCCCCTTTAGGCAATACATGCTACTGAAAGCGTTATGGAATTATTATTGATGTGATACCATACATTTTCAGGTTATAGACTATGCTGACACATCTGAACACCTTAAAATGTACTTTGTTATGATTATTCTTCAACCTGGTAATACCGATTAAAGAAAATACGTTTGTATTGCAATGATTAAGTCATTTGTCAGAGTACATACTTTTCCATTGTAATAAATAATTTCTTAATTCCTCTTTCAGCATAGTCTAGTTTGCATTTAAGCTTAGCCTCCTAAGCTTAGCCTCCTAATACCGCAAATTAGTCCGGTATATGTATATAGTTAATAGTATGTAGAATCCAAGTTTTCGATCTTCAATACCCTAGTGACAACATTTTCGTGGCCAGAAAACAGCTACATTTTAGCACTTTTAAAGATTTTTGCGTATTACTCGATATGTATGCACCCTGTTATCCTTACCAAAATGAAAGAGCAATAAATCTGGCGTTCTATTACCTACTTAAATGTCGAAATCAGTTTGGCCGCAATCAGTTGTCCAACTTCCGTTATTTTTACCAAGTTGGCTGAAAAGTCGGGCCGACCGCGGTGGCCGAGGAGACTGAGGCGCTCTAGTCACGGTCTGCACGGCCACTACGGTTGGGGGTTCGAATCCCCCCTCGGGCATGGATGTTTGTGCCGTCCTAGTTCGTAAGTAGTTCATAAGTAGTTTGTATGTTTAGGGTCTGATAGCCCCGTAGTTAAGTCCCATATACTTTACAAACATTTGAACATTTCAAAAGTCGGCGCCAACGTCTGTTATTCAAAAACGACTATACCAAATGAAAAAAGTCAAGGTATGAAAATTGTAAAGCATAAAATACCACATTACAAACGTATCTAAATTTTTATTATTTTTAGACGATATTAAGCGTTTATTCACTTGCAAAAAAAGTACTTCCATTTTTTTAAGTCACAGTTACCCATTGAAGTGGAATTTATTCTGGGAAACCAAAACAGTGTTTGCACGTCGAGGAGTGGTTCAGCCCAGATTTGCGACATCGACATGCCGCTGTGCAACCTGGGAGCGCAGGAAATCATCTTCGACAGTGAGTGTGGTGCCGCATCATTCGTCGTCGTCACGGGAAACAAGCCTCCCATCCCCGCTGGCATGGATTAATTTTCTTCCCTAGCCAAGATTTACACTTGATGGTAGTACCGCAATGAATGCCACCCTGCTGCACAAGATCATGGCGGTAGCCTATTAAGTTTGCCTCTGCCAAAATCTCGTCCTTAGATCTCCCAAATTCGAGCAGTTTTGATTCCGATACAGTGCTAACATGAGTTGTTGTCCTGCCTGTGCTTCTACGTCTTGAGAGACTGAGGGTTTAACAAATTTAGCAGCTTACTTCAAATGTTCAAATGTTTGTATAGTCTATGGGACTTAACTACGGGGTCATCAGTCCCTTAACTTACAAACTACTTATGAACTACTGACGAACTAGGACGGCACAAATATCCATGCCCGAGGGGAGATTCGAACCCCCGACCGTAGTGGCCGTGCAGACCGTGACTGAAGCGCCTCAGTCTCCTCGGCCACCGCGGCCGGTAGCAGCTTACTCTTTGTATCTCCATAAGGTTTAGTAATTTCTATTTATCTTGGCCAAAAAAAAGTCACGTGGCATCCTTAGTAGGCGTGGTTGAAAAGTGAAAATGCAGGTTCAAATTTGGAGTACCAAGCTCCTGCTTGTGTCCCTCGTCACGGTTTACGAAAGTACAAGTCGTTTACTCGACTTGTCAGGAGAACAAGCACGTCAGTCACTATTCTCGCTCACCACTGCCACACTGTAAGACTGAGCAACTTTGGAAATAGCTGATTACACAATTAATAAATCCACATCGACTTCTGCCTGTAGCACGTCAATACCTCCATTCTCAAATTACCGCATGAGCATCGAAGTCAACCAGTTTTTATTGCTCTTATTTGACAGAAATTTCTCCTGTGCGACTGCAGCATTTGTATCTTTATCGAAAATGATATATGATGAACATCATAAAGTCTTTCAATGACAAAATGTTTCGGATGACTTAGCTCCCCTTTGCGAAACATCACTTGGGTAACCTTCGAATTTAACTGTGATTTCGGATCCATTGCTAACCAGAAATTTCTTACTCTACGTTTTTGATAACTTGACTTTTTTCATTTGCAGTAGCCGTGTTTGAGTTACAGGCGTTGGAGCCGACTTTTTATTCAAGTTGGTAAAAATGTCTGAAATTGGACAACTGATTGCGGCCAAACGGCTTCACCGATTTCGACATTTAAGTAGGTGATTGGAAGCGAAATTTAATGTTCAAATGTGCAAATGTTTGTAAATCTATCGGACCAAACTGCGTGGTCATCAGTCCGTAGCTTACAAACTACTTAAACCTAAGGACAACACACACACACACACACACACACACACACACACACACACACACACACACACACACTCACACTCATGCCCCAGGGAGGACTCGAACCTCCACGGCGAGCAACCGCGCGCTCCGCAGCGGGACGCTTTAGACCTCTTGGAAATTTAATGCTCTTTCATTTTGTTAAGGATAAAACTTTCAACAGGCTGTATAGTTTTCGAGTAATACGCAAAAAATATGTAAAAAGTGGCAAAATTTCACTGTTTTTGGACCACAAAATTTGTCCCGACTGTTTTGAAGGTCGAAAACTTATATTTTACATACTCTCAACCATATAAACAAGATAAAAAAATCTTCTGCCTCATTTTTTGCAAGCAATGGGCCTTTTTTCTGAAGACGTTATTGGACTAAATACCTGAACTTGATTCGTGTACACCCATGAAATAGAAAAGCAAACTTCCTGTTACTTCACCAACAATTTTAATTATCGTGTGAGCCATGTAATGGAATTGACTATAACGAACGTTATTGTGAAAGAATTTCGCGTAATTTCTTTGCTGAATAAATTACCCACATTTAACACAAAGTAAGTCTGTGAAGAAACCTTGGAACACTTTCTATTGTAAATGTTGACAGTTCCACGAGAAATTCCATCTTTTAGAATCTTGTTTATTGCAAAGTTTGGAGTTAGAGATCAAGGAGTCTGTAAGTTATGCTAAATAATAGTAAGCAGCCTCACTAACGGAAATTTACAGTTGAGTCATTCATGAATTATGTCATGTAATCAACGTGGTTACCAACAATTCGAGAACTTACTGATGAAGAAATTAAAAAAAAAAAAAAAAAAAAAAAAAAAAAAAATATAAGAACACGAAATATTCAGAACCTGAAAACAGAGAATCAACAAGCGAAAAAGGAAACGAAATAAAATTTCACATGTTTAGAGCGTATCTGGTGTTGTTTCGGTACTTACGAAATCTAAATTAATTAGAATTAAGAATATTTATCTTCTTCATTGATTGATGTGTATACTCTCCAGAGGCATGCTCGCTCACAGTAGTAATTACTTGTCCCCTATATCCTGGATATTTGCAATAAGACGGACGTCGTAGCTGGTGCCACGTATGTGCTACAACGGACATATCTGGGAATCTCAACGGAAGTAGTTGAACATCATGCATACAGTTCACTGTAGCGCAGAAATTTAGCAGCACCGCATTGTTGCGTGAGGCGAATCACATGAAGATACTGGCAAGAAGAGACACCGTAACTACAATCGTATGTGTGTCTCTAACAGACAAATGACAATTTCTGTGCGGATACACAAATAGGCCCGATCCCTTGCGGGAATACAGTTAAAGCTTTCGAGCAACAGAAAGTAGCTGACAGGCGGACACTACAGTCACAGAGGGCGGTAAGTTCAGAATTTGGAAAGGCGGGCAGTGTGTCTGGATTTGCCTTATTGTTTACTGGTGCGGTGCTTCAGCGAGTTCGATCGGAGAGTTAGTCGCCCTTTGCAATTAAAAGAAATTAAATAATTAATAAAACTAAGTCAAGAATTCATAGATCAAGATTGGGCATGCACCATCCCATGTTCACAAGGAACACGAATATCTACATTTATAAATGTGAATGTCTGTTCGTTGTACGTTTATCACGTCTGAACCACAAGACATAAAGAGCTACAAATTTGTACAGTTACTAATGTCTACCCGGGGAAGCCTTTAGGTTAGGTTTTATGGCGATCGTATAGCTATTTATCTATACATTTAAATGTTAATGTCTGTTCGGTGTACGCTTATCACGTCCGAACGACAAGACGCAGTGACTTAAATATTTGTACAGTTACTAATTTATACCTGAGGAAGGTTTTAGACATGGTTTTTCGCGATCTGATAGATATTTAGTAATTTGAAGAATATAACGCGAAATGCGAACAATAAATACTCTTTGAAAATTATATTTACTCTTTGAAAATGGTTTTATTGGTTGCATTGTTGCTTGAGGGTTGATAATGATAAAAGGGTGCAGTAGATTGGCATGGAAAGATATCGGTGTATATAAAATTCTACGTGTGTGTGTGTGTGTGTGTGTGTGTGTGTGTGTGTGTGTGTGTGTGTGTGTGAATATTTCGCTCTGCAGCGAAAACTACAGAACGCCAACGAATGGTCTGTGTGTAATTATTGTCCGAAGTCTCCCGTTCTACACCATAGCAGTTCCATGCCCATAGTTATAAAGGGAGCGGAAGATATGTTGGTTGAAAGTCGTCAAATTATAAAAACTTCGGACTGAAGGCCAGCGATGAGGTTTGCGACTCTATAGCAAGGAGGTTGCAAACAGCTAAACGTGATGCCATGCGTGCTACAATGTCTTCTGCTCTTTCTCTGTAAGGATACGCAAACGAATAAGGAAATATAAGAATATATAAATAGAGCAGTAAAAAAGATCTTCCTTTTAATACATCTCTTTAAAGAAATCGATTTGATGTTTCGCGCATTACATCAAGTGATCCAAATGTTCAAATGTTTGTATTGTCTATGGGACTTAACTACGGGGTCATCAGTCCCTAAACTAACAAAGTACTTATGAACTACTTACGAACTAGGACGGCACAAATATCCATGCCCGAGGGGGGATTCGAACCCCCGACCGTAGTGACCGTGCAGACCGTGACTGGAGCGCCTTAGTCCCCTCGGCCACCGCGGCCGGCTCAAGTGATCCATCTGTGATATTATTACAATCATTATTGTTGAATTTCCTGATTGTATTCTTCGAAACGAGTGCATTTTTACGTGTTATTTGATCTACACTACTTACTTTTCTGATAAACTATAAGTGCATAGACTTCTGCAATCTGATAGGAATAGTTTTCAGTTTGTTTCTAAAGAAGGTATTGCATTTCATCCTTCAAAACCAGTCTCATAGCACACTACTGAAAGATGGCTCAACCAAGACGCGAGCGGAGTCGCGGGTTTTATATATACAAAACTGGTGGAGAAGACCGCCTGCGAGGAGTGGGAAATCCGGGTTCGAATCCTGGTCCAGAGGAAATTTTCAAATCTGCCATTACATTTACTTCAATGCCCTGTGTATGAATAGTTTGAATTCATAAATTTGCGGCTGTTAATGTTCAACCAATGGTGTCTGTTCTTTCGGATATGTCCAAAAGAAGAGACACTACATTTATAATTGTAATTAGTAAATGTTTATTTTACATCGTTATCTCTCAGCAGTAAAAATGTATTATACCTTTTCCATAATTGTAGATGTATCCATATTGAGACTGAAACATTGTACCAATATTTATACCAAGGCTGGTAATATTTGCAAACGATGCTTATGCACATTACCAATGTTTGTACTGGCAGAATTGTTTGGTTTATATAAGTAGCGTAGACATTCTATAGTTCATGGAATTTTATAGTTCAGGTTTCATTACAAGGTTGTTGTGATTTAAGATTTGTTAATGACTACTCTGTTGAATACTAATACACTGCTGTCTACATAACGTGTAGGTAAAAATTAGTACAGTTACAATTTGTGTAACTAATCCTAATAAAAAATCCCTACTCCTCTTAGTCGTAAGACGAAGCTTGACGTGAAGTACTGTGTAACTGTAGGCTTACAGTAAAATATGGTTGAAGTATGGTACTTGTACAACAGCAACTGATTTTGCATTTAAAGTGAAGGTGAATGCTGGAAATTAGATCGGTTGATTGCGTAACTAATGAGGAGGCGTTGAACAGAATTTAGGAGAAAAAGTTTCCAGCATATTATGTCTAAATGAAGGGATTGTTTGACGGGACATATTCTGACACATAAAGGGATCGTGAACTTAGCATTGGGGGGAAGTGCGAGGGTAAAATCGCAGAGGGAGACCGAGGGACGACTACAGTAAGCAGGTTGAAATGGGTGTAGTTGCCGTTCTTATTCACAGATGAAGAGGCTTGCATAGGATATGGTAGCGTAGAAAACTGCATCAAACCAGTCTTTCGACTGAAGATCGTAATATCTTTAAAGCGAAGACATAACGGTTAAAAAATAAAGGTATTTACTACTTGTAAACTCTGACTTCCTGCTAGACAAACACAGCTGCCTGCCTGAAATCGGGACCTACAACAGGGCACAGTCCCACATTTGGAAGGCCGTGAGACCATCCACATCTCGATTTGCTGAAGGTTTGCTGAGCTGAATACTGCAAACGTCTGACAAAGATTTGCTTTCCTGACGCCTCCACGCGTGTGCCTCGCCTGTATTTTCCCTGTGTTGTCGGCGACTTAATCCCCCTGACCTCTGTCCTTGTTTCGAGTCCAGGTACCTGAAGTGGCTGCCCGAGCCATCGCGTGGCGGCACCGCCTCCTTCGTAAACAACCTCCCTCCCTTCTCCAAACCCTTGCACTTCATCCCCTCCAGCCTTTATCAGCCTCAGGTCATTAGCACTCCGGCTGATGCTCAGTGGTCCAGTTACCTGAGTGACACGCGGTGGATCAGTGCTTGGTTGACGCAGACTCAGTTGACACCATTCCTGCAGCTACGGAAGTGACGTTCGCCATGGGTTCACTACTTTCTGCACGAGGAGCAGCGGCGGAAGACAGCGAAAACTTCATGGGTCTCCAAGTAAGTCTGCAGCGCCTTGAACGAGACTCATTTGATATCGGTGCATAACGAGAAATGACAACTGGTAGATTTCGCGCTCAGTGCCTTTCATAAATATTCGCAGGTATAAATTTCATTTCATTTGGGCCTGCGGGATTGTGTATGTCTTTTAAGGACTTATTGTTAATACAAATAATACCGAACTGCTGCTTTACATGGTAGATGTTATTTAATGCTTATAAATACAGCAATAAGCCTATTTCTGTTTTGTAGCAATCATTAGCCTACGTCCATATTGCATCGTGCAGGTATAATTTTATTTCAATACGGCATACAATTGCACTCTTTAGATGGTATTTTTACTACTTCATGCTTATTAGTTTATTAATTTATTATTGGTATTCTGACATATTTTAATACTAATAATTAATAATGATATTCACAAATGTTAGAATAGCAACAATAAAAACCTGACAAACTGAAAGTAATATATATATATATATATATATATATATATATATATATATATATATATATATATATATATATATATAAAGAACATTTAGAGTGCAATTATATGCATTTATTGAAATAAAATTATACCTCCACGATGCAATATGGACATTGCTTGATGATGGCCACAGAGCCAAAATAGGTCTATAGCTGCATTTATAAGCATTTGATAACATATACCAAGTAATTTCGCATTTCGGTATTACTTATGTTAGGTATATAGGTATAAATGTAATATGAAAAATCAGGTATGATTCCCATCGTAGTTGTCGAGACTTCAGAAATATTCGAGAAAGCTTTTCTGCTCTTCCAACCTCTTCACTTACTCTGCTTCACGTTTCATATGATTTACAGTCTGGCGCCGAATCACATACAAGTTTAATTCACGTATACATTACTACTGTTAAATACAGGCTGCTAAACGGACAGTGTACTGTACTTGTTAATTTTCCTATCTGCTGTTGAAATACAGAAGATGTTTAGTTAGATTTTCGAACGGCATTATTTGTGTTTTATGGCGTCTAGAAGCTAGTCTGGGTCATATTGGTAGCTGGAGTTTGATAATCAAAATATTGCATTGGTTAAAAGTGTTTAGCGAACACGTCCACAATCCGACTGCTTCACACTTACCTTTTACGGCGTATTACACAAGTATTTCCTTAAATTATTCTCAGCGTTTTAAGATAATTTTTGGGTCGACTACGGTGTCTCGATTTCAGTTCTATTTCGCTACATTTCTTTTCGTGATATACGCCTACTCGTTAGATCTGGCACATCGTTCCCTAGTATCGAAGATGCATTCTACCTGGATGAGACAAGATAAGTTACTCTTATGAAGTTGTATACATTAATGCTGTGTCAATATCTGGAACTGAAAATCGGCTGTCTTGTACCTCGGTCGCTTGCCCATGTAAACAGCATGTAAGACTTAGAAGAACGTTTCTATTTATTAAAAACTGCTAAATGTGCTACTACAGGGATTCCCGGAGACCTCTATTGACTTTACCAACAGAGACAGGAAAAAAAGTTTTCTTTCTTGGCCAAAATCGTATTACTATTTGCCATTTTCGGAGCTATACCACACTGACTTTTGTGTTTCTTTCATCGATTTAGGTGTAATTGTTTGGCAAATTCGACGTTGTATATTTTCCAATTTGGGTGTTACTTTTTGATGATTTAGGTACTATTTTCTCCATATATGGTGCTATTTCCGCCGAAATCGATGTTTCAAAAATGTTCAAATGTTTGTAGAGCTTATAGGACTTAACTACGGGGTCATCAGTCCCGAAACTTACAAACAACTTATGAACTAGCTACAACTAAGGATGGCACAAATATCCATGCCCGAGGTGGGAGTCGAACCCCCGATCGTAGTGGCCGTGCAGACCGTGAGAAATCGATGTTTTCTGCAACCGTTTATATTATTTAGTCCCTGCTTTGCACTATAATTTTTGTCGTTTGGATGTAATGTATTTCAAATTTGTCACTTTCTTTTTAACCAAATTTGATCGTTATATCGGACTTACGTCGTTTTCCGTAAATTTCGTTGCCCACTTTTTTTATACTTTGTGTAATTTCTTATACCCGTTACCTTTTTTTTTTTTTTTTTTTTTTTTTTTTTTTTTTTTTTTTTTTTTTTTTGCCAGATTTAGCCCTTCTCTTTATCCATATTTCGTATATATTTTACCAAATCAACTATTTTTTCAAGTTAAGTTTTTTGAAATTTGTTGTTTTTGCACATTCGCTGCTGTGTTTATGGCATCTTTGGTTTGTTTATTGGTAATTTCGGTGTTTCTATTTCCAAGTTAGGTGGGTTACTGCCAAAGTCAGTATGCAGGTTTGGCGTCACGTCATAGCTCATTTCAAGAGAAATATATTGTCATTTTATATTTGTACAAAAATCTCGACATCAAGGAAAAAGGAAGTCAGAGTTTAATGTCGACATTAAATTAGTGTTTGTTATCAATAATTGTGAACTTCCCAAATTTTTAATATTTTTTATATCTACGTGTACATAAATACTCTGCAAGTCATACTGAAGAACATGGTAGAGGGTTCAAGAACAGCTTTTGTGCGATTTCTCTACAGTTCCATTCTCTAATAGCTCGCAGCATCTTTTCGTTTTCGATCTGATGTCTCTTATTTTATTTTGATGATCATGTATCCCTATGTAAGTGGATATTAACAAAATATCTTCACAGTTGGTAGGGAAAGTTGATGAAAGATATTTCGCAAATAGATCTCGTCTCAACGAATAAAGCCATTGTTTTAACGGTTTCCACCCCAACTCGTGCATCATTTCCGTGGTACTTTCTCCCCTATATCGCGATAATACTAAACGAGATACTCTTTCAGTACTTTCTCTATATGCTCTGTTAGTCCCACTTATTGGGAATCCCACAATACGCAGCAATATTTCAAAATAAGACGCACAACTGTGGTGTAGGCAGTTTCTTTAGTGGAACTGTTGCATCTTCAGAGTGTTTTGTCAATGAAACGTAGCCTTTGGTTTGCCTTTCTTACAATATTTTCTATGTGTTCTATCAAATTTAAATTGTTAGTAATTGTTACTCATAGGTATTTAGTTGAATTGACGGCCTGTAGATTTGACTAATTTATCGTGTAAATTAAGTTTAATCGATTTCTTTTAGTAGTCATTTGGATGGCTTCACACTTCTAATTATGAAGGATCAATGCCAATTTTTGCACCACGCCGATATGTTTAAAATAATTTTGTAGTTGCTTTTCATCTTGTGGTGGCTTTACTAACCGATAAATGACAGCATCATCCGCGAGCAATATAAGAGAACTAGTCGGATTGTCTCCTAAATCGCCGGCCGCGGTGTAGTGTAGTTCTTAACGAAGACACTGATCAAAATTCCACGTTCATACAGTGAGTGCGAGTGTGAGCGAGTTGAATGACACGCGAGATAACGCGTGAGCTCGTCCGGAACGTGGCAACTCCTACAGCTTGGGGAAAAAATAGCGGATAGTGCAGCTCGGGTTTATAGGAGTCGTAGCCGCGGCCTGTCTCTCTCTCTCGTTTGCCTCGCTTCGCACCACGTGACGTCATTCGGTCTCGCTCGTGGCCAGCGATGAATACAGGACTCTGCGCTGACGAATGAATCGTCAGCAGAGTACACAGTGATGGCGTCAGACGTGACGTCATTGACATATGCTCACGCTGTGTTGAAGACGGAAGACAAAGGAAGCACTGTGACGACCAATTTCATCATAACTTAGTTAAATGCTGTTCTCCTGTGTAGAAGTTCTCTATCGTGTTCGATACAGCTTGCATAAGACATAATGACGCTATCGGTCTCTATTTTGCTGCCGACATGTTCGCCAGGCCGGCCGCGGTGGCCGAGGGGATTGAGGCGCTCCAGTCGCGGTCTGCACGGCCACTACGATCGGGGGTTCGAATTCCCCCTCGGGCATGGGTAATTGTGCCGTCCTTAGTATTAGCTAGTTCATAAGTAGTTTGTAAGTTAGGGACTGATGACCCCGTAGTTAAGTCCCATAAGCTCTACAAACATTTGTACATTTTTTGTCTCCTAAAACGTTTATAAAAACAAGGAGCAATAGAGGTCCAATAACACTTTCCTGTGAAACACCAGATTTCACTTGTATTCTACTCGATGACTTGCCATCAATTACCAGATACATTGATATTTCTCAAAGGAAATCACTAATCCAATCGCACAACTGACGGTATTCCATAAGCACGCTATTCGATTAGAAAGCGCTTGTGAGGTACAGTATCAAAAGCCTTCCGGAAATATAGAAACACGGAATATATTTGACATCCCTTGTCGGTAGCAATCACATAATGTGAGTAAAGAGGTAGCTCGGTTACTCGTGAACAATACTTTCTGGTTCAGTGTTGACTAGGTCGTTCTCTCCGAGATAGATCGTAATATTTGAGGAAAGTATAAGTTCTAAAATATTGCTGCTCTTTATACTTTAGTGTGCTCGCCTGTTTGTTTATTAAGAATCGCGTTTATTTGTCAGCTCAGTTACTGAATTTTTTTATTTATTAGCTCGCGTATATATTTTTCAGATTCGCCGTTAATAAACAGTTCAGCGTTAAGTTTATACTTTGCAAAGCTCGCTGTTTATCAAACTTCTCTTGCTGCTGTGTATATTTACTTAGATTCGCGTTCAACTAGTCAGTTCAGTGTATTCATCCGCAGTGTAAATCCGCCACTCACTGCTTCTGTTTTGTTTTGATCGTACTCGCGGTTGGTAGTCCTACACTTTCAGTTGCTCAGTTACCGGCGGCCAGTGCACACGTGACCAGCAGCAGCTCTACATTGTACGGTAACCGGCTTCTTAATAGAAGCGACTTATTTACATTTCGTGTGTACTTTCTCTTGCAGCTCTTTATACTTTAGTGTGCTCGCGTGTTTGTTTATCAAGAATCGCGTTTATTTGTCAGCTCAGTTACTGCATTTTTTATTTATTAGCTCGCGTATATATTTTTCAGATTCGCCGTTAATAAACAGTTCAGCGTTAGGTCCATACTTTACAAAGCTCACTGTTTATCAAACTACTGAGTCCTCTGACGTACTTACTTGGAAGAATCAAAGGTTTTTAGAATGGCTAGGAACTGTGACTGCTGCGAACGGATGGAGGCAGAGTTGGTGACTCTTCGCTCGCAGCTTCAGGCGGCGTTGGCTTCGCTGGCAACGCTTGAGACTGAGGTGGGTGGGCGCCGCTGTTGTGGGCCGCTCGCGGGGGTACAGCAGACGCCCTGTGCGTCTGTTGTTCCCTCCGATCGGCCTGCGGCTGTGGCCAGCCCGCTCACTGCCCGCGAGGAGGTAGCCCCCCAATCCGTGGTGGATTGGGAGGTCCCCTCAGCGCGTGTCAGGCGGCGTAAGACTTCCCGGGGGACCGAAGTGGAGGCCTCCCCGGTTAGTCTTGCCAACAGATTCGAGGCGCTGTCTGTGGCAGGGGATGTTCCTGATGCGGATGGTGTCGCTTGTCCTGTACTCGCCCCTCTGCCTTCAAGATCCGGGCACTCACAGAGGGTGGGTTTGTTGGTAGTTGGGAGCTCCAACGTTAGGCGGGTAATGGAGCCCCTTAGGAAAATGGCTACTAGGGAGGGGAAGAATTCCAAGGTGCACTCCGTGTGCATACCGGGGGGAGTCATTCCGGATGTGGAACGGCTCCTTCCGGATGCCATGAAGAGCACAGGGTGCAGCCAACTGCAGGTGGTGGCTCATGTTGGGACCAATGATGTGTGTCGCTTTGGATCGGAAGAGATCCTCTCTGGTTTTGAGCGGCTATCAGAAGTGGTTAAGACTGCCAGTCTTGCTTGCAAGATGAAAGCGGAGCTCACCCTCTGCAGCATTGTCGACAGGACTGACTGCGGACCTTTGGTTCAGAGCCGAGTGGAGGGTCTGAATCAGAGGCTCAGACGGTTCTGCGACCGTGTCGGCTGCAGATTCCTCGACTTGCGCCAAAGGGTGGTGGGTTTTCGGGTTCCGCTAAATAGGTCAGGAGTCCACTACACTCAGGAAGCGGCTACACGGGTAGCGGGGGCTGTGTGGCGTGGACTGGGCGGTTTTTTAGGTTAGATGGCCTCGGGAATACACAAAATGGGTTTCAGTCTCAAAGGTGGCAGGTTAGACACGGGAAGAAAGTAGACATAAAAACCATTGGTGTAACAGTTGTAAATTGTCGTAGCTGTGTTGGGAAAATTCCAGAGCTCCAAGCGCTGATAGAAAGTACTGAGGTACAAATCGTTATAGGTTCTGAAAGCTGGCTGACGCCTGAGATAAATTCGGCCGAAATTTTTTCAAAGGGCCAAATGGTCTTCAGAAAGGATACAATAAATAAAACAGGGGGTGACGTGTTTATTGCTGTTACAAACGGTTTATCCTGCAACGAAATTGAGGCAGATACTTCCTGTGAATTGGTCTGGGTAGAGGTTTTACCTGACCACCGAAATAAATTAATAATTGGATCTTTTTATCGGCCGCCTGACTCAGACGATGCGGTTGCAGAAATGTTCAAAGAAAGCTTGAATCATATTTCAAATAGGTATCCGAAGCACACTGTTATAATCGGTGGCGACTTTAATTTACCCTCGATATGTTGGCATAATTACGTATTCAAAACCGGGGGCAAATATAAAACATCGTCCGAACTAGTTCTGAATGCTTTTTCTGAGAACTACTTCGAACAGTTAGTTCATGAACCCACTAGAATAGTACGTGGTTGCGATAATACTCTTGATCTCCTAGCAACAAATAATCCCGAGATAGTAAAGAGCATCAAAACAGATACAGGGATTAGCGAACATCGAGTTGTAGTAGCGAGACTGAATATCGAAATTCCCAAATGCACCAAAAATAAACGAAAAATATATCTATTCAATAAAGCAGATAAAAATTCGCTTCACGCTTTCCTGAGTGATAGTCTCCAGTCCTTCAAAACTAAAAATGCGAGTGTAGATCAGTTGTGGCTTACATTCAAAGACATAATATCAGTAGCAATCGAGAGATTTATACCAAATAAATTAATAAAAGAGGGGGCTGACCTCCCGTGGTACACAAAACAGGTCAGATCACTGTTGCAGAAACAAAGAAAAACGCATGCAAAATTTAAAAAGACACAGAATCCGCAAGACTGGCAATCTTTTACTGAAACTCGCAACCTAGCGCGGACTTCAATGCGAGACTCTTATAGTTGTTTCCACAACGAAATCCTGTCTCGTAATCTTGCAGAAAATCCAAAGAAATTCTGGTCATATGTGAAGTACACTAGCGGCAAAACACAAACAATACCTTCACTACGCGATAGCAATGGTAATACTACCGACGACAGTACTGCTAAGGCAGAATTACTAAACACAGCTTTCCGAAATTCTTTCACCAAAGAAGACGAAGTGAACACTCCAGTATTCAATCCAAGAACAGCTGCCAGCATGCGAAACTTAGAAGTAGATGTTCCTGGAGTAGTAAAACAACTTAAGTCACTAAACAAAAATAAATCTTCCGGGCCAGATTGTATACCAACTAGATTCCTCTCAGAGTATGCTGATGAAATAGCTCCGTACTTAGCTATAATTTACAACCGATCACTCAGCGAAAGATCCGTACCCAAAGACTGGAAAGTTGCCCAAATTACTCCAATATTCAAGAAAGGCAATAGGAGTGATCCCCAAAATTACAGGCCTATCTCATTGACGTCGATTTGCAGTAGGATTTTGGAACATATACTTTGTTCGAATATTATGTACTACCTCGAAGAGAACGACCTATTAACCAATAGTCAGCACGGATTCAGAAAGTATCGCTCTTGCGAAACACAGCTTGCCCTTTATTCACATGAAGTGTTAAGTGCCATCGACAAGGGATCTCAAATCGATTCCATATTTCTGGATTTCCGGAAGGCTTTTGATACTGTACCCCACAAGCGGCTTCTAATGAAATTGCGTGCTTATGGAATATCTCCCCAATTGTGCGATTGGATTCACGATTTCCTATCAGAAAGGACACAGTTCGTTGTAATTGACGGTAAGTCATCGAGTAAAACAGAAGTGATATCTGGCGTTCCACAGGGAAGCATTATTGGTCCCCTACTCTTCCTCGTGTTTATAAACGATTTAGGAGATAATCTGAATAGCTCCCTTAGACTATTCGCGGATGATGCTGTCGTTTATCGGTTAGTGAAGTCAACAGAGGATCAAAAGAAACTGCAAAGCGATTTAGACAAAATTTCTACTTGGTGCGAAAATTGGCAATTGACACTAAATAAAGAAAAGTGTGAAGTAATACACATGACCACTAAAAGAAATCCGCTGAACTTCAATTACGCGATAAATCAGTCAAACCTTAAGGTCGTAAATTCTACCAAATACCTAGGAGTTACAATTACGAACAACTTTGACTGGAGAGAACACATAGAAAATATTGTGGGGAAGGCGAACCAAAGGTTACGTTTCATTGGCAGAACGCTTAGACGATGCACCAGCTCCACCAAAGAGACTGCCTACATCACACTTGTGCGTCCTCTCTTGGAGTACTGTTGCCCCTTGTGGGACCCTCACCAGGTGGGACTGACGGAAGATATTGAGAAGGTTCAGAGAAGGGCAGCTCGTTTTGTTTTATCACGTTACGGGGGGGAAAGCGTCACGGAAATGTTGCACGAATTGGGGTGGAAATCATTAAAAGAAAGACGTTATTCATTGCGGCGTGATCTGTTTGCGAAGTTTCAATCACCGACTTTTAGTTCTGAAAGTGAAAATATTTTGCTAGCACCCGCCTACTTAGGGAGACATGACCATCCCAATAAAATAAGAGAAATCAGATCAAAAACGGAACGATTTAGGTGTTCTTTCTTCCCGCGCGCTATTAGAAAATGGAACGGTAGAGAAAAGTTATGAAGGTGGTTAATGAACCCTCTGCCAGGCACTTAAATGTGATTTGCAGAGTATCGATGTAGATGTAGATGTAGATGAAACCGACGTCAATGATATAGGCCTGTAATTTTTGCGGATCACTCCTATTGCCTTTCTTAGCTATGCAAATCTCCAGTCTTTGGATACGGATATTTCACTGAGCTATCTGTTGTATATGCTAGGTATGGGCCTACTCCATCAACATACTTTGAAAGGAACCTAATTGGTATACAATCGGGGCCGGGAGACACTTTTGTTAAGTGATTTAAGTTGCTTTAATACTCCAGAGGTATCTACTTCTAAATTACGCGTGCTGGGAGCTGTTCTAGATACAAATTCTGGAGTATTTGATTCGTCTTCTGTGGTGAAGAAATTGTGGAAAGCCGTGTTAAACAATTCTGCTTTATCAGAACTGTCATCAGTAATATCATCACTGTTATCGCATAGTGAAGGCATTGTGTTTTACCGCTCGTGTACTTTACATACGATCAGTAGTTCTTAGGTTCTCTACGAAATTACGTGACAGATTTTCGTTGTGGAAACTATTATAAGCTTGTCACATTGAAGTTCGATCTAAATTTCGAGTTTTTGTAAAAGATTGCTAGTCTTGGGGATTTTGTGTCCGTTTAAAATTTGCATGCTTTTTTCTTTGCTGTTGCAAGATGGATCTAACCTGTTTTGTGTACCATGGCGGGTCTGGCCCCTCTTTTGTCAATTAGTTTGGTGTAAATCTGATCTTCAGTCTATTTTTGGTAGATTTGGGAAATCCGATATTCAGTCTCGCTACAACAACTCTGTGTTCATTAACCCCAGTGTCTGTTTTGGTGATCTTTATTAGCTCAGGATTATATGTTGATAAGACGTCAGGTATATTTTTACAACCACTTACTGTTCTAGTGGGTTCATGAATTAATATTTGGAGAATGCGTCCATACGATCTCGGACGATGTTTTATGCTTGCCTCCGGTTTCAAACGTGTATTTTAGCCAACATATCGAGGGTAAGTTAAAGTTGCCTCCAATTAAAATTGTATGCTTTGTGAACGTTTTGAAAGGTAACCCAAGTTTTCTTTGAAGATTTCTGAAATCGAATTGTCTGAGTTAGGGCGTCAGTGAAAAGAACCAATTATTAATTTATTCTGGTTTTCAGGTATTAACTCTATCCATACCAACTCACAAGAACTATCTGTTTCAACTTCACTCCAAGACAAACAGCTTGTGACAGCAATAAAAACCCCACTACCTGCGTTATTCAAATGTTCAAATGTTTATAATTCTATCGGAACCAAACTGCGTGGTTTTCAGTCCGTAGCTTATAAACTACTGAAAATAAACTAACCTAAGGACAACATACACACCCATACCCCAGGGAGGACTCTAACCTCCACGGCGAGCAACCGCGCGCTCCTCAGCGAGACGCTTTAGACCGCTCGGCTACTCCACCGCGGCCTGCGTTATTCAATCTATGCTTTCGGAACACCATTTTCCCATGTGTGTGTTGGTAAAATATTCAGTAAAAGTAACTGATTTAAACTTCGCTAAAGCCGCCGGTCGCACGCCATTCTTCAGGTTATCGTTTTCCCAAATTTTTAGAGTTCCTAGTTACCATTGAACATCCCGCAATTCTTAAAAAAATGTTATTTACATTGAAATCGTTTCACAATGAAAACAGATGATTTGCACGTGGGAAAATTATGTATCAAGGACGGATATCCCTTATTATGCATCCTGTTTTACAATATGATTTTATTCAGCTACCATCATAAAAATACTGCTTCTAACGAACACACTTATAAGGCTAGTCTTGTTTATTTCAAAATAGAGCGTTTGGTTTACAAAGCTGTGGCCTACACAGCTCGATCGTGGAGTCTAGTTGCTGCTTCGCTGTACCATTACAAGATTTCAGAAGTCGGTGGGATTACGCTTGCTATTGAAGGATTTCAAATAGCCGCGTGGTCTAAGGCGCCGTGCTACGGATTGCGCCTCCGCTCTCCGTCGGAGATACGAGTGTTCTCTCAGGTGTATGTGTGTGTGTGTGTGTGTGTGTGTGTGTGTGAGAGAGAGAGAAAGAGAGAGAGAGTGTATTTGTGTATGTGAGTTTTGTCCTTAGCATAAGTTAATTTCATTACTTAGTAAGCCTAGGGATGGATGACCTTAGCAGTCACGTCCCATAGGTGTACAAACATTTGAACATCTCTGACTATAAAGGTCGCCGGGTAGGCCCTGAAACAATTACACAATTTCGCGGAAGGTCTCCGATTTCTGGCGAATGAAAACTGGACTGAGACGGAACAGTGGAGGAAGGAAGGAGAAAAATCTCGTTGGGGATATGAAATTTATTTGTGTTTTCAGGCAGAAATTAGATGTAGTCTACCTTGCACGCAGCTAATTGCTTCGTATGTCCATAATATGTTTCAAAAGTTCTTGTGAAATGTTTTGTGAGAAAAGACGCAAATGCCGCGCGGAATCACCGCGTGGTCTAAGACGTCATACTACCGACTGGGCGGTCGTTCCCGTCGGAGGGTCAAGTCCTCCCTCGAGTATTGTGCGTGTGTTGCCCTTAGTTTAAGTAGTTTGTAAGTCTACGGACCACAGCAGTTTGTACAAATGTTTGTAAACCTATTGGACCAAAGCCGCAACTGAAATGACTGGAAATACGTTCCTGACGTAAGGTGAGCACAGGATGATATTCTACCGGATAAGTTTGCACCTACAGTCCTTAATATGCTAAGTCAAGAACTGAAGTTTAATTTATTGTCAGTTGAGAACTTCTTTCCAGTTCGTCATATCGTGCACCATTCGAAGTCACGTCAAAAGTTTATCTGCTGTGTTTAAATTAAAACTTTGTTCAAATGTTTGTTAAGCTTATGGGACTTAACTACGGGGTCAAGAGTCCCCAAATTTACAAACTACTTATCAACTATCTTATACTAAGGACGGCACAAATATCCATGCCTGAGGGGGGATTCGAACCCCCGACCGTAGTGGCCGTGCAGACCGTGACTGAAGCGCCTCAGTCCCCTCGGCCACCGCGGCCGGCATTAAAAATTTGAGACAATCTATTTCACAAAGCAAATCTGCGTTTCTTTCACTTTTCAAGTCTTTTTTCGAATGGATTCTCATTATCAAATGGTCTTCTATTATTTTTTAAAAATAATATATAAGTGTGAAGTGTATAGCTACTAGTAGCTGTTCACTAAGAAAATCATTATGTACGGTGAGGAAGATGGAATAAAAATTGAGACAGCTGGTTCCTCGTATCTCTGTCACCTCTCTTAGAGAGGAGCACATTCGCCACTTCTCTGCTCTAACAAAGCATTTTCAGCTCGTTCCCTCCTTTTATTGGCTAAAACAGGGTATGGCACTTAAATAAAATGCAGTCACTATGTCCGTAAAGTTTCGTTGGTGTATTTACGTAGGCCTTCTTCGACTCACTTATATTCGTCAACAAATCTTAACAAAGGGCAGGCTAAGAAAGCATAACCTGAGGTTAAATTAAAATCGTATCAAAGCAGTTCAGTTTTCTATACTTTCCAAAAAAAAAAAAAAAAAAAAAAAAAAAAAAAAAAAAAAAAAAAAAAAGCAATATTTGTAGCTCGGTACCACAGTGGTATAGTGCCAGAGTATGAATCCATAGGCCACGGTTCGATTCCTGCCACGTCCTAGATTTTTTATCTGTAACTATTCACTTTTTCACCTCTGGCAATGTTGCTGATGTCAAAAATATCGAATAGCGCTGTGGTTCGGAACCCACGTCATAAACTGTAAGTCCTTCTATGACTGGCTGGGTAAGTCAGTTCGAAGGTCGGAGGAAGGCAACGGCATACCACCTCTAAACAGGACCATGCCTAGTAAAGCTTTGTTGTGTTCAAACCAATCTGCTTTACAGAGCAGTAAAGAAAAAAAAATCTTTATTTCACCTCAGGTACGGGGAATTTTCCTTGACAAAATAATTTTTTATAAACTGGTTTCGCCACCAGCTGGCACCATGCAATAACTTCCAGGGCAAGACAGTCTGCATAGACATTAAGTGCCTATTATAGGGAGACTGGTGAGAAATGGTGACTAAAAATGTTGGTTAACTACTTTTAAACCATAGACTGGATATTACGCGCATTTCTTCTTGCAAAAGAACATTTATTTGTAACGTATGTATCTTGATAATGTATAGTAATTCGAAAACAATTCCTAGGTTGTTCGAGTACAGCACCTTTCTATGGAAAAAATTTCGACAATTTGCCCGGAAAAGAAATTATACCCTTGGCCATCACGTCAACTGGTAGCTCTGGAAACCAGAAATCATATTCCTTCAGGTTAGCTCAAGAACCGCCCATGAACTAATTGTACTTCTGCAAGTCGCCTACGGCCCGTTTAGACCACATCTACTACGATGAACCTACAGATTGACTCAGTTTGCCTAAATTGCAGGAAGTGCGTGGTGTTTACATTTCAACACTCTACACCTGCATACTTAATCCGCAATACACCGTAAGGTGCGTCACGGAGGGCACAGTACACTATTAGGCATTTCCTTTCCTATTCCACTCCCAAAGAAAACGAGGGAAAAAAAGAATGCCACCATTCCTCAGTACGAGCCCTAATTTCTTTTATCTTGTCGTTACGCGAAACATAGGTAGGCGGCAGGAAGATCATTCTTAAATTCCGACCCTCTGAATTTCCTCAACAGATTTTCTCGAAAAGAACGTCATCTTTCTTCCGACGATTCCCATTAGAGTTCTCGTAGCATTTCCGTAACACTCGTGCATTGGTGGAACCTACCAGTACCAAACCTAGCTGCTCGCCTATGAACTGTTTCTATGTATTCCTTTAAACTGATCTGCTGCGGGTGCCAAACAGTTGACAAATACTCAAGACGTGGTCGTACAAGCGTTTTATAAGCGGTCTTGTTTACAGATGAAGTACATCTTCCGAAAATTCTCCCAATAAACCGCAGTCGGCTGTCCGCCTTACTCACAACTGTCCTTAGATGTTCGTTCTATTACATATCGTTCTGCAATGTTACGTCTATATATTTTAACGATACGACTGCATCAAGAAGCTCACTACTAATGCTGTATTCGAACATTATGGTATTGTTTTTCCTACTCGTGCGCAGCTCCTTCATTTTTCTACATTTAGAGATAGCCACCATTCTTCGCACCAACTAGTAATTTTGTCTATGTCATCCTGTACGCTATTACAGTCAATTATAGACGACACCCTCCTATACACCACAGCATCATCAGCAAACAGCCGCAAATTACAACTTACTCTGTCCATCAGATCATTTGTATAGATAGAAAATAATAGCGGCCCTATCACACTTCTCTGGGACACGCCTGACGATACATGCGTCTCTAATAAATATTTGCCGTCGAGAACAACGTACTGCGTTCTGTTACTTAGGAAGTCTTCCAGCCAGTCACAAATCAGTGAACCTATTCCATAAGCTCGTATCTTCGTTAGCAGTCTGCAGTGTGGCACCGCATCAAACGCCTTTTGGAATTGAGAAAAACACCATCTGCCTGTTGCCCTTCATCCATGGCTCACAAGATGTCATGCGAGAAAAGGGCAAGCTGAGTTTCACATGAACGACGTTTCCTAAGCCCGTGCTGATTCATAGAAAGAAGCTTTTCCACCTCAAGGAAATTTACCATATTCTAACTGCGAATATATCTCATAATTCTTCAGGAAACTGATTGTCAAATATATTGGCCTGTAATTATGTGGGTCAGTTCTTTCCTTTCTTATAAACTGCGCTTTTTTCCAGCCACTAGAACTTTGCGCTGAATTAAAGATTTGCGATAAATGCAAGCTAAGTAAGGGGCCAATGCCGCAGAATAGTCTTTGTAAAACCGAACTGGTATTCCATCCGAACCAGCGGACTTTTTCGTATTTAGCTCTCTCAGCTGCTTCTCTACACCGGAAATACCTATTACTATGTCCTCCACTTCGTAATTAGTACGTTGATCAAATTATGGTACATTTGTGCGGTACTCCTGCATGAAAGATTTCTTAAAGGTTAATTTTAGAACTTCAGCTTTCCGTTTGCTTTCTTCTATTACTGCCCAGGAATGATCAACGAGTGACTGGATAGTGGGCTTTTACCCGCTTATCGATTTTACATAGGATCAGAATTTTTTCGGGTTCTCGGAAAGATATTTTGCTAAGGTATGGCTGTGGTAATTATTGTATGCTTCGCGCACCGATCTTTTTATAGACGCACGAATCTCTTCTAACTTTTGCCTCTCATCATTTGCGTGTTCTTTTTTGAACCGAGACCGCAACAATCTTTGCTTTCTCAGTAGCTTTCTAACATTATTATTATACAAAGGCGGGTCTTTTTCATCCTTAATCGACTTTACAGGCACATATTTCTCTAATCCTTTATTTATAATGCATTTAAATTTAGTCCACAATTCCTCGCTTGCATTGTACCGGAATGTCCATTCATTTTCTAAGTGTGATCCTAACAATACCTTATCGGCAGTTCCTAACACACTCCTGGCCTTCTTGATTGGTTTATGAACTATGACGATATCATGATCATTAACTCCTGTCTCTACACAGACATCGTTAATAAGGTCAGGTCGCTTCGTAGCTATAAGGTCTAAGATATTTCCAGTGCGCGTGGGTTGCCGGTTTAACTGCTCAAAATAGTTTTCAGATAATGTGTCCAAAAGTAGCTCGCAAGACTGCTTGTCTGTAGCGCCTGAAATGAAACTAGAGAGGTCCCAAACTATACTCTTAAGTTTGAAGTCTCCCCAGACTAATATTACATGGCCCGGATACCTACACTCTACCTGGCGTAGACTTTCTTTGGATGAATCTAAAACTGCCACAGCTGCAAGGGGGGTGGGGGGCTGGTAAAAACACCCAACTATTAACTTTACTTCTCTTAGACCTGCCGCAGCTGCAAGGGGGGGGGGGGCTGGTAAAAACACCCAACTATTAACTTTACTTCTCTTAGACCTGTTATACGTGCCCAGATAAATTCACAGTTACTTTCAACCTCGACCTCAGTAGAAACAATATCTTTGTCCACGGCGATGAACACTCCCCTTACTGTAGGACAGCAAGACTGTGCCCGTTATTCCCCACGGGCATAAGAAAGGTCGCTATACCAGGGACCGTCGAAGCTCGGTCCTCTAACCTCTGTGATCCAGAGAACCCGAGATAATTACCCCGCAGGAATAACCATTTCGTAATGCGGCTTTTTGGAACACGTGGCACCCCGCACTGTTGTGCATTGCAGCTGCAGATGACTGAAGAACAATACTTTCCGATGATTCGTGTAGGTGGTTTTTATACACGCCACTCTCTGTCATTACTGCTGAACAATAATTTAGCTCTATTGCTGCTAACGTAAACCGCAGATCGCGAGGCTACCTTTTTTAATTAAATTTGCTTTCACATGGATCGGTATCCAAGTTCTTATAACTGGTCGCTGGTTCTTTGGGTTATCATAGAGAAGTGTGTAATTTTACGCATTTCACTTTTTCAATAAATGTCCTTAATTAGGAAGGTGGTATACACATAGATAAGAGTGATAAGATCCATTACAGTCGATACTGGAAGTTAAATAAGGCGACACGATATCGAATGAAAAACTGCAAGTGTGCTACGTTGTGGCTGCTGGAAGTTTACAGGGATTAAAACATTAATATCGACTGCGAAAGTAATTTAGGTTTTCTCAGAATTAAAAAAAATCGAGGAATGTAAGTGGGTGGTGGTATCAATCTACGGGCTTAGAACTTCGTCCACTGCACTTAATTTTGGCACTCAAGACATCGTTAACTTTCTCCGTCTTTTCTTCAGTTGTTAAACATAAAGTCTCGGATAGTTCCTTCAGAAAGGTCACGGGAAATTTTCTCTCCAAATCCTGAAAACACTGAAAGCCATGCAACGACATTAATGACTTGGTAGTCAACGGGACTGTCAGATTGGTACTCTTTCATCGAATTAGAACATACAGAACATTAGGTTCTTTTGATGTAATCTCTCTTCAGTTCTCTTTAAATAGATGCTGACAGACTTCTGAATGGGAAGTGTCGTCATCAACGATACGACTGTATTGTATTCATTGTATTGGTAATTAGATCGGAGTATCTGTAGTAAGAAAACCTGAGTTTCTCCTCACTTCTATACTTTAAATTTGTACCATCTCTCTATTTTTGACCAAATGTTAGCACTAAACCCGGTCTATAGTCCTTAAAATGCCTACGACATATGGACACAATGGTTTAGGGGCCTGGTCACTGATGACCTGATCAGACATAGAGTACGTAATCTGGAGAGGACAAAAGCTGCATATGTAGGAAACCATTGTGATCCTTTGTAGGAAGGCATCTCAGTCTCAGTATTCGTTTCAAACGACTTTCGGAAGGAGTTTCCATTTTGCCTGTGCCCATCTGCTCCTTATTTCCTCCTTGCCGTGCAGGGAATAGCCGAGCGCTTCTAGGCTTCTTCTCACGGACTGCGAGGCTGCTCCGGTCCCATAGCTTTACAAAGATTTGAACACCTGAATTTTCTCCTTCCATCGTCCATCAAATGTTCCTTTTCTTAGATTACAGTCAGAATTCCAAGTTTAAAGAATCTGATTTTTAGTTTAAAAACGCGGAGACTGTCATGTTTGGGAAAGGATGGGAAAGTTCTGCGTACAATTTTTCTTTCTTTTTTTCTTTTTAATATAAGGTAATTTTTCACAAATCTTCTACACTAACGTAAGTTTTACACTTCAACAGAATGTTCAAATGATTGTAAATCTATCGGACTCAACTGCTTGGTCATTAGTCCGTAGCTTACAAACTACTTAATATAAGGTGAACTAACCTAAGGACAACACAAGCACCCATGGCCGAGGGGGGACTCGAACCCCCGACGGCGAACGGCCGCGCGCACTGCAGCACGGCGCCGCAGTGCGCGCGGCTAATCCGCCGTAGTTGTATTAGGTACTTGCTGGTAACAATCACTCATCTCTGTAACCACAACTGAATGTTTAGTTTCTGTTTAACAATATACGTATACATATTTTGCATGTCACCTGGTAAGTATTGCTAAGTAACTAAGTTTGCCTGTTATAATTTTCAGGTTATGAGTGTGATGTCCCTGACGGAAATTCACGCGAAGACACAATGCAGCAACAGGAATCCACGGTAAGTGAGAACTCCACCAGCTATTTGTAACCATTTCAGTACAAGTTTAGTGAATCGGCCTGCTTAGTTACCTCATGTTTACTGTGTAGCGAGTTTAGCGATTTGAGTAATTTCATGTGAAATTCGACTGACCTTCGTTGATGGATTCACACAAAGTCCTGACATTCATTCGTGTATAGTTAGCTATCATTTACTGACAGGGAGAATTTATCAGTTGTTTTTATCTATCTAGATGACTTTCCTGCTGTACTTGCATAACTACATTGGTTTCAACCACGCTCAGCTCCCAAGCGGCTCAAAGTGTTTCTGGACTCCATCCATCCACCTTAGTTCCTGCCAAGACTCCTGGGTCCTTTCTGTGTCCCTTCTAACGCTGCCTTCATCATCCTTTATTCTTTCCTCAATACTTCCCCCAACCATTCAATTGTAATCTTTACTACTCATATCACATGTGGTTTCATGCATTTCTAGATTTTGTCTTCTAAAATTTCCATTTTCCGTCACAGATGCGGAAACGTATTTTGTTTTCGAAGATGATAATTTATCTCTCCATCTTCTCTCCCTACATCTCCATTATCCGCAAGCCATCTCCCAGTTATGCATATTCATGGGAAGAAAGATGGCTGTGAGATCCAATCTGTTTAATTTTATCTTAAAGTCGTTACGTGTGATACACTTCAAGGAAGTCAATATATGGGTTAACTTTTTCGAGAAACGTACACTCTCTGGATGTTGACAATGCCCCACACCGCGGCACAGGCCTCCCTTGCGGAATCTGCCACGGGAATTGGCCGAGTTTCTCCGTGACACTTTCACGATTGCTGAATAAACCTGTAACAAATCATGCTAGTCTTCTTAGAGTCTGCCCTGTTTCCTCTATCAATCCCATCTGGTACGGATCCCAGATTGACGAGCAATAATTAAGTACCGGCAGAACGAGTCTATTGTCAGCTAATTCATCTGTTGAGAGACTGAGGATTTATTCCAATAAATCTGAGTTTGCCTTCTGCCTCACCTGTGATTAATTTTATGGAGCAGTTTCGCTTCAAACACTCCTGTTCGCACACTCCTATATTTTTTTTTATAGAAAAACTACTTCCAATGACTGTTTACCAATCGTGTAATATTGTTTGTGTATTCACAATACGTTGCATTTGTTTATGTTCGTGGTCATTTCTACGCCCTGCACGGTATGTGTATCTTCTGCCGGTCTCTTGCATTTTGCTGTAATTTTCTAGCTTTGAAGGTTGTCCATGTAAGTATCTCATTGTGAAAATTAATGGCTGCTGTAACACTCGATTGGAGCACGACAAAAGACTTCTTTCCGTTTAGAATGACAACAAGTGTGTTCTGTACACTTCTCAACTCATTCATGTAGTTCGTGTTATATTCAAGCACTCGTACTTCGTTCACTTCTCGGTATCCATGTTTCAGCCCTATACTGGTAGTATAATTATTGTCTTCTACAATTGAGATGTTTTCTTGTTATTACTTTTCTGGTTAATAGCTTGACCATTGAAAGTAGACACTTCACGGCGAATTGTATTCGGTTCACCATTTCCTCGTCCGTGTTGTTTTCAACAGTTATCGCACGGCAGTGTTCTTAAATTTTCTTTCCGACCCGTCTTCCGCTTACATTGCCTGATTTTTCCGTCTTTGGCCCGACCCACGTTTTCTGTATCTTCTATTACTATTTCAGCATTTTTTATCAGTTTACCTTTTACGTTATCGGTAAATATAAACAATTTAACTTGATTCAATAAAAACATCTCGGTTTACAACACGTGTTAGAATAAACGCTCGAGCTCTCTACTGCTGCTACCGCCATCCCACGCCAGGCTTAAAAATTTCGTAATGCGGGACCAGTAACGAGTTTTGTCTGTGTAGCATTCTTACAAGCAGGCCGATGAGATTTTAAAGTGGTTGCCGCATAGTCTATGCTGTGGAATAACTGTTAACAAAGAAATTTGATATGTTGTGATATTTTAGTGACATTCAAGTCGCACGGGATTGGCCGGGCGGTCTAAGGCACCTTGATTTGTAGTTCGCGTCTGCTCCCCGTCGGATTTTAGTGTCCTCTCTCGGGCATGTGTGTGTGTGTGTTGTCTTAGTTTAAGTGTTAAATGTTTGTTAAGCTTATGGGACTTAATTGCGGAGTCATCAGTCCCTAAACTTACTAACTACTTATGAACTACGTTATACTTAAGATCCATGCCCGAGGGAGGATTCAAACGCTGTCTTAGTATAAATTAATTTGAAGTAGTTTGTAAGTCTAGGGACTGATGAGCACTGTACTCTGGTCCCATAGCTTTAAAAACATCTGAACCTTTTTTGACATTTAAGTAAACCAGTTGCCGACGTTTCTAAACGTGTTCTACGTTTGGTTAGATGAAACATAGCAAAGGAAAAATTGGCGGCGCACGCGACTGATGGGCCGCTGTCTCGGGTTTAAACTCCGCTACCCCAACTAATGTCCTGTTCTGTATCGCTGTCTTGCTCGACTTGAGGATAATAAACGTAATTATCGTTTAGCAACGTCACTAACAGGTTGCTTGAATTTTCGCGTGCAACGACCCGACTAGCTAACGTTATTGCAAATCAAATCGGAAACTGAGCAGTGCATTAAATGTTATATCCTAACAGTTATTTCTTAGCAAAACGTACCGTACTTATACTGATAAGCTTTTACGACCGTTTCCAACCATCGAATCGGCGTGTAGTACCTTCCAGAAAGGGACGAAGTGACGCATGCGCAGAGAGCGTGTTCGACTATAAGTACAGGCCTTGTTGCAGGCGAACATGTCGGCAGCAAAATAGAACCCGATAGCGTCATTATGTTTTATGCACGCTGTATCGAACACAAAAGTGGATTTATACACAGGAGAACAGCATTTAACTAAGTTACGCTGAAATTGGTCTACATAGTGCTTCATTCGTCTTCCGTCTTCAACACAGCATGAGCATATGTCAATGACGTCACGTCTGACGCCATCACTGTCTACTCTGCTGACGATTCATTCGTCAGCACAGAGTCCTGTATTCATCGCTGGCGACGAGCGAGACGGAATGACGTCACGTGGGGCGAGGCGAGGCAAACAAGAGAGACAGGCCGTGGCGCACACGTCATGCAGTCCTGAGTCCTGAGCCGGAGCGATCGCTAGCTGATTGACCGGCCACTGGGGCACAGCTAGCACCCCCTATAGAATAAAGCCTGCGCACGACGTCAGAACATGGAGGAGGCGAGTGGCTTAGAGTCCTCTGAAAGATTGTAAACATTATCAGCGCACGCTGTTTATAGTGCATTCTTTCGTTCAGAAGTGTATTTATTAGGTGAATTGGTGTTGTGTTCTGTGTGATCGCTACGCTGGACAATTTGTGAGTGTGAGAATAACGTGTGATTTCTTTTTTACTGACAAAATGCCGTTTCTCTGTCCTGCGCCAAAATGTAGCGGAAATTACGACTATGGTCCAAAAGTTACCGTCTTTAAACGTCCGAAGAAGAATAAGCTAATGGGTGTGGTTACGTAAATAAAATGAAAAGCTATATCCAACGGTAAACAGTCATGGCTTAAAACTCTTTTATAAGGTTAAACAAAAACGAAAACTTACTCATTAACTTGAAGGAGGCAAGTTACCCTGGGAATTATTGATATCCATTTTTTCTTCTTCGAACGTTTAAAGACGGTAACTTTTGGGCCACAGTCGTAATTTCCTCTACATTTCGACACAGAACAGCGAAACGGCATTTTGTCAGTAAGAGATCACAAGTTGTTCTCACACATATAAATCGTCCAGCGTAGCGATCACACCGTACACAACACCAATTTACGTAATAAATACACCCCTGAACGAAAGATTGCTCTATAAACAGCGTGCACTGCTAATGTTTACAATCTTTCAGAGGACTGTAAGCCAGGGGTTCCGGCCGCGTTGGCCGAGGGGACGGAGGCGCTCCAGTCACGGTCTGCACGGCCACTACGGTCGGGGGTTCGAATCCCCCCTCCCCCCTCGGGCATTGATATTTGTGCCGTTCTTAGTCTTAGTTAGTTAATAAGTAGTTCGTAAGTTTAGGGACTGATAACCCCGTAGTTAAGTCCCATAAGCTATACAAACATTTGACTCTAAGCCCGCACCGTCGCCATGTTGTGACGTCGTTCGCAGAATTTCTTCTATAGATGGTGCTGGCACAGCCCACTGCCGCATAGCTAGCAGTCACTCACCTGGCGATCGCGCCGGCTCAGGACTGCCTTGCTGACGTCACATGATGTGCGCGCCGCGGCCTGTCTCTCTCGTTGGCCTCGGTGCGAGAGACCGGCGCCACGTTGCCCGCTGCCTCTTCGTTATCCGACGTCCGGCCAGTGCCCTGCTGACTGGGGAGTCTGTCTCTGTTAGGGTTGTTGTTGTTTGTTCTAATTTCGAGCGAGAGTCCCGGTACGACGAAGTCTCAGCCAAAACCTTCGTTTTTTGAAATCGTATTTTACCCCCTTTTTGCTGACAATGTTCTTCCACTGGCGGTTTCTAAACCCCCCTTTGTTTAATACAGGGTGTCCAGAAAAGGACTTCCTGATTTCAAAATTGAATATCTCGAAAACAAAGATCGATAGAGGAATGCAGTAAACGGTATGTTTATTGTGAAAGCTGTAAGAAGTTTATACAGCAGTTTGAAATAATAGTTACAAAAGCTAACAGACGGCGCTGTAATCGCCATACGTAATGCCTAGTATAAATAGTGATCCGAAGCCCGGAGCGATCAGTTCCACTATTGAAACGTGAAAGAATGTTAGCGTACCGAAGGAGGAGATTAAAATCATGTACTCCATTGAACAACGCGTTTTTCTGGTGCTAGAGACCACAGGTTAGAAGAGAGTCCTACGACAACAAGGCGAAGTTTTCAAGCAAGATTTAATGTTCCAAAAGGACCCGATGCGAAAACCATTCGTAAGCTCTTCCCAAAATTTCAACGAACAGGCAGCGTATCTGCTGATCTAGTGGGCATGTTGGCCGCAAGCAAACCGCAGTTACGCCTGAAAATATCGCCACAGTTTCTGGAATTATTCAGCGAAATCCAATGTCATCCGTCCGTAGAATTGCATCTGAGACTGGTTTGAAGTGTTCCAGCACGCAGAAAATACCGAGAAAGAGCCTACACATGTTTCCATTCAAAATTCAAACGCACCAGGCCATACCCGTACGAGCTGTGCAACAAAGGGTTGCCTTTGCTAATCAGTTGCTCACAATGATTGATAGTGTAGGATTTGATGTTGGCTGCATCTGGTTTACAGATGAAGCACACTTCCACCTGAATGGCTACGTCAATAAGCAGAACTAGAGATTTTAGGGTTCCGAAAAGCCATATTGGTGTGAAGCGAAACCCCTGTATTCTCCAAAAGTTACTGCGTGGGCTGCAGTATACAGCAGAGGCATTATTGGCCCTTTTTTCATTCGAGAAACTGTCACTGGTGCACGTTACGTTGGAATTTTGGAACAATTTGTCGCCACACAGCAAGCGTTAGAGGATCGACCAGGTACTGAATGGTTTATGCAAGATGGAGCCTGACCACATGGAACCGAACAAGTGTTTCGCTTTCTTGAGGATTACTTCGGGAATCGTCATTGCCTTAGAATATCCCAAATTTACTGGTGAAGGCATGGATTGGCCTCCATATTCGCCAGATTTGACTCCCTGTGACTTTTTTTGTGGGGCACAGTGAAAGACATGGTTTACCCGAAGCATCCCGCCACGCTGGACGAGCTTGAATCGGCCATCTCTGTGGCATGTGAATCCATTCGGTTGAGACACTACGAAATGTGATGGCGAATTTCATCTTCGTTTGCGACTCCTCTGCAGTGCCAATGGTGAAAATTTTGAAAACCTTGTGATGTGATTGTTTGCAAAGAGTGTTTTCATACGATTATTTCATTTATGTATGGTGATATGAGCTGTACAGCGTACAGTGCCATCTATTAGCAGCTTTTGTAACTATTATTTCAAACTGCTGTATAAACTTCTTACAGCTTTCACAATAAACATACCATTTACTGCATTCCTCTTTCGATATTTAATTTTGAAATCAGGGAGCCCTTTTCTGGATACCCTGTAAGTCCCAAGTCCTCTGCATAACGGTCAGCAGAAGTTCGGCTAGTTTGTCTGAGACATACTAGACCAACGAAGTTCAAGTGGAAACCACCAGCGTCGTTAGCGGAGATTTACTTTGTGTGTAGGGGCGAAAAGTCTGAGCCAACGAAACTGTTGTCCTCGGTTGTGGTTCGGACTGCTCGCGGACTGCTGCTCTCTGGTGCGGACGTTCGGTGGTTCATTTAAGACATTTGCCGTGTCTGTCCTACTGCTGTGTTCTCACTGCATTTAACAGTAACGGAGGATGGCGCCAAATAAGGAATTTCGTCATGAGTTGTTATGTCTATGGTGCCCTACATACTGCTATTAGAAAAACAAATCGAAAATATCTGCATCTGCATGGGATACTCTGCAAATCACACTTAAGCGCCTGGTAGAGGGTTCGTCGAAACACATTTATACTATTTATCTCCCATTCCATTCTCGAATAGCGTGCGGGAAAAAAGAACACCTGAATCTCTCCGTTCGAGCTCTGATTTCTCGTATTTTATTCAAAAATGTTCAAATGTTTGTAAAGCTTATGGGACTTAACTACGGGGTCATCAGTCCCTAAACTTACAAACTACTTACGATCTAGGACGGCACAAATATCCATGCCAGAGGGTGGATTCGAAACCCCGACCGTAGTGGCCGTGCAGACCGTGACTGAAGCGCCTCAGTCCCCTCGGCCACCGCGGCCGGCTCGTATCTTATTCTGGTGATTATTTCTACCTATGTAAGTGGCAGTCAACAATAAACTTTCGCATTCGGAGGAGAATGTTGGCGATTATAGTTTCGTTAAGTAGCCCACGCCGCAGCGATAAACGCCGTTGTTGTATTGATTCCCATCCCAGATCCTGTATCATTTCCGTGCCGCTGTCTCCCCTGTATCGTGACAATACGAAAGGAACTGCCATTCTTTGGACTCTTTCGATATCCTCCGTCAAACCCACCTGGTAAGGATCCCTCACTGAACAGCAATACTCCAAAATAGGACGGATAAGCGTACTGTATGCAGTTTCTGTAGTAGTTCTGTTGCATCTTCTAAGGATTCTGCCAATAAAACGCAGTTGGCCGTCGGCTATCCAGCAGGCAGCACCGACAGCGCTCCAGTTAAGTACCAGTGAATTATTTTCATTTACGTGTCTGTCTGCAGTGTTAAATATCAGACGCTCGAAGTCAGTTGTTAGCAATATGATGTAATAAAGAAAATGTGGTCTTTCCTGTAACCTTTTGTCGTCGATGGGCGTCTACTGCGGGTACTGCGGGTGCAGGCTCAATAGCAAAGCTTTGGAAATATCATGGCCTAGGCAATTCAGTTACAGTCCGAAACCTGCATTATGAAATAGCCTATATCGCAATTCGGCTGTAAGGTCAGACATAGTTTTGACATACCACAGTGTTTCCTACGCTTTAAAAGAGAGGTGCCCTACAAACGTGTCTGCTCGTCTTTCTGATAGTCACTGTCTCGCTGTAAAATGCATGCTGCTTATAGAACTACTACCTACAGAATTTTTTTTCCCTCATGTTATTGTCAAGTGAAATTGTAATTTAAATACATTATTATAATGTTAGAATAATGGGAGCAAGTTATCGAAGACATTTTTGATTTCACGTGGACAAATTCCTTAGCACTTAACCGTAAATTTCGCGAATATTACAGACCGAACGCCACTGCTTTGGCGACCATCGTTCCGCTCACCTACGGGCCTTGTGTGCACGCACTTTATGTAAATGCTACTACATCATCGATTCGTATACACCTCAGGTTGTGTGCTGTAGGTCACTTCCCCTTTACCTGTTCCAGACGCGTCTGGTTCGAGGGAAGGAAGATTACTGGTGAGCGTAAGTGAGGGCTATAATCCCTATCATTTTATCCTCACGGTGTTTGCGCAATGCATAATGGGGTGAAGCAATATATTGGTTGACTCTTCTAGATCCGCACCCTTTCTGAACTTGGACAGCGTCCTTCACCGTGATCCCCACTTGTAGCGTCTGCCACTGCTGCCACTGGAGTTGTCCAATAATTTCCGCGACTCTTCCACTTCCTAAATACTCCAGTTTCGTATAATACATTTATTGTTACTGTCTTTTGTATGTGTCATTCTCTGTTTCAATATCATTATGGTCACAGTGTATTTGAACATGTGATTTAGATTTGTTTAGCTACTGATTTAACATATTTACAAAACTTCTGTGAAGTTGGTACTTAAAACTTTACTTCCAAGTTCGTCGGGTGTTTCCCGCATAGCCTGTCTACTCTAATTTCGGCAACGCTTAGTTTCCGCTTCTCTGCGAGGCTGTGGATATGTTTAAATTTGCTGTGAAGGTCTTTTTGTCCCAGTTCTCTAACTCGGTTGTCAAGCCTACTTTCCATTACTCACAGTTTTATTTGGTACATAACTGATTAAAGTTTAATGAACTGTGCTCTTCAACTTTCTCCATTGATAATCAAGAGCGTCCGTGCTGAAGATAAAATTTTTGTGTAGAACTTTCACGTAATAGGAAATGTCACCTATCGCTTTTAAATTTGCAGCTGTATTTACTCATAAAAAATCGGCTTTCAAAAACTGGAAAGTTATGGTCTGTTTGTCACCAGCGAATGTCAGATGGTACTTCCTTCAGTTAGATTTCTGTATAAGCGTACAATGTAGTTTCATATAAAGCACCTAGAAATAATTTCGCGTCCCCCCGGTTTGTATCCCGTAAGTTAAAATATCCAACTAAAACTATAACATGAATAGGAAATATACCAGATATACTTTTAAACTTCGCCTCAAATGTTTCGCCGCTACTGATGCAGAACCAGGTGGTTTAGAAAAGCATGTTGTGATCGTGTTTGATCCACATTCAATACTGACATTCATTGAAATTGTCTCGTAACCTGGACCTGTACTAATCTCATTAATATAATCGTTTTTTATCGTTACCGTCAACCTATCTTTGTGACATACATTTAGGTAGGAGTTTGATTTGAATGGTATTGACATTGGGGACCTTTCTTTAGGTGCTCCTACAGTTAACTATTACTTTATTAGCATTTTTTTCAATTATTTAATGGTGATGACACAAAACGTATCGTTTCAGGCCTAAGGAACGGTATCTGTAACCTGAAAAAGCCACCAGTGCATGTCACATATATCGTAGTGATAGTTTCTTGCACTTAGTGCACAGCCAACATATTGAGGAGAGTGACAGCGTAGATCCAAAAAATCCCAAGATCCCCAGTGAATCACTTGAGCCTCTCGTTTAAGCCTTGGTTCCATATGATCGGTTCTGGGAACGATGCTACAATTCCATAGCAACCCTTCGAACCATTGAGTAAGGCTAGCTTGTCTTCACAAAATTACCAGCCTTCTTCAGGAGCCGAGGTTATCTACAGCTGCATAAATACTCTGCAAGCTAGTCTTGTGTAGTTCGCGAACGAACTAGTTCGTAAGAGCGCTCCCACAGGCGAACTACGCAAACTAGTTCGCAGATCCCTCGCCTCTTAGTTCGTCCGCTCCTTTTCCGGAGACTGACGGTGAACAGCGAGAGAATGCGAGAGCGCGCAGAATCGCGTGATTCCCTTCTGCCAGTTACCTTCATTTCGAGCTGAGATGCAGCTCAGCTGTAGTTTCATAGTTCACTACCACAAGAAATCTATTTTAAAAATAACTACGAGTACTCTGTATGCAAAGTAGTTGAATATCATTGTATCACCCATTCGTGTAAATAACTGGTTTATTTGCCTAAGTATTTGATGTCAGATTGCTCAAAAATAGGGGTAATAGCACACGCTTTGGCAACACTGATTCGTTATATAAAGAAGCTGTCATAAAAAAAAGAGCTCTTTTAGTAGCGGTAGCAAAAGCCAAAAAGAGCGGACAAACTAGAAGGAGAGGACGAACTAGGAGCAGCGGACGATTATGCCAAACGTATCTCGCTCCATAGTTCGTTGGTTTCTTTTCCGAAGACCGACGGGCAATAGTGAGAGGGCGCGTAGCAGAATTAAAAATGACGTGTTTGCCTTCTGCTGCTGAGTCATTTCGAGGTGAGCGTCTACCTGCTAGATTACTTAGTTCAGTGCTACAAAATTTCTGTTTTGATGTGTTCTGCACTCTGCAATATCTGACTAATAAATTCCATAATGCCAAGATATAGAGATTAAACTCAAACGAGAGCAATAATCCACAAACTGTTCCTTTGGGTTTGCGTGATATCGTTAGCGGCTCAAGCAGCAAGCGCATGAAGCAGCTAGGTGGGCGAACTTCCCCCTCCACCTGCACGCGCAGACTACGCCGCTCAGCCGTCACTGGAAACGAACGAACGAAAAGAGCGAACTAGTTCTCGGCTCTGCCGCGAACTAAAGTGAGCGCTCCCGATCGCGAACTATTATGCGCAAGTCTACTGCAAGCCACATTGAAGTTCATGGCCTCTAAACCCAGGCGACAGGCGTCATTCGTGCTGACCTGAGCACGACTTGCAGCCGCTGTGGCCTGGTCGTCACTGGCAGAGCCTCGTCCACATCTCGGAACAGACCGCCGCCCTTTTGCTCCACACCCACCCATTCGCTTTGCAAGCAAGCAGAGTGGACATTGGCGTTCTTCCTTCGAGCTGCCCGCTATTTCACTAACCTGGACCATCGCCATCCTACCATTAGAAAATGTTCAAATGTTTGTAGATCTTATGGGACTTAACTACAGGGTCATCAGTCCCTAAGCTTACAAACTACTTACAAACTAACTAACACTAAGGACGGCACAAATATCCATGCCCGAGGGGGGATTCGAACCTCCGACCGAAGTGGCAGTGCAGACCGTGACTGGAGCGCCTCAGTCCCCTCAGCCACCGCGGCCGGCCCTACCATTAGAGCGCCCAAAGACCATCAGTCTCATAAACTGTGCATGTCGGAACCCCTCAGAATGATCCGCCACCGCTTCAACAGGTGAGGCAGCACGTTCTAATTCATAGCCTCAAAGGTATTATCACAGAGGACATCGCGCAAGCCACGAACTGAAAGATCTGTGTTGTCTTTAATGGGGCGTTAGATATTATATAGCTAGTAGGGTCCGAGCTGTGAGCATCTCTGTCTATGTCTCAAGTTTTTCTTGATCACCAACGTTTACAACTCTTTCAATCAATGACGCCCATTTTCTAAAATCAAGGCAGAAGTTACTTCTTAAGGCGGGTCCACACTGAGCGCGCCGTGCCGTGCTGCGCTGCGCCGCTGCAGCCCGCGCACTGCTATAGCACAGTAAAGTGCGCCGTCCGCGCCGCGCCGTTCCGAGGCGCGGTCTGTGGTTCCAGTTGGAGCGCGCGCACGTCTCAAGATGGAGCGAGCCGAGATTGTGAGGGCCGCATTTATCGTGCTGTACCATCAGTTAAGGAAGAATCGTCGTCATTGGGTAACCCCAGTGAACTAGTTGCAGGCGACAGGGGACAGTTCGAAAACTTTTGTCGAATGTCTTTCAGCCGGTTGCGGTGGCCGAGGGAACTGAGGCGCTCCAATCACGGTCTGCACGGCCACTACGGTCGGAGGTTCGAATCCCCCCTCGGGCATGGATATTTGTGCCGTCCTTAGTCTTAGGTAGTTCATAAGTAGTTTGTAAGCTTAGGGACTGACCCGTATTTAAGTCCCATAATTTGTACAAACATTTGAACATTTTTAGAATGTCTTTCGAAGACTTCGAATATCTGTTGAAAGTGATCGAACCAGACTTAATGAAGAAACACACAAATTGTAGACGTGCTATATCTACCAAAGAGAAACTGGCAATAACTTTGCGCTTTTTGGCAACTGGAGATTCCTTTACAAGTGTGATGTATCTGCTCTATGAGGTTCTCACTTTGCTTCCGGTCCCAATCCATAACGAGGACACCTACGCGAGAACACACGACCTGTCAGCGCAAATTGACGCACGCGATAAACTAGCGCGCCCGCCAGCCGAAGCCCCGTCTAGACTGAGCGCGCGCAAACGCGCCACTGCCTTTGATGTACCGACAACAGGCGGGACACTGCGCGGCGCGGCGCGGCACAGCGCGTTCAGTGTGGACCCGCCTTAAAAATTTTATCACTTGATTGTTTATATTCTGTGCTCAGGAGCGCATGTGGATAACAACAGTGTATTTTGGCCAGTTTATCATGTAATGCCTGCTGGCCCTTTGGGAGTCCGTGCTGACCCGAGTGTTTCTGCCCCACAGCTGCGAGGAGCGGCCTGTCCGCCAGTCGTGCCCAGACCGCCGGCAGCTCTGGAACGCCAGGCGGATGTCTCTACTGAAGACGGCGCTGCACAACCACGCCAGGGAGGCGGAGGAGCGGCGGGGGCGGCGGGAGGCGGTAGAGCGGTGGCGGAGGGAGGCGGCAGAGCGGAGGCGGCTGTGGGCGGAGGGGCGGAGGCGGCGGGGGGCGGCAGTCGGGGGCGGACCCAGAGGCCACCCGCTGGTGGTCTGTCTGCAGCACAGGCCCTACCTGCCCACCGTGGTCGCCATGCTCTGTTTCCTGGTCATCTTACTCTTGAGGAACGTCTGCCCCTCACTGGTGCTGCGTCCTGAGGGAACCGGCAACACTTAGGAATTCTGGCTGCTGTCGTGATGGAGCTGTGCGTTCAGGCTGGGTTTCAGCTCGAGTACCCTGCGCTCCACACGCAGATAGTTAGAGCTATGGAAGTGAGTACGACCTCCTAGGTGGAGGGAAATGGAAGAATGTTGCCTGTTAAGTAGGGGCCAACGTGTGGCTGTGAGAGGGGTGGGAGGGAGTTAAACATGTGGGGCAGAACCACTAAAAGTGTGAATGTACAGTTGTGAGCCTTTACATTGTGCTCCTATGTACTGTATTTAAATGTATTTTGTATATTTTTTCTATTAAATAAATCTCCAAAAAACGTATTCAATTAGTAATTCTACATACCTGACTTCATAATCACTGTCCTTCATTCATCGTGTCTGATAAAAATGCTATAATTACTGAGAACTCCAAAATTAAAATTTTATATCAGCAAAATATTTGATCTTTGACTACACACTCTTCATTCTTGCACGATGAATTGCGACTTCCATAATATCTTTCTTGAATGATCTTGTCTAGTGTTTCCAACGTGGCGATCTTACACCCTGAGAGGTAACGGCAAGTCTCCTAATGCATACAACTAAAATGGTTCTAATGTGTTTTGATCACGACACAACACTATTCCTTGAAAATCATTACTATCATGACTCTTTCATAAAACATGTTTTTCAAGTACTAACACATGACACGATATGATGGAGGTTGCAATTTATAAAACCAGTATAAAACATCTTTCATAGTTCTACCACTGCAGTATACTTACGTACTTTGTATCATGCGTGTTTGGCAGTAAAACTGAATTATAACCTAACAGTAGATTATAATTCGCAAGTTAGAGGTAGTTTTAGAATGGTCCATAAGTTCCTTTAATACCGACTTGGCAACATAGGAATGAACTGACTGCACAACACTGTAGGGTCTACACATTATTGTTGTTATTATTGGAAGTTTTCTATCAAAAAAAATTATAGACTGGAAGTTTTCTGTAAAAATTAACTTTTGCTGTTCCGGAACTATCTTGATTATGCTCTCTTAGCTGAAGATCCTGATCGGGAAGTATACGTTGAGCGACATACAAAACAATCAAAGTCTGTAATGTTGAAATTTTTCTGAAAAATGCCCAATGTAATCAGAATGGAACGTGCCTGTACCGTTAGCAGACTTCATAAATATGTTTTCTGCGAGGGAGTAAAATATTCGATTCAAAAAATTTTATGTCACTTATAACTGACTGCATGCTAATCTCCCCTTACCTGCGTGCAAACGTTCCTTTGTTCTGCAATCAGTGAAAAGAAATGTCTTCTTTTCCAGGGATAAATTTGTATTACGGGACTCGCAAACTGCAAGCGAAAATGGAAAAAAACACATTGAAGATCCGCGGAAACGTTTGACTTCAGCTACTTATGGTATCAGGGACACTGCAAAATTTGGTGTTATACATATCAATAAATTATCTTACTATGCCTATTTTCATTCATTGCTTCCATATGGGATCATATCCTGGGGCAATTCAACATTGAGTAAAAAAGTATTCATTGCACAAAAGCGCGTAAACAGAACAATTGCTGGAGCCCACCAGAGATCGTCCCGCAGACATTTATTTAAGGTTCTAGGGATCTTCACGGTAGCATCACAATATACAGGGTGTTACAAAAAAAATACGGCCAAACTTTCAGGAAACATTCCTCACACACAAAGAAAGAAAATATGTTATGGACATGTGTCCGGAAACGCTTAATTTCCATGTTAGAGCTCATTTTAATACGGATGAGGCTTCATTCCAACGCGATCAAATTGTAAATTTTCACAAAAAAAACATGTGTGGGCTGACGAGGATCCGCACGCAATTGTGCAATCACGTCTTCAACACAGATTTTCTGTGAACGTTTGGGCAGGAATTGTTGGTGATTTCTTGATTGGGCCTCATGTTCTTCACCTACGCTCACTGGAGCACATTATCATGATTTCATACGAGATACTCTAACTGTGCTGCTAGAACATTTGCCTTTAAAGGACGACACAACGTGGTTCATGCACGATGGAGTTCCTGCACATTTCAGTCGACGTGTTCGTGCGCTTCTCAACAACAGATTCGGTGACCGATGGATTGGTAGAGGCGGACCAAATCCATGGCCTCCACGCTCTCCTGACCTCAACCCTCTTGACTTTCATTTATGGGGGCATTTGAAAACTCTTGTCTACGCAACCCCGGTCCCAAATGTAGAGACTCTTCGTGGTCGTATTGTGGACGGCTGTGACACAATACGCTATTCTCCAGGGCTGCATCAGCGCATCAGGGATTCCATGCGACGGAGGGTGGATGTATGTATCCTCGCTAATGGATGACATTTTGAACATTTCCTGTAACAAAGTGTTTGAAGTCACGCTGGTACGTTCTGTTGCTGTGTGTTTCCATTCCATGATTAATGTGATTTGAAGAGAAGTAATAAAATGAGCTCTAACATGGAAATTAAGCGTTTCCGGACACATGTCCACATAACTTTTTTTATTTCTCTGTGTGTGAGGAATGTTTCCTGAAAGTTTGGCCGTACCCTTTTGTAACACCCTGTACCTATATAATGACTTATTAAATTTGTTATTAACAATCCGACGAAATTCAGAATAGAAGTGTGCATAGGGTGGTATTCACTGTCCAAGGTTAAATGTAACTTTGGCAGAGAAAGGAGTGAATCAAGCTGCCACAAATGTCTTTGGTCACTTACCAAGTAGCATCAAAACTCTGAAAGATAGCCAACTAGTATTTAAAAGAATTTAAAAGAACTTCTGAATGGCAACTCCTTCTACACTTTAGATGAATTTTAAGATAAAACATTTGCTGAAAAATACATTTGAAAAAATAAAAACACATAAAAGATTGAGTGTCGTGTATAGACACCATTTATTAAAGTGACAGGTTCCACATCATTGCAAAATAACGTATTCATAATTTATGGAACAAATATTAATCTAATCTAATCTAGTCCATAATTATGCCACAGATCTGAACACTTACTCATTACACGTCCCGCGTGGTGCATTGCGAGCGTGTAGTTCCACAATGAATTGTAAGACTTCTGGCACACCATTCAAACGAAAATTGAAGAGTTTTTCCCGAAATAATAAATCGAAGTATTTGAAAATACTTCATCTTCATCAACTTGCTCCTGTAATTAGACGTTACATTTGCATTGTGGGCGTACTTATAGAAATTTTTCTAATTGAATTAAATTCCCTCACATTGAATCATGGAATAATTTTATAAGTTTTGTTTTTTAAACTGAAAAAGACAAATGATTTTGCATATAATTTAAAAAATCATTGAATGGGAACAGTACCTGTACAATACTAATACTCAACATATTTATTACAATTGAAAAATAGTTAAAACGTTTTCTATGCATGATATTTTCCCCATCAACTTATTACCTATATAAGAGAATTTCTTACGTGTAACGAAAATGTAACACATAACAGCATCTTTACTTGGGTAGGTCTGCAGCCGTCTATACTGCTCGAGTGTTCATATCTTACTACACTTCTTCCTGTCACTGCCGTGTTGTGGTTTGAAACACAAAAATCTAACGTTTTTACTCGTATCAGAATCAATCGTGGGGCAATATAAGACACACAATGCCCAGGTGGGGTGGCTAGCGTGCCTCAACGCAGGGTTGGCGCAAGCCTAACCGCCGCCACGTGCGAGTTGCAAAATTGCCGTCTCTTTTAAAAAAAGGCAGAAGAGAGAATACCTTGTGTAATGTTAAAAATCAGTCAATTTTTTGAGTGACAGGTCTGCTGTCACACGTGTAGATAACAAAAAATACGCCTGACTATTATATAAATGATACAGAAGTATTTTTAGGAGTAATATATGTACAGGGGGAACTTTTTTATCCAAAATCTCGAAAAGTTCTTGACCACCTATTACAAATTTTTACACCACACTCTGATTAACATTCGGAAGGACTTGGGTCTTAAATTTTCGATAAATAAAGGGTTTTCGGAATTCCCAGTATACATTTCGACGACTCGTACAGGAGAGTGAGTACATATTTCGATAAGAACCTCACGTCTTGAAATGTCATCCACTAATACTACAATCACTTATTTATCCTTGTCCCTGTGAAACAAATTTCTTGAACTGAAAGATCTTTGTTTTTCATTTTTTGGAATGAGATAGCACAGAAAGAAAAAAATCTTGTAAACATGGAATCTGTAATGAATGTCCAAAGAGCTACGATCACTTGAACAATAGAAGAGACGTGTAAACGGTACACGTTCGAATATGAAGACGTGCATAAAGGTATGCAGTTTAGCTACTACGTCTACTAGACATTTTGGTCTATTATGTCATTCTGAAATATGGAGAGCAACTAACTTGCAGTGGTATAGATTTGTTTCACAGTGTCAAAAAGTAAAGAAATGCTCATAGCACGAATGGATGACATAGGTTCCTTATCAAGAGCTCGAAGTTTGTAACAGGAATTTCAGAACACCCTGTACATACGGGAAGAATACTTACGACAAAACTGGATAAGTCTACGATCGATTTAGTTGGAATTTTTACATGATTGTTCAGTACAACAATCATTCAGAAATGGAGGAGGCGAACGAAGAGAGGGTGGGGCGGGGGGGGGGGGGGAGCTGAGAAGATGGACCGAAACACTGGTGTCGCTTGAGATTGTCACTTCAACCAACCATGTTCCAGATTGCTTGCACATGTAACAAAGTTTGATTTCCGCAAGCCAAAATATCTCATACTGTTAAGATCAGCTTCAGTCCTCTTTCTAGTTTTACTTTTTTTAAAGTTGCGGAATTATATGATTCCTCTTTAATCTTCCCATACAACGACGAAGAAAGCATTACAGAACAGTATATAAAGATGACTGTCTGGCTTCATGCGTCAATGAGGTCAACTCCTTAAATTTTCAACATTTTCCTTCTGAACTCGCTGTTCCCGATTTAGTGTATAGCAGAAACTACTCACTTCCTAGTTATATCTATACATATGACTCAACCAAACGGGATGACATTATTTTCAATGTTCACAACTTTCTTTTGGCTGTAAAGAAGACTATATTTTTCTGAAAATTAGACTACAGCTTTGGTTAACTATAGCACACAGCCAGCAAATAACAATTCTTCCTAAATGTAAGAAGCTTGGTATGAAACTACAAACAGAGGTGTCAGCTGAAAAAGAAAGTCTTATGGCAGATCGTTGCCCGTCCTAACACACTGTCCCCAAGACTTCTGTCCCCGTGCGTTAAAGCGTCCAACAGCACTTGTGTCCAGCTACCAGGTACAGCTCCACAGTCTGTCACACACACTGGGCGGCGCAGTATATGTACCAAATGTTAAAATAGCACACTTTTCAGTTTCAACGTGGCCGTGTAGTTGTTATTCAATAAAAAAGCAAATAGATATTTTGTAAATACGAAGCACGAATGTTTAACAATACCTCATATACAAGTGTTATTATAATCAGTTAAATAAACATATAGAGGGAATTAGTGAAGTTCGGTGAAAAGAAGAACAGGATTTCTACTCAGGTGAGTGTAGAATTATAAATACAAAATCAGTTAAAGGTATTACAGGAGTAGGTCTAACAATGAATAAAATAATAGGAACACGAGTAAACTACTGTGAGCAGCGCAGTAATGCATTATCATAGTCAAGATAGATACGAAGCCAACACAGATCACAGTAGTACAGGTTTATATACCAACTAGCTCTGCCGATGATGAGCACATTGAAGAAATGTATGAGGAGGTAACGGAAATTATTCAGACAGTTAAGGGGGAGTAAAACTTAATTGTGATGGGAGATCGGAATTCGGTAGTAGGAAAAGGAAGGGAAGGAAAAATAATAGGTGAATATGGACTGGGCAAAAGGAATGAAAGAGAAGCCGCCTAATAAAATTTTGCACAGAACATAATTTAATCATAACGAACACCTGGTTTAAGAATCATGAAAGAAGGTTGTATACTTGGAAGAGACCAGAAGACACCTGAAGGTACCGAATAGATTTTATATTGGTAAGACATAGATTTCGGAATCAGGTTTTAAACTGTAAGACATATTCTGGGGGAGTTATTGACGCTGATCAAATATTATTGGTCATGAATTGTAGACTAAAATTGAAAAAAAAAAAAAAAAAACTGCAAAAAGGTCGGAAAATAAGAATGTGAATCTGGATAAAGTGAAGCAACCTGAAGTTCTTCAGAATTTCAGAGGGAACTTTAGGCAACAGTTGACAGAAACTGGGGAAATAATACAGTAGAAGAGGAATGGGTAGCATTGAATTGAGAGATGAAATAGTGAAGACAGCAGAGGACCAAAAGGCAAAACCTACAAAAAACATGAATATCACAGGAAATACTAAATTTAATTGATGAAAGGAGGAAATATAAAAATGCAGTAAATGAAGCAGGCAAAATGGAGTACAGACGACTAAGAAATGAGATTGACAGGAAGTGCAAAATGGCTAAGCAGGAGTGGCTAGAAGGCAAATGCAAGTCTGTTGAAGAATTATAACAAGGGGAAAAGTAGATACCCCTACAGGATAATAAAAGAGACATGTGGGGGCAAGAAAACCGGCACTACGAATATCAAGAACTCAGATGGAAAGCCAGTTCTCAGCAAAGAAGGAAAAGCTGAAAGGTGGAAAGAGTACATAGAGGAGCTCTACAAAGAAAATGAACTGAGAGACAATATTGTAGGAAGGGAAGGGGAAGTAACTCAAGATAAAATAGGAGATATTATACTGAGAGATGAATTTGACAGAGTCCTGAAAGACCTAGGTCAGAACAAGACCCCGGGACATTCCCTCAGGACTAGTGAAGTCGCTGGGAGAGCCAGCCATGACAAATCTATTTCACCTGGAGTGTAATATGTGTGAGCCGGCGAAATTTCCTCAGACTCTAAGAAAAATTTAATAATCCCCATTTCAAACAAATCAGGCGCATACAGGTGTGAAAATTACAGAACCATCAGTTTGATAAGTCATAGTTCCAAAATTTTAACAGGAAATATTTACAGGAAATTGGAAGAGCCCTTGGAAGCAGACCTCGGGGAAGATCAGTTTGGATTCAAGAGGGACGTAGGAACACGGGAGGCAATACTCACTTTACGATTTGTCTTAGAAGATAGTTTAAGGAAAGGCAAACCTACATTTCTAGCTTTTGTAGATTTGGAGAAAGCTTTTGACTATGCTGATTGGAATACACATTTTCAACTTGTACAAAAGCCAGACCGCAGTTATTATAGTCAAAGGGCATGAAAGGGAAGCAATGGTTGGGAAGGAAGTAAGACGGGGTTGTAGCCTTTCTCCAATGTTATTCAATTTGTACATCGAGCAAGCTGTGAAGGAAACCAAGGAAAAATTCGGAATAGCAATTAAAGGGCGAAGAAATAAAAATATTGCATTTTGCCGACGACCTTGTAATTATGTCAGAGACAGCCACGGACCTCGAAGAGCAATTGAATGGAATGGACAGTGTGTTGAAGAGAGCGTATAAAATGAACATTGACAAGAGCAAAACAAAGGTAATGGAATGCAGCCTTAGAAAATCAGGCGATGCTGAAGGAATTAGATTTTATAACAAAACAATAAAGGTGGTAGGTGAGGTTGTTTTGTAGTAAAATAACATGCGAAGGTCGCAGTGCAGAGGATATAAAATGCAGAATGGCAATGGGAAGAAAAGCGTGTTTGAAAAACAGAAATTTGCTAAAATCGAATATTAATTTAAGCGTAATAAAGACTTTTCTAAAGGCATTTGTGTGGAGTTTCGCCTTGTACCGGAGTGAAAGTTGGACGATAAATAGTTCGAGCAGGAAGAGGATAGAGGCTTTTGAAATGTGGTGCTACAGAAGAAAACTGAAGATTAGGTGCGTAGAAAGCATGACTAATGAGGAGGTGCTGAACAGAATTGGGAAGAAAAGAAATTTTTGGTACACCTTGACTAAAAGAAGCGATCGATCGATAGGACACATTCTTAGACATGGAGGAATCATAAATTTAGCATTGGAGGGAAGTGTGTGGGAAAAAAATCGCAGAGGGAGTCCAAGAGACGCATATAGTAAGCAGATGGATGTGGGTTGCCATTCTTATGAGGAGATGAAGAGGCTTGCTCAGGATAGAGTAGTGTGGAGAGCTGCATCAAATGTTCAAACGTTAGTAAAGATTAAGGGACTTAACTGCGGGGTCCCTAAACTTACAAACGACTTATGAACTACCTTATACTAAAGACGACACAAACATCCATGCCCGAGGGGGGATTCGAACCCCTGACCGTAGTGGCCGTGCAGACTGTGACTGGCGCGCCGCAGACCGCTCGGCCACAGCGGCCGACTAAGCTGCATCAAACCAGGCTCCGGACTGAAGACCATAGAAACATAAACATCCTTGAAGAACAAAAAGTCTGACTTACGAGCAAAGTAATTGCACAGTACTAACTGTACTTAGGGTTGTCGGATGGTTTTCCGATAGTTTGTCAAATACACTTTACACAGTTCTGAAATGTGTTTAGGGTCATTATCTTGTTGTAGAACGAATCTCTTGGCAATTATTCATCGTCCAAATGATTTTGCATGATACCCTAAAATGCGATGGCAATCCTATTTCTTCTCTATTCTGTTAATTTGCACGAGATCAAAATTCGTGTAAAATTATTTCACCTGGAAACCGGCCAAAACCTTGCATTGCTTTTTGTCAATGTCATCAAACTTCGACTGGTCAATGAAACGAACATTTTTTCCACTGATTTACTGCCCAGCTTTCATGCTGTCTTGCGCAGTACAGCCTCTTTTTCCTATCAGTAGCTATCAGTAATAGTTTCTTAGTAGCTACACGTCCGTTCAGTTCACTAGATGAAATGTCATCTCACAGTAATTACAATCACCAGCTTTTCCCTATTAAGGTTGAGCTCTGCTGCTAAAATTGGCACTGTTTTGAAGCGGCTACCATATATTTGTTATCATTTTTTAAAATGATTTTTGGCATAACATTTCGCGGTCGGTCCATATTGTGGCTAGTATCCGCACGTCTCTGCAGGGTAGAATGGACACATCCCACGGGAATATGTTCTTGACGTGATACTTGCATTATAGTTAGACCTGATGAACGTATATATACAATTGTAGAACGTTTTTATGTTGAAAGCTTGTTTCTTCGCTCCATTATCAATGTCTACACCAGGGGTGGGCAAATGCCGTTTCGCGAGCGTGAGCGCTCTCAGCGGCTCACGAGGCCTGCTCGCGGCTCCCCCCCACTCCGCGAGCCAGCTGTGCCCCCCCCCCCCCCCCACTCTACTCGACTAGCCGCGCACCTCACTACACCACGCGGAACCACTTCTTTTACTTTCTCCAGGGAGAAGGTTTTTGTTTTACACTTGATAAATTATACTTATATTACTAGTTCCTAGGTTTTTGCTTCCTGCAGCAGGGATATTTTATTTTTCTTTAGCTTACAAATTTTTCCATGTACTTATTTGGTTATTTTTTAGAAGTTCTTTGTCGTACCACGACGACTTCGTTGTGGTACCACTGACATAGGCAGGGAACTTTCTCCATTTCTCTCAGGTCTTGAGTTCTGGAATTTTTTTCCCCTTCAGAATGGTGTCAGTTTTCATCCTTTCCTAAGGATGTAATGAACCTTAATAATTGTTACCTTCTGACCGACCACCCAGTTTCTCGTCATTGTAATGAAGCAAGTTTTTAGTTGCAGAAAGTTCAGTTTTGTTACATTTTGTTTAAAAATTCTACACAATTCTGTGAAAATATAACGTAAAATTTAGAATAAAAGAGTCTTTTCTTAATTCTTTACGTCTATGTCCTATTTTTGGCCACGAAAGTAGGTTTTACAGTGGTTCGAAACTGTGTTTCATCCTTACATGAGCAAGCGTTGCATGGTACAGGATACACAATTTTTGGGTAAGCACTATTAACACTTACTTCCCACTCAAACTTGCTGTGGCAGATATGCCCCCCGTGCACTGTGCACCAGCAAGCGGCCAGCCACGCCGCACAGCTCTGCTAGCCGCACTGCTGGCTCTCAAGGCCGCTCAGCGCTGCCCTCGCGGCTCTCGCTGCTCCCGGGCAGCCGCGCGAGCAGCTCTCGTGCCCACCCCTGGTCTACACTGAGCTCTTACTGAAGTTCACCCTTTGCTACCTCGTGCATTTACCGATTTATTGACGTCCTTTGAACGAGGAATGCTTATATTACGGCATCATAGTGCAATATTGGTGGCATGCAATGCTTAGACCTGAACCTTATAACAACGCGAAGTTATATTTGAACGATTTCATTTTAAAACGTACAACACTACTCTTGAGCGTTATATTGAGCATGACATTGGGAAATTATTCCGCTATTTCGTATCTGGGTCTGATAACTAACTTTTGTATCTTTCTTTCCACTGATCATTTCTACAGTGCGGCTGCATATCTGGGTCGAACTCTTACGGAAATCTGTGAAATGCTGTGAGTGCTGAGTGATGATGGGCAGGACACTACACCAGCAGTGTGAGGATAAGCTGGAAGACTGGGTCTGGCAAGAGGCGTGCCAGGGCAGTCTGTGAATGTGTGGCTGCTGCGTCCAGATGGTAGAGTGGGCAGCGCAACTGTTTAGGAAGCGGATACATGGGTTCGAAACGCGTCGCAGCACCGATGATCATATTTCCCCTTTTATTTAATTTATAGCCCAGTGGCTGCTTAAGTTGAAAATTGTTTGTGTTTTGCTCTAATAAAAGCTGTCTTCAGTTTTAGTTTGAAATGTGATACAAACTGTGCGAATTTTAAATATCTTCTTAATAGTATTATAGGATCCAAATTGGCTAGCTTTCCCGACAACAATTCCAAAATCCGTACATTCTGAAATTTTTTTCTAGATATTTTATACTTCTAATCTGTCGAGTCTAATTGTACGAGACATGAGAAACACTTCCCTATTACAGTAATGTAAATTATAGCTTACAATTGCGAGTTATAACAAATTGTGACGCGTGTCTTTTTCAAAGTTAGGAAAAGCAATAAAACTGCGTCTGATAGGTCATGAATCCATCGGCCTACAGCCTATACGAATTCTGTATTTTTCATTCGTAAAGAACTCAATAATGGCTAAAAATTTTCTTCTAAAAATCAAAACAACAATTGAAGAAATATCTTTCATGGTCAGCGACCACAGAAGCATCACAATGGTTACTCTCAAAAGAAACAAATCATAAATCCCCCCGCCCTCTCCTTCGCCTTGTCCAGACCTGCTACTGCCATTGTCTGGTGCCGCTCCGCGCGTTTCTAGCGTGCCTTGCGCGGGACCTCAAAATGTTCAAATCTTTGTAAAGCTTATGGGACTTAACTACGGGGTCATCAGTCCCTAAACTTACAAACTACTTATGAACTACTTACGAACTAGGAAGGCACAAATATCCATGCCCGAGGGGGGATTCGAACCCCTGACGGGGAACGGCCTCGCGCATCGTAGCATAGCGCCTCAATGCGCTCGGCCGCTCCGCCGCGGCGATACAGACGTACCGTATGTGCAACCACGGCGGAGGGGTACATGTGAAGAGATCAGACGGATATGTGGTTGCCGAATAGGGACAGCAGTCTTTTCAGTAGTTACAAATACAACAGACAGGTTGACGGAGCTGTTGTTGTTATGGTCTTCAGTCCGGAGACTGGTTTGATGCAGCTCTCCACCCTACTCTATCAAATGTTCAAATGTTTGTAAATTTATCGGACCAAACTGCGTGGTCATCAGTCCGTATCTTACAAACTACTTAAACTAGGTAAACTAACCTAAGGACAAACACACACACACCCATGCCCCAGGGAGGACTCGAAACTCCACGGCGAGCAACCGCGCGCTCCGCAGCGAGACGCTTTAGACCGCTCGGCCACTCCACCGCGGCCCTACTCTATCCTGAGCAAGCCTTTTCATCTCCTCATAAGAACGGCAACCCACATCCACTTGAATCTGCTTACTATACGAATCTCTTGGTCTTCTTCTGAGATTTTTACCCCACACACTTCCCTCCAATGCTAAATTTACGATTCCTCGATGTCTAAGAATGTGTTCTACCAAGCGAGCCCTTCTTTTGGTCAGGGTATGCCAAAAATTCCTTTTCTCACCAATTCTGTTAAGTACCTCTTCATTAGTTATGCGATCTACCCACCTAATCTTCAGCATTCTTCTGTTGCACCACATTTCAAAAGCCTCTATTCTCTTCCTGTCCGCACTGCTTATCGACCACGTTTCACTCACGTACAAGGCAATACTCCACACAAATGCCTTCAGAAAAAGACTTCCTTACACTTAAATTAATATTCGATGTTAGCAAATTTCTCTTTTTCAAAAATGCTTTTCTTCCCATTGCCATTTTTTTTATATCCTCTGTACTGTGACCATCGCATGTTATTTTACTACCCAAGTAACAAAACTCATCTACCACCTTCATTGTTTCGTTACCTAATCTAATTCCTTCAGCATCGCCTGATTTTATAAGACCGCAATCCATTATTTTTGTTTTGCTCTTGTTAATGTTCATCTTATACGCTCTCTTCAACACACTGTCCATTCCATTCAACTGCTCTTCCAGGTCCTTTGCTGTCTCTGACAGAATTACAATGTCATCAGCAAAACGCAGTGTTTTTATTTCTTCCCCCTGAACTTTAATCCCTATTCCAAATTTTTCCTTGCATTCCTTCACCGCCTGCTCGATGTACAAATTGAATAATATCGGAGAAAGGCTACAACCCTGTCTTACTCCCTTCCCAACTGATGCTTCCCTTTCATGCCCTTCGAGTCTAATAACTGCCGTCTGGCTTTTGTACAAGTTGTAAGTAACTCTCCTTTCCCTATATTTTACCCCTGCTGACTTCAGAATTTGAAAGAGTGTATTCCAGTCAACATTGTCAAACGCTTTCTCCAAATCTCTCAAATCAATTGAGCTAGCCTTGTAAAATCGGCAAACGTGGCTTTGCTACGTAGCTGATTCAAAAGGCTGAAAACAAGTGGAATATACAGTCGTTACTTTTCCCGACGACATGCAACTCTATTCAATGATTATATGATAATGACGTGCTCTTACGTAAAATGTTCTGGAGGTAAAATTGTTCCCCATGCAGGTTCCAAACGGGGACTAGTCAGGAAGATGTTGTCGGTAGGATAAACAAAACAGGTACTCAACAGATCAGAGAGCGGACTGTTCTATCCCTTAATCGGATAGATAAGTAAGAAAATTTTAAAAGAGAATTACACTGGTTAAAGCTAGGTATTGACGGGATTAGTGAAGTTTGGAGGCAGGATGAACAGAATTTCTCGTCAGGTGATCACAGGATTGAAACACAAAATCAGTTGGAGGTAACAGAGGAGTAGGTCTAATAATGTACAAGTAAATAGAAATACGGGTAATTTGTTATGAACAGCACAATGAACGCATTGCCGCAGCAAACAAAGACACAAACTTTTGTGTCGCGTTTCCGCCGGTTGTCGTAGGTGTCGGTGGCCGAGTAGAAAGAGACCGACACAGGAATAAAGGATGCACGCTTGTGCAGGTACGGAGGTGATCCGACAGTGGGACAGCAGAAACTAGAACACTAGGCTAAATTAGAACAAGATATATATTTCGTGGAGTCTTTGTAATACTTAACTTTTACATAGTTCTTGACTGCAGAATGCTGATACATAGTTTAGATAGAGGCCTGCCTACTGATGATTCCTAGTGCCTATCCGATAGCCAAGTCTTAACTGGTGCCTATCTGATTCCCAAGTGGCCGATGCAACAGTCGGGGCCACCAGCGGAGTTGCAGCAGAGGGCGCTCGAGGCTGACGTCGTAAGAACGCCGCGCCGTGCGTGCATGGAGGCGCGCGGCGGATGTACACTCTTTGACAAAAAACCTGGCCACCGGCCGACCGCCGCTGAGCCTAAGTCCGAGCCGATCGCGACATGGGACAATAAAAGTGGCCGCGCTGATTCGCTCTAAGTCCGGCTATCTGCACAATCTGGCAACACTGTAGACTGCCGGAGTTCATACAATGCTTCTTGTGTGCTGTTACAAGTTCTGTACGTAAACTACATCCGTGGTCCCGCGGTAAAGTGCTTGACTTGGAGGGAAAGTATTAGAGATCGAAACCGACTGTTGACAAAAATTTTAAATTCACGTTCCTCGTGCGTACTGATGCCACATGTGTAAGGGAAGCATATGCGTAACGTATTTCATTTTTTGGTACACTGTTAATAACATTTCGGCCCAATAACATCGCTGCCTCTGGCCGCAGCACTCGGCAGAGCTCTCCGCGGACCACTCGCCGGCAGGAGCGGTGGCTGCGCTACACAGCGCTGCCTCGCCCTCTGCCCACAGCGCCTGCTGCCGCTCATCGCCCTGGATATGTAAAATGTGTTGCTGAGTGGTGATCCAAAAAAAAAAAAAAAAATTTCAGACACGATATCTACGGAGCAGACCACCCATTTTGAATGATGACCATACTATTACACTAATACATAATACATTAGAGAGGCAAAACATTTTCATAGTCATTGATCCAATCAAATGGCACTATACGATATTTAACACTTATTTCTGGTTTAAATCGCGATCCTTTTCCTTTCAGAAAAGCCCTTCATGTAATTTGTTATTGTCATCACTTCATATGTTTTCATCAAGACAATGTGCGTAACTGCACTACAATGTTTACTGCCGTTGTTTGATTCCTTATGGTAAGTGTATGAGCTAAATTATGTGAATACGTTTCAGCGCGCGTTATAAAGCAACACAGCCACACTGAAAGGTGTCTCATTTCTACGGCAGATATTTTGCATGAACGAACTATATTAATCATTATGTTCACTTCCTCTGTAAGCATCCCCTAGCATCTGGGTCCTAAGGAAATAGTAAAAATTCCCATCGAGGGAAGTCAATTCGAATTCCTCCAAAGGCGTTTGTATGGTGAAGCAAAAAAGACGTCTAATACCATTTCCGTAATTTGGAGTCGACCTTTCTGAAAGCCTTATTGTATAAAGCTTTTCTTCTGATTCCATTAAAGAGTTTCTTCTTGCAATCTGCAGCGTATAAAGTAAAATAAAAGAAAGATAAACGGAATACCACCGCCAAACGCACTGTCTCCAACCAGGATTAGAACTGCCGATCCACAGCTCGGTTACATCGCGAGACACGAGCAGAACCACACATCCAACCACACGCTGCCGGCTGGTGCCCTCAGTCTCTCACATATTCAATGCTGAGCCTCTAACGTGTCTCGAAAGTTAACCTGAAAGTCACCTATGCGAATAAAAAATTCCTCGAGTGCAAAAGTTAAATTTCTGTCTCTCATATCACATGGGCATTATACAGCATGAGTCCTGAAAGTAGAAGAGGAATGTCAAGTGAACTTAGCTAGACAACTCAGTACCACTTGCGGAAGTAACTGCACTGTCACAGTGTTGCCAAATATTAGCAACGATGTTGCCAGTTCTTAGCTGTACTAGGAAGACCTGTGTAGCGATAAGCGACGCGAAATCGCCCTCGTCTCATACGGGCTTCAAGAGGGAAGCCGCGGATTTTGGTGAATACGCGGCGCAATCTCCTGATAGTTTCCATCGTCGCACCTTTGGATGCAGATATTTAATTCGTCCAATGAGGCCGAAGCCAGCGTTCATATATTTTGAAACTTAACAGCATTATGATATAATTTCAGCAAATGACTAGAGAAGTGAAACATACTGATATTGTCCCCCCCCCCCCTAAAAACAGACTAAAACAATTACTTTGTTAGATTTCGACATTTCATTAAATGAACATTGCCCCATCCGTCACTAAACAGTAAGGTATCAACCACTTACCCTCACCAACTTTCAATGAGAGCTTTTTGTAACAAAACGAAAAAGGAGTGCGAACGATCATTTTGTCCAATGATACTAGGCAGTGTAGTTCGAAAACGGACTGTATCTACGTTGTGTCTTGTCATGCGCGTCTCACATTCAAGGTATATTACCTAAATGAGCAGCTATTATGGAAATGTACCCAAAGCATCGACGCAGTGTAATAAACAAATTATGTTTAGATAAGCATGTTTTGAATTTAGTCCTCTTGAAACTGAAACAAAATAGAGAAAGTGCGTAGCTGTGCATATTAGTAAGTTTTTTACGTTCCCGTAATACTTGATGCAAAGATGAACAAAATACAAATGCGTCATCTATCTGTTTTTTCGATTCTTTAGACGGTCTTCTTTAGTTTCGACACCTTCACTTCGTCGGCAATCTACTGGTTTCTTGGACAATAAAGTAATCAAAATTACGCGACTATTTGTCCACATTTTAACGTCATTGGATTTTATTCCGAACGACAATAATAATTTTTGTTGGACTGGTTCCATATATCCCGGCCTATTTAATGAAATTTTATTTCCATAACAGATGAAAGTGATTTGAACCTTGGGTCTCTGTAATGAATTTTCATATGAAAAATATTTAACATGAAAACGGTCGTGGACCTGTAAACCAAGGATCTTAATTAAAAAACAGCTGATGCGGTTTCAGAATTTATTATTTACTTTATGTGATGACAACATTTGAAGTAATTTACAAGTAAGTTGTTTTATCAACATTTAAAAGTTTACAATCATTTTAGAACAACAGATAAATTCATTTAAGAAAATGTTCTGTTGTTTTGTTTGTGATGTCACTTGATATTCTTGAAGTAGGTGGCTATGGCATCTACTATGAGGTTGCCAGGAGACAGTTGGCACGAATGGTTTTGTTTGACAGTAAGCGGATAATTTAAAGACGTAACGCCGCGGCGGAGCGGCCGAGCGCATCGAGGCGCTATGCTACGATGCGCGAGGCCGTTCCCCGTCGGGAGTTCGAATCCCCTCTCGGGCATGGCTGTTTGTGTCGTCTTTAGTATAAGATGGTTCACAAATAGTTTGTATGATTAGGGACTGATGACCCTGCAGTTAAGTCCCTTAAGCCTGACAAACATTTGAACATTTGAAAGACATAACGAGATGAATTGATAAGATCCCGCTTTTGCAACAAAACTGACCCGATTTCGAAATAAGCTAGGTGTTTAGAAAGTGACTATTATACAGCTAGACATTACTGCTATAAACCTTACCTCATTGATTTACTCACAGCTGAGGCAGATTGCTCGCAACGTGAAAGAGAGTAGGAGTAGTTAATGTATGAAACGACCTTCTTGAACACAATTCAGCTACTACAAAGTGCATATTCTGATATTAATTTTACAGAATATTTAATGGAGGTGACGAGAAAAAGTCAACTGTTTGCAGATTTAAAAATCAGACTCACATCTACATGATGCCAAAGTTGCGAAACAATAGACCCTAGCTACGACGTTGGAAAATCTTGATTACATTGGTGGCCTGATGAACGAGTTTTTGTAGCATGTTAGGATCCGTAATTCCACTCATGCTCGAGACACTGTGCCCTCCAAATTGCATATGTGCCATGTGGCCAGCTAATTTAAAAGAGTAAAGAAAAAATATCAATGAATACCTCATTGAGAGTTTTTCCAGTTTTGTTTCTCGGTTTATGGTTGTATACTAGGTAGGCCTTATCGTTATGTTCACTTTACTCCATTAAATAACAAAAAGAAGCACAATTTGTCGCAGAAAAGTCTTCGTAAATACTCAAATTCTGTCCAGTTTGCTTCCTGATAAAATAAAATGTCGACAGGTCAATATGGAAATTACAAGCGACTTGTTATTGATAGAACATCTTGCTACGTTAAATAGCGTTCCATTTGAATCAAACGCTAATTTTTAGCACGTTCCTTGATATGCTCGATAGATTTCTAATTTGTCTTACTGTTGCCTGCCTCGTTGATTTCATAAAATGTTATGTAGTCTGATGGCCGGATGCGTTGCAGACATAGTTTAGTTGCAATTTGCTCACTACAGCGCGATGATAGGTTTCCAAGTACAAACTTTATGGAGACTTTTAAGTGCCATGTATCTCACGTCGATAGATTATCATTCGATCGGTACCGTCGGCAGCTAGCAGACGACATTAATTTAATAACCATTCAATACAATTCGTGAATTTCATTTATTTCTTATGTTACAGTCAAAACGCGAAAGTTCTGTGAGGTCTACCGAACATCTGTTAGACTCCGTTTGATGCCTTCGTCTATTCAGAACGACAACTATCCTTTCCCTCCAGCAGGCGCGCTCCGCCTTCTCCGTTTCCAAATGCGCGCGCCTTCGCTCGCTCGTTGTGCCGCATTTACCAAAACGACCTTGGCTACCGCCACCGCGTCATACCTCTTATCGACTTCAGAATGTTAATGAAATAAATTACTCTGGCGATGGCGATGGCGACTAAACGTTACTGCTAGCATTACTCATGAAGCAAGAACACTTTACGTTCCAGTGTTACTATGATGACTGACAGAGCTATTAAAAATTCGAAATTTTTTTTTGAACTATCTTTAACGCGGTAGCAATTTTTGAGCGGAAAAAGTTATTTTATACGTCTTAGTCTATTTTAAAACCATTTTACAAGCATTTTTCATTTAAATGATTGTTTTACACTTTTCAGATTTTGTATGTGTGAAATTTTTCATTCAGTTTCAAACGTTTGCATGAGAATACAAGAGACATTCGATAAATCTGTTTTATTTCTAATTCACCTTTCCCCTCGTACGTATTAATCACGGAAAGATCGCGAAGGTAAAAGATAGGGCCATATGAACTCACATTAAGTCTTACCAGAAATCGTTTTAACGGCGAACTATTCACGGCTGGAAGAGGAACAGGAGGAAACAGCAGTTGTATAAAAAGTGCCCTCCATCACACACCAATTAAGAAATGGCTTTAATGTAGCAGTGCCATCCAGTTCTAAGTTGAGTTGAAAGTTTAACGTCTCTTGTTCAGTGGGAATTAGGTTTGAAATGAACTGCAAAATTTGTACCAACACACTGAAACATAAACAAAATATTGCACACTAGACACGAAAGAAAGAAGGAAGGTTACGGATTGTTGTGATAAGGATGTGGAAGGAAATCGGCCGCACACTGCTGCAGGGACCATTCCGCCATTTTCCTAGACGTATTTAGCAAAATCATGGAAAATTCAAATCCAAATGGCCGAATATGAATCCAGTGTGTTACCACTGCACCAACTCGCAAAAATGAACGGGAGTAGATATTGCATTGTCACACGGTTCTGAGTTACGTTAATTAGGTTTCTGGCCTATCGTTAGTATAAAATCAATTGTAAAATTTGTAAGAAACATACAATAGACAATAAAGCAACCTAATAAATACGTGTTACAACTATTAAAATTAAAATTGATCGATGAATTGTGCCACGATTTAAATCAGTATTAGGGAAAGCAATTGCACTGTTGCTTGTCAAAAGATAGTAAATAAACGTATTGACGTATCTCTTATTCATTAATTTAGAACAGATGCCGTAGAATGCGGAGGGTTGTAATTTAATGAAATGGACTGAGTACAAAATTTGTAAATAAATCTGATCCTAATTATCATTATCAATGACGTTAATAAATGAGTAATCCGTGAATGTCCACTGCCTACATATCAGTTTCAAATGAAGGGTGTTAAAATAAGTGTTCCACATTTTGAGAGGAAGTTGTACAGATGAAACAAGACAAAAATGATCGTTATACATTAGCTCTAACACGCTTATGTTAAAGGATATGAGAACTTGTTGACCTTCAATACTGTCCAACATAATCAACAAACAAATGTAACGGTAATAAAAAATACAAATTCAAAGCTCAACTTGAAATAAAAACTAATGGTACTAACAATAATAAAGCACAGTTCATCCACTTCACGAGGAGAATTATAGGGAACTGGAGACGAACAGCAAGAGCAAACTATTTACGCTTGCGAACAATATTCGTACAAGTAAATATACCAATGGTAAATATACGACCGCCTCCTGCGAAATGAATGATGTGGAGGACATTTTTCTTTCGACGTGAGATCTGGGACCAGCAGAGACAAAGTATGATCCATCTAGAGACAACGGAAAATGTAATGCTACTTGCAGAAAAAAAGATGTTATTATTTTGTGACAAGTAAAGGCGAATATAAGCCTGAAAAATATAAATATAGGAGAAAAATAAAAATAATTGACAGGTTTCTTAGATATGACTCCTTTCTTTAACACACAATTACATCTCTTCTCCACAGAGGACCGACTACCCGAGCCGAACTGTACTATGACAGAGAACCGTCCGCTTCTCTGCCTTTCGCGGAGATATTTAAGATGGCAGCGTTCTGCCCATGGACGATAGACCTAAAGTAACCAAACTGTTTGATTTATAGTACAATTTCACTTTTCGCGGTTGCAATTACTTTACAAATAATACATCGAATATATGGATTAATTTAAAGGGAAACTAATTATTACAATTACTTTGAAGCACCTGCAAAGATAAATATATTTAATGCAAAAAATTCTTCTGAAGCAACAAGTAACATTATAATTCACCTAAACAGGGGCATCATTATACGAAGAAAACAGTTTCTTGTCGGGAAAGGTTACGCGGATCTAATAGAAGTCGCTATATTCTACAGCCAAACCCGTCTGGTCAGTTTGATGATTATCGGTAAAAACTTGCGTAATAGCTGCTCTAAGACGGTAACGCCAGATACTCATTTTTGTGATATTCCTTGAATGTGAGCCGCGTATGACAAGACTGAACGTATATACATCCATTTTGGGACAACAGTCCGTAGGAATTTTGGAGAAAGTAGTCGTTTTGCACTTTCTTCGTTTTGTTAAAAGAAACTCTCCCCGGAAGTTGATGAGTGTAAGTCATCTATTCATTAGCATTTTTCAATGCTGTTGTCTGCTTTCGGACTGAAGCCTTACTTAGAATGGCCTTTGGTAGCGCAGAATGGCTAAAAGCCAGTTAGCATGCTGTTTGTAGGAATGAGGATATTGTGGGAATCCAAGAAGTTCTTGCTATTGCTTGGCAGTATTGCTTACAACGCTAGACAACTCTGATCGTTTCCTCATTTCCAGCATTCGAGGAATTTTCCAATATTCTTGAGGATATGAGTTTGGTCATTGACTTAATATGACTCTGTTATCCTGAATTAAATTTTCGACCGCAGGAAGGTCGCCCCTGTTTAAATTGCAAACAATTTTGTGGTTTATGTCGGGACTGTATTAACTGCCAACAAATGTCAGACAACTGAACCAGTACTCTCAATTTAGGTCGGTGACGCTATTCTCGTCTCCTGATCTACAGAAAGCACAGTTGATTAGTGAGATATCGTTGTACTTGTGATGTGTGTGGCTTTATGTCTATTTTTCTCCTCTGAAAAATGTCCTAAACGGTATTGAGCAACTAAATATCAAAACTCATTTCAGTGTGTCAACCAAGAGATCGGCATTTTCTATTGTTATTGTAATCGTTATCATTCTGCTGTAATGAGGTAAACGCCATTGATTACTATCATTATTATCATTAATTCAGTTGCAAAAGCATTCTTTCCCATGTGGCCAAGAGACCGGAAAGAATGTGTTGTTTTACGGAAAATACAACTATATGAAAAAGTAGGCAAAAACTTGTAATAATTTCTGTTGATTGATCATCGTGACGACAGATACTAAGCAACAACACATGCAAGTCGTGGGTGGCATAATTCGAAGAATCCATCATACACATGGATTCGGATTCTCATCATCATTTGTTGGGCCAACAAGGCTGTAACACTGTGAAATCAATAAGCTGGTTAGTAGTCTATGGATTATATGTATATGTTTGCAGATGAAAAACCTCAGAATTGCACATTTCTCACATACACAGTTTAGTTTTTGTGTTCATGGCCGTAATTTTAAATATCCTGTCTGCTGAATCCCCAAATGAACTAATTACTGTGTTGCACACATAATCAGTTGATTATGTTTCTTCTGGCTTTCAAACAAACCAACACGTGAAATATTACTTGGGCGGTCGTAAGGCTGCAGTTTGAAACGCAGTCACTTTCAAGATACGAAGTTTTTCGTGACGGATGAGGCAACGTTGATTTACAGTAACTTTTCACGAAAAATTAAAAACAATGTAGCTTTTGCTGAAATCTAACAAAGTAATTATTTTAGTCTGTTTTTAGGGGGGGGGACAAAATCAGTATGTTCGACTTCTCTAGTCATTTGCTGAAATTATATCATAATGCTGTTAAGTTTCAAAATATATGAACGCTGGTTTCGGCTTCATTGGACGAATTAAATATCTGCATCCTAAGGTGTGACGATGGAAACTATCAGGAGACTGCGCCGGAATCACCAAAATCCGCGGCTTCCCTCTTGAAGCCCGTATGAGACGAGGGCGATTTCGCGTCGCTTATCGCTACACAGGTCTTCCTAGTACAGCTAAGAACTGGCAACATCGTTGCTAATATTTGGCAACACTGTGACAGTGCAGTTACTTCCGCAAGTGGTACTGAGTTGTCTAGCTAAGTTCACTTGACATTCCTCTTCTACTTTCAGGACTCATGCTGTATAATGCCCATGTGATATGAGAGACAGAAATTTAACTTTTGCACTCGAGGAATTTTTTTATTCGCATAGGTGACTTTCAGGTTAACTTTCGAGACACGTTAGAGGCTCAGCATTGAATATGTGAGAGACTGAGGGCACCAGCCGGCAGCGTGTGGTTGGATGTGTGGTTCTGCTCGTGTCTCGCGATGTAACCGAGCTGTGGGTCGGCAGTTCTAATCCTGGTTGGAGACAGTGCGTTTGGCGGTGGTATTCCGTTTATCTTTGTTTTATTTTACTTTATACGCTGCAGATTGCAAGAAGAAACTCTTTAATGGAATCAGAAGAAAAGCTTTGTACAATAAGGCTTTCAGAAAGGTCGACTCCAAATTACGGAAATGGTATTAGATGTCTTTTTTGCTTCACCATATAAACGCCTTTGAAGGAATTCGAATTGACTTCCCTCGATGGGAATTTTTACTATTTCCTTAGGACCCAGATGCTAGGGGATGCTTACAGAGGAAGTGAACGTAATGATTAATATAGTTCGTTCATGCAAAATATCTGCCGTAGAAATGAGACACCTTTCAGTGTGGCTGTGTTGCTTTATAATGTGCGCTGAAACGTATTCACATAATTTAGCTCATACACGTACCATAAGGAATCAAACAACGGCAGTAAACATTGTAGTGCAGTTACGCACAGTGTCTTGATGAAAACATATGAAGTGATGACAATAACAAATTACATGAAGGGCTTTTCTGAAAGGAAAAGGATCGCGATTTAAACCAGAAATAAGTGTTAAATATCGTATAGTGCCATTTGATTGGATCAATGACTATGAAAATGTTTTGCCTCTCTAATGTATTATGTATTAGTGTAATAGTATGGTCATCATTCAAAATGGGTGGTCTGCTCCGTAGATATCGTGTCTGGAATTTTTTTTTTTTTTTTTTTTTTTTTTTTTTTTTTTTTTTTTTTTTTTTTTTTTTTGGATCACCACTCAGCAACACATTTTACATATCCAGGGCGATGAGCGGTAGCAGGCGCTGTGGGCAGAGGGCGAGGCAGCGCTGTGTAGCGCAGCCACCGCTGCTGCCGGCGAGTGGGCCGCGGAGAGCTCTGCCGAGTGCTGCGACCAGAGGCAACAGTGTTATCGAGCCCAAATGTTATTAACAATGTATCAAAAAATGAAATACGTTACGCATATGCTTCCCTTACACACGTGGCATCAGTACACACGAGGAACGTGAATTTAAAATTTTTGTCTACAGTCGGTTTCGATCACTAATACTTTCACATGCAAGTCACGCACTTTACCGCGGGACCACGGATGTAGTTGACGTACAGAACTTGTAACAGCACACAAGAAGTACTGTATGAACTGCCGCAGTCTACAGTGTTGCCAGATTGTGCAGATAGCCGGACCTAGAGCGAATCAGCGCGGCCACTTTTATTGTCCCATGTCGCGATCGGCTCGGACTTAGGCTCAGCGGCGGCCGGCTGGCGGCCAGGTTTTTTGTCAAAGAGTGTACGTGGCGCGCACTTTAGACTTGTGCGACACCACACAAACCCAACACTGACAACAGCAGTACACGTTTATATGATAATTAGCTATGCCGATGATGAGGAAATAAAAAAAAAGTGTGATGAGTCAAAATAAGTTATTCACTTAAAGGGAGAGAAAAACTTGATTGTAATGGGTGAGTGAAACTTGGTGGCAGGAAAAGGAAGAGAAGGAAACACAATAGGTGAATATGGACTAGGGAAAAATGATGGAAAGAGGAGGTAGCCTGGTAGAATTTTACACAGAGAAGAAACACTTATGCTTGGAAGAAACCAGGAGACACTGGAAGGTAACAGATTGACTTTATAGTGGTAAGACATAGGTTTTGAAACGATATTTTAAACTGTAAGACATATCCAGTGACAAATTACAGACTCTGGCCATAAGTTATTAGCTATGAACTGCCGAATGAAACTTAAAAAATACAAAATCGTAGAAATGTAAGGGGGTGGTATTTTGATAAATTGAATGAACCTAGGGCTGCCTAGAGTTTTAGTGGAAGCATTAAGCAAGGACTTACCGCAACGATGGAAAGTAATAAAATGGAGGAAAAATAAGTAGCTTTCTCAGATAAAGTAGTTACAGGCACAGAGGATCATATAGGTAGAACAACAAGGCTTAATAGAAATCATTTGATAGCACAGGATATACTGAACTTCACTGATGAAAGGAGAAAATGGAAAATGCAGCAAGTGAAGCAAGCAAAAGGGAGTGAGACGGCTAAAATATGAGGTTTACAGAAAGTGAAAATTGGCAAAGATGGAGCAGCTAGAGGAAAAAGCAAATCTGTAGAAGAATGTATAACTAGGGGAATGATAGATACCGTGCCCAGGAAAAGAAGAGACGTTTGTTGACGAGGAAAACAACTGTGTGAATATCAAAAACTCATAGGCAAAACCAGTAGGAAGCAAAGAAGGCAAGGCTGAAAAGTGGAAGGAATATGTAGAGCAGCGGTCGGCAACTGGCGGACCGCGATCACGGTCCGGACCGCGGAAGGTCACAAACTTAACCGCCAAAATTATTTCGACAATATAACGTAGGTATTAAAATTATTTAAAAAAATATCTTTCTCTAAATAACACTTCATTTGAACGCCACCCTTATAATTTTTTCTAGTAATGTGAGATTAAGTGCTGAATAAATATAATTGTTAATGTTTAGTTATAGGTTGATTACATTGGAGAAGGCATATTCATTTAAACACCATTTTTGTGCTCGTAACTGGAAACTTCTGACGAGTTCACTCGGCGGCTACGATCGTTGACAATGAAGCGGCTCCTTTGCATTGCGGTGGCGTGTCCTACATAGGAAAGACGTAGCAAGGTCAGTCTGCATATCTCGAGCGGAAAGGAGTGATTGCAGAGAGACAGTACAGGCATCTACTAGAGAAGCGGATTTAGGGACTCGAGAGGATACTTGTTTAGGAAACTTTATGGAACTCCTAGGTAACTTGCATTGAATTTATTGCATCCCATAATAAGTCTACTACACTGGGGTTAGTTGTTTTAAAAAACAAGAAGTAGAAATCGTTTGCCACAACAGAAGCCAGTAATTACGTTCCCTAGCAGCATCCCCTAGACAGACGCACTCCCCGCGAGAAACAAACTGTCAAGGAGCACCCCGAGGCCGACGGCGATACTCACGGGCTGGCGCCCGACTCGTCTGACTGAGAACTCCCCTCTTCATCCAAAAACCGGCGGTTTTAACGGCCGGTGTGGGCGCACCTCTTTTCCCCACTTTCCGACAGTTAACAATTTCCTATTGGCCGCTGCTTGGTTCAACCAATCTAAATATGGCTTGCCCTCTCTCTGAGTCCTCTAGCGAACCACGTTTCAGCCCTGTCCTTTCTGCCATTCCCCGCGTGGGAAGGTGGCTTGTTTGTGCACTAACAAAATCCATACTTGGTAGCAACATTGTTCAGCTGAAAGTAAAACGTCACGACGCTACCCAATATGGGCAACAACAACAATTTTTTACGTCAGTTGGCCACACCTTAGGCTCCGCCTTAGGCCACGCCTCAGGGGAGCTGCTAACTTGCAGTTTTTCTTTTTCACCCTCTCACTCTAGCCTCGTGTAACCACTGACGTTGCTGTTCCCAAGTGACTGGTATCAACTTTGCTACGTACATTAAAACATGCCTGTTGGCCACCAAGTACTAATGTAACGTCTTACAACGCTATATGAAGTTACGCCCATCTTCTCCGAAAGGTAACCTCCACCCTGGGACGGTGGCTGAGGGCATCAGCAGTTCGCTAGGAGGTTTCTTTAGTGCCTACATTCCGTAGGATATACGTGTCTGTTTTAGCCTGTTATCTGCAATGGTCTCTATTTCTCAGCCTGGAGTGCGTCTCTGTGGCTCACACAGCCTCTCAACAATTCCAACATTAAAGTCAATAAAGCGGCTCCTTTGGTGTGCGGCGGCAGACACGTTGACACTGAACTAGCTGTAGCTCCTTCGCGCTGCGTTGGCACGTGCTGTGTGCCAGGATCAGTACTTTTATACAAAACGACTGTAAATAAAGTGCACCACTTTACCCGACACTTTGTCAGTAGTCGTTGCGATCTCGTACAGAGTTTTTCATTATTACCGAGGCTTATAACGTTTCTTTGGCGTCGATATGGATTCTAAAAAGCATAAAGTTGATAGTGAACATAGAAAGTTTTTGACCGAGAGGACTGAAAAATATCGTTTCACACTGCCTAATAGGCCAGGAGCTGTTCCAATTTGACTCATATGCAACAGAACTGTCGATCTCGTTAAAACTGCCTATTTAAAGCGACACTACTAACAACTTATCAGCAGTTCCATAAAAAATTTCTTGCGGCTAGTGAAGCTCGTCAAGGAAAACTCCAGGCACATCTAGCTTATTACAAGAAAAGCACAGCGTTCCTAGTTCGCTCTATGAGCGAGCAAGAAAAATGTGCAGAAGTAGCGATGCGTCTGTTGGACGCTTAATAAACACCAGAAGCCTTTTTCATACTCTGAGATAGTAAAAGAATGTATATTGGAAGCGGCACTTTTCGAAGAGAAAAAGGATGTTGTTACCGCAATTCGAGGCATTCCACGGTCGCCAAGAAGTAATACAAGGAGAACCGCAATTTTGGCCATTGACAATAAAAGTAGTTTGCTAGAATTTCTGCAGAAGGTACCTTGCTACGCCGTGGTACTAAATGAATCATGTGACGTTGTTCATGAAGAACAAATATCCATTTTCCTGTGATTTTTAATACAAGTATGCCCATCTATTGTATATGATATTAGTTAGTGAAAACTGAAATAAAAATTACTAAGGAATGTGCGCTTAATTTCTCCATTTTTAATACAAATTTGCCTATCTGTTGTATTTAATATTTTTGTCAGTGAAAATTACAGTAAAAATTAATAATAAATATAAAATTTTTCTTCTGAACCTCATCAAAAATTTTCAAAAGTATCCGGACCCCACCTAAAATTACTTGCCGATCCCTGATATAGAGAGTCTATACCAGTGACATGAACTTCAACACAGTATTGTAGAAATGGAAGAGGAAGTAGATGAAGAAGAGCTAGGAAGTCGAGCGGTCTAAATCATCTCGCTGCGGAGCGCGCAGTTGCTCGCCGTGGCGGTTCAAGTTCTCCCTGGGGCATGGGTGTGTGTGTTGTCCTTAGGTTAGTTTACCTAAGTTTAAGTAGTTTGTAAGCTACGGATTGATGACCACGCAGTTTGGTTCGATAGATTTACAAACATTTGAACATTTTTGAGCTAGGAAGTACATACTGCGAAAAGAATTTGACAACAATGAAAAATATGAATCGAAACAAGGCCCCTGGAGTAAATGATATTCTCTCTGAATTGCTGATATCGTTGTAATACCCATCTTGTGTGCAAGATGTATGAGACAGGGGTAATACTCTCAGACTTCAAGAATATAACAATTCCAGTTGAAAACAAAAAAAGAGCAAAAAAGTGAGAAAACAGTGAAATAATCGTTTTAATTAGTCATGCTTGCTTAATAAAGGTAACGCAGTCAACAATGCGAAGATTGGTTTGAACACCACAGTGCTTACTAAGCATGGTCCTGTTTGGAGGTGGTATGCCGTTGCCTTCCTCCGACCTTCGAACTGACTTACCCAGCCAGTTATAGGGGGACCTACAGTTTAACGTGGGTTCCGAACCACGGTATTTTTCAAATCAGCAACACTGACAGAGGTGAAAGAAGTGGAAAGTGACAGATAAAAATCCCGGGGATCGAACCCGGGACCTTTGGATTTGTAATCTGGCACTCTACCACTGTGCAACCGAGGGGCACACTTGCTTATTACTGTCACGAATTACTTACAGGTGAATGGAAAAACAGGTAGAATCCAACATCAGTGAAAATCAGTTTGGATTTAGGAGGAATGCAGGAACACGTGAAACAAAATTAGCAATTAAGACTTACCTTAGAAGATTAGTTAGGTAAAGGAAACCTAAGTTTTTAGATTATTTAGATTTGGAGAAAGCTTTTGACCATGTTAAACGGAATACACTCTTTATAATTATGAAGCTAGCAAGGGTAAAATACAGTGAACCAAAAATTATATTCAACTCCTCCAAAACCCAGACATCAGTTATGAGTCGAATGACATGAAAGGGTTACAATGTTTGGGGAGGAGCAAGACAAGGTTGTAGCCTTTACCCAGTGTTATTAAATCTGTACATTGAGAAACCTGTGAAGAAATCATGGAGAAGAATACATGATAAAAGAAGTCAGGCGATTCTAAACGCAATAAGAATCATTGGTGAGTTTTGTTATTTGGGTTGCAAAATAACGTATGATGGTCAAAACGAAAGAAAAGCATTTCCGGACTGGAGGAATTTGTGAAACATGGACAATAAAGAGTTCAGACAGAAAGATTATGGACTATTTTGAAATGTGGTGCTACAGACGAATGCTGATGATTAGATGGGAAGATCGCGTAACTAATTAAGTACTGAACAGAAATGGGGAGAAAATAAATTTCTGGCCAATCTTGATTAACAGAGGGAATCGATTGCTGGGACATTTTCTGTGACATAAAAGAATCGTTAATTCAGTGTTATAATTACGTGCATGGGACAATAATCTCAAAGGAAGACCGAGAGTTGAATACAGTAAGCAGGTTCAGAAGCATATAGACTGGCGCACTTTTTCAGAGCTGAAGAGGCTTGCACAGGTTAGGGTAGCTTGGAGAGCTCCATCAAACCACAACAACAAGAACTGGAGAAAAAGTTAGCGAAATCTGGATGCTGAAGAAGGCGTCCGTGCGTTATGTAGGACGGAGACGTAGACGAGTATTCTATACTTTGCCAATACTATACTACTGCAGCCCACGAAGCGGTTCGATGAAACCTCTGCAGTGACTTGCAGAGTATCCATGTAGATTTAGAAAGATTACCCTCCATTGTCTGCTCTGTGGGCATCCCACGAAGTGGAAAGTCTGGAAACGACCGGATGCTTAAATTTATTTTGTACACAGACCGTAATTTGCTGGACATCAGTTCAGGCTTCATCTACGAAGCCCCCTCTGTTGCCCCTATGGGATTGTGTAATAGGAATACGGAATGATTCTGTATATAAACCAGTTTGTTGGAGTAAACAGAAATAATTGTCCCGTCCCTAGTCCGTAGTTTAATGAGACACCTTTCATAAAGAAAATCTATTATCTTTGGATATCTTAAAAATAAACATGTTCAAACAAATATAACAATGGAATGTCTTGATTTGAATAGCAACAACATGAGGATATATAGAAACAGGCAATGAAGACAATAGCTGAGCAGCAGATAAACACGTAGAAGAGACAATCACATTGCCACAGGTTTCACCAAAAAATGTACAGGTACTTACACAATCGATTATACGTAACACTGTATTTTTTTCTGCGGAAGGCTAGAACAGAAAATTAAAAGTTGTGTGAATGTGATTGTTTCTTCTGCGTACCTGTCTGCTGCTCAGTAATCGTCGTTTCAACTAGTTGCCACATATCTTCATATGATTTACTGGTCCAAAGAAAATATTTTTTATTCTGAAGTTTCGTTATGCCCTAACGTACACCAGTGATTCTCACACGTTTTGAGTCACGGAGCACCTTTAAATAGTGGAAGTCAAGATGGAGCACTAAATTTTATGTCGCAGAGATATAGTCTATATGGTACCAAAAATGACAATGTTATCGACGAAACAAGATAGTTTCACAGTTTCAACATACAGGACATTAAGTTAAACCATTTTAGATGTTTATTTCATCCATCAATTTCGCATTACACATAAATTCACAGATAAACCAGAAACCGTAACAAAACTGTAGTAACACAAACATTTGAGAATGAACTCTGCAGTAGAAGTATCGCAGATCGGCAATTTTTTACACTTACGGGAAAAATAATATTTGAAGCCACTGTTAAAGGCTTTCATTCGGTTTAGGGAAAAAGAAGTATTTCAGTTATGTGGATGAGGCTTTGTATTTGCACAGTGAGACTATATAAGATCGACGTCTGGGCGCCGCAAGGAATGGCCGCGTGGTCTAAGGCGTCATGCTATGGACTAGGCAGCCGTGCCCGCCGCAGTTTCTTGTTCTCCCCCGGGCGTAGGTGTGTTTGTGTGTTGTCCTTAGTGTAAGTTAGTTTAAGTAGTTTGTAAGTCTAGGGAATGATGGTCATATCGGTTTTGTCTAATAGGTTTACAAACATTTGACGTTTGCGCAGTTCTAACCAAATATTTGGCTCTGCATTAAGAGGGGATATGTACTTTGTTTTTATAGAAACGTATTCAGAGAACTGATTTACACAAGTAACTGGTTGAGAAAAGCAGAATCTGGTAAGATTTTAAACTAATCTTTTAGCGTCTGAGACAGATTACTTCCTTCGAAACCTTTCCGTTATCTTGGAATATTTCGATACAGAATACGGATTTAAACCAGCACAGGGACGAAAACAGCGGTGTATTGAGAGCTTTGGCCCGTCTATTTTTTAATTACAAAATAGTAATTTTAATTACAAAACTTTGACTTTTACGCGAAGGAGTTAATTATTTCGCGTAGCACTAGCTGCTCCGCGATGCACAGTTGAGAAAGTCTGATGTAGACGATATCGAGCGACAAAGAATAGGGGCAAGTAGGGTAAAACCGGGTACTTTAAATTACAAAATAGTCCCATTAATCTTTTTTAAGTTCCAAGACCGTTTCTTACTAAAGAACTTTAAATACTAAAAATATTTCATCAATTTAACCGAAGTTCTCCGTAACATGTTTTGATTAAAAAATAAATAAAACGCAATTAAAAAGGTCACAAATCGCAGACGAAGTAGTTGTCATCCTCCCCAGCACTGAAATACAGTCCATGAGGCCTGTCGCGACAAAGCAGGCATTGGGTTGATATCTCATTTGATAACGAGTCTAAAGCTGCCCATAACAAAGTATGTATGCTTTGCTTCAGTTATCTTACTTAGCATGTACCGACCATGGAGCGGGATTGAACTCACATTGCCCAGAGAAGCGGGGTATGGGAATAGCAAGCTACGTCTCCGTTCTGTAAGCACGTCGTGGTGCAAGTATCGTAACCATCCGGCCGGGTTTTTCCGATTAGTCCCAGTTTGGAGCACGACCAGAGGGGTCTTGATTTTGTCCGACTTTCAAATACTTCTAGCGATATATATAAACAGCTTCTCTTTCATTCGTAGACGGCTAATTCTGTTTCCAGCTGTTGAGCGACTTCTGAAGCTCTCCGAGGCAGCAAAAAATTACTTTACAAGCTAAGAAAGGCCACCCCTTTTCAAAAAACAGTTATTTTTAAGACCCTTTCTCGGAAACGTATTTGTTTCTCATCCACTCAATTACGCATATTATACACTCAGAAGTAAACAAGAAAAAAATTGACAGTTCCTTCAATGACACAAAACTGTACTTGGGTCCATCGTAAAGTACTTAAACAACCGAATTAACGAGAAATTTTCGCTGCTGAAGGTACAGAGTATTTTAAACCAACAACGCGAAAACACTAATATCGTGTTTAAAAACTTACATTGAAAGCTGCATAAAACCTTTGATACAATTTGAATCATTCGACTGGATGGAACGTGATTGAAGCATGCTTCATATTTAAATAGCAGAAATATTATTTTTATCAAAGCAAGACTTATTAGTCTCCAGGGAGTTATTGCGATCGTTATATGAATAAAATTCTTGAATATCCGTCTCCAGATCGCTTATATTTTCTAAAACATTACCGGTTTCGGGACAGCTGCCCATCTTCAGATTTGTTAAATAAATGTTACAACTGAATATAAGCTACTATTTACAAAGTATGACATTAAAAAGTTAAAGGAAAAACATTAAAACATACCAAAATTTTTGAAGTTACAGAGTAACCTGTCCTGTAATGAACGAACGTTCACAGTCGTTACTAAAACATAGTAGCTTCCTAGGCTATATATAAAGTACCTGAAATCATCTGATTGGTTGGGATCTTTTTGTTAAAATTATTCTCAATAAGTAATTATTGACTTTCATATAAAAGCAATTCTGAGGTCAAGGTGTAAGATAGTAGTCAAGGTACAAAATAACAGTTACAAATGAGATACACAGCTGTCAAACTATAAAAGGACGTAGAAATAAGATAAAATTGGGTTCTGGATAAATATAATAACATTTTAAGTGAAACTGTTATCGAGTTAAAAAATAAAAAATAAATATGTATATAAAAGTGTAAAAAATAACAAAAAATAATTGTTAAATATTAAAATCTCTTAAAAAGGATTAAAAATGTTGTGGACAATGTCTTCTTTCCCGTCTGCGGATGAGGCTTCCGTGTGTCAGGTAGCAGTAGCGTCGCCGAGGTTTCCTCCGCATCGCCGTGTCCCATTCACCCCCGCCAGTGTGCTGAGGGCCGCCGTAGCTGCTGTTTGGCAGCGCGTTCCATTCCAGGCAAGGCTACAAAATGTCTTTAAATATTTCAAAAATGTTTTTATGCCTGAAGTCTGTTTGCTCATTTAGAAGTTTATCCGGGTCTTTCTCCTTGTGCGCATATACTTCAAGTTCTTCAAGTACGTTTAGATGAAAGCTTTTCGGTGCCCTGTGCAACACTTCCATTTGTTCGCTTATAGTGCTGACTAGGTGTTTATTGTCTTTAGCATGCGCTCCAAATGCTGTGCGATTGCTGTTATTGCAGTGCTCTTTGTATCGGACTTCAAAGTTGCGTCCAGTTTGCCCTATGTAATATTTATCGCAGCTGGCGCATTTAATCTTGTATACTCCGGAGTTGCTGTACTTCGTGCGTTTTTTCGTGGTAGGTCTATGCCTTAATCTTTGTGCCATTTGCCCATCATTTTTGAACGCCACCCCTATGTTTCTCGGAAAGTGTTTCGCAATTCTCTCCGACACACGTCCTCTGTATGTTAAAGTGACAAACTTCTTTTTATCTTTAAATATGTTATTGCCAGTGGATTTGTTTTTAATTTTATTGAACATCCGCATGACATCTTGCGTCTTGTACCCATTGGCTGCGGCTACCTGTTTGATAATGTCTAGTTCCTTTTGTAATTCTTCCTCGGCAAGTGATAGTCTGAGAGCTCTGTTGCACATTGAGTAAAAGTATGCTCTTTTGTGCTGTGCTGCGTGTCGTGATGTCGCTCCTGTAATGCTATCAGAGTATGTCTCTTTCCTGTACACGCTGAATGCGTGTCTCCCTCCGTCATTTCTTATAGTCAAGTCAAGAAAATTGATTGCCCCATTCCTCTCCAATTCCAAAGTAAACTGCATTTTTGGGTGTTGATCGTTTAAAATTTTTGACATTTCCAGAACTTCATCTTTCTTCCCTGTATACAATAAAATAGTCATCAAAGTACCGTCTGTAATAAATTAGTTTCCCTTTGATTTCTGGATAAGAGGCGAAAAATTTGCTTTCAAAGTCGTTCACAAAAATTTCAGCTAAAATACCCGACAGGCAATTTCCCATCGCTAAACCATCATCTTGTATAAAAACTTTGTCATTGAAGGTAAAATAGTTGAAGGCTAATGTGAATACTAACAGGTCTAAAAATTCAATGATTTCACCCACAGTCATAGACTTGTTTTTTATGAGATTGTGCTTGATGATTGTTAATGTTTCTGAAATTGGTACGTTAGTGTACAGGTTCACAATATCTAAAGAAGCTAGGATGGCGTCTTCTGGAATGGCTAAATCCTTAACATCGTTGGCAAAGCTCACACTATTTTTAACACTGTAGGTTTCCTGAAATTTGTACGCATATTTCAATTTTTGGTATAAAGCTTTATTCAGTAGCTCATTAACTGCTTCCCTGCCATTGCAAATTACGCGCATAGGTTTATTACTTTTATGCAACTTTATCTGAGCCCTCGCTTCTGGTGTTTAGGGATTCATATTGATTAATCTAGCTTTTTCACTCGGCGTGAACAAAAACTGGACCGCTTCTAATTTGGCTTTTAATTCTACTTGAAATTTCTTCGTAGGGTCTTTTTTGATTTCTTTAATACTATTCTCCTGGAAAAACAGCATTGTTTTAGTTATATATTCTTCCTCGTACATGACGACAGAGGTGCAGCCCTTATCTGCTTTGATCACAATTGCACCATATGACTCTAATTTTAAGTTTATTTCTTTAACTAACTTAATCTCAGTATGATTATCAATTGAACGCGAAATGACAATTGATAATCATACTGATATTAAGTTAGTTGGCCCAGGGGACTGAGGCGCTTCAGTCACGGTCTGCACGGTCACTACGGTCGGGGGTTCGAATCCCCCCTCGGGCATGGATATTTGTGCCGTCCTAGTTCGTAAGTAGTTCATAAGTAGTTTGTAAGTTTAGGGACTGATGACCCCGTAGTTAAGTCCCATAAGCTTTACAAACATTTGAACATTTGAATAGGACCAATTTCTTCCTCGCCACTGTGGCAGCACCGTCGTTTTTATGCCGAAGGAACAGAGAGTGGAAGCAGGCTGGCGTACATGTATATCCCTCCAGTATTTTTACAGGGGAGCGCTGCCAGCCTGTTTCGCGCCGTGCTTTTACTCACAACTAATTTGGCAGAAGACGAAATTTAATTTGGAAATTCGAATGCAATGTTCGATACTGCGATTACATATTAAGCCTGAAGCAATTTTGTTAAGCCCTTCAATGGCAGTTTCCAAATGTTTTATTCTTCCCGCATAATGGAAAAAAAATCGTTGAACATTACTACAGTCAAACATGTCCAACACCTACAATGGCTAGAAGTATTCCGAACGGGTAAATACGCTGCGAGTAATTACAAGGGATAAAGACATTGGTAGTAAGCCTGGCACAAGATGGGTTACTACGCATTTTTCAAAATTTTTGCTATCCGTTTCTGAATGATAGCCGGACGTTTTGGTTTTTGAGCCATGAAACACGCCTCCGCCTGCATGTACAACAATTAAACTCTGACCGACAATTTTGCTTGACTATAGTACTCGCACACTACGACTTTGCCAACATTTATTTACTGTATACTGTTTTCCGTTGAATACATTATCTGTTGACAACCATTGAAAAATGTTTATTTACGTTAATTGTAAGTTCATGCCGCGCGGGATTAGCCGAGCGGCTAATTCGCTGCAGTCATGGACTGTGCGGCTGGTCCCGGCGGAGGCTCGAGTCCTCCCTCAGGCATGGGTGTGTGTGTGCTTTTGTCGTTAGGATCATTTAGGTTGAGTAGTGTGTAAGCTTAGCAGTTAAGTCCCATTTAAACATTTTCGTAAATTGACTATTCAAATTAACTAGATTTCTTGAATCACGATTGACTCCATTTTTGAGCTGGTGCCCAGCGATTGTTTTGTACTAATCTGTAGAGAATGATACCAATCATTTTTGTTTTTATTTTCCAGATCTACATAGATTTCGGGCAAAGTGTGGCTATCCTCAATGCTTCGCAACGGAGGTACTGAAAATCGCGTAGTCTCTTGCTTTTCATACCTGCTCAAATTGCGGGCACCTAGCCACCCCACCCCCTCCTCCACCTGTGCCGACCAGGGTTGCCAACTCGAACGATAATTATGGGGGCATACGATAATTTCAGTGCTTGTACGATGTACGATAGTACCTTCTACGATACTGGCCAAATGTACGATTATTTCTTTCCGGCTGGAGATACCATTTAAACCGTGCATATCAGGTACACTTAAGGCAATATGAATTGTCGATACAACTAAGGTAAGTGAAATTACATTAAACTCATCATACGACTTACGTTACTATAATAAAGACTACTGTAGTTTCGTAGGCTTCCCCGGCGTAATAGTTCTTCATAGTTTCTTCGGGTTTGCTGACGGATTTTGAAGTCAAACTGACTTCAAAGTTCAAAATCCGGCAGCAAACCCGAAGTCAAACTGACTTCAAAGTTCAAAATCCGGCAGCAAACCCGAAGAAACTATGAAGAATAAATACTACTACTTGTCACTACTACTACTACCTCTACTACCCGTATGTCTTGGCGCCATTATTTAATAAACTGGTCAGTTTTCCTAATATTTTGGTAATTTGCAAGGAACGTTGTACTTCGAAGAATCGGCATCAGTGTAGCGTAATACTTTGTTTGTTTAAGAAAAATCTCACAGCATGATATGTGGATGCGTCGATGTAAATGGACCAGTTTCTATTGTATAAAGTAAAGACACGTTAGTCAATCGTGCAATATATATCGCTGACACTGATGCCGCTACTTCAATGTACACCGTTACTTGGAAATTACCATCGTTTTTCCTATTGATTATTATTATTATTTTATTTATTTATTTATTTTTTTGCTTTTCTAGACATTTTTTTTTTGTCTGATGTACGATAATTCTGAGTCAAAATCTACAATTTTGACTTTATAGTATGTCTTCGCATTTACGAGTTGGCAACACTGGTGCCGACCGAAGTATGCTGTACTTAGAAAAGACGTCTCAAAATCAGTATTTAAATACAGTTTACTGCAATATAATACATTTTTGTAATGTTAGTGGAATTGTGACTTGGGAAATTCTATGTATTAGAAGGGTGTTACCGTGAGGAAACATTTGGAAAGCGCTGTCATCGTAAACAACAAATGGCGACGGGTTGGCGTTGCAGCTCTCAACAATGATAGGACAGCAGAATCGGCTCGTGCAGTTGCTTAGCAGCAGTTCTAGGTGGCTCCACCGGCAAGCAAAATTTCAAGAAAACTACGAAATGCCGCAAGAGCACAGAGCAGCAGCGACAGTTGTAAGGTAAGCCATTATAAAACACTTAAATTCTCCTTGTCATTGCACGTAAAACAGGGACGTTAAATCGACTACACCCAGACGTTTCCATATCATTAGGCTGAGAGCATACTTTTTGAAATCACTGTGATGTTTTTTATATCATCTACACGATTTTATCAATATGTCGCAGATCCTTATTTGATAATTGTTCAGGCATTTCAGGTCATAAGAATGAAAATCCTTTTTCCTATTTGTAGGGAATCTTCACTGGGGGCGCTTTCCTTCGCTGTCTCCCCCTGGGGCACCCCTCCTTGTACCTTCCCCGACGCACAAAATGATTTCCCACAGCCACAAGCATCGATGTTTGATGATGGCCTATATTGTGATCTAAGATACAACAGTTACATTATGGCTAATATGAGTGTGAAAACCAGTCATGCAGATTATCACGGTCTGTCTGCAGCAGAGAAGAGTGAATTTTGTAAATCTAGGTATATGTCACACATTCCCCTTCGACGTTTCGGCACTAAATGCTCTCTGCATTTATTCGTACAAATAGTGTTCTAAGATTGATTACATCAATTTGATGTACTGTATTATTATAGTGTCTGGAAATACACGATTTTCGTGCACGTATCATAAGGAAATATATTTTATAAAAATTTCTCCTGCATTATAGGACAGCTTCCATAGATGAAGCTGTATTTTTGTCAGAAAATCTATTTACTTTTTGAATCACAGGCGTCTAATCGACAGAATTATAGTAATGCAATTTGAAATAGTTGTTTCTCCGTTTCTACGGTTAAATACTGTGAGCGAAGTACAACCTCAAAATTTTCAAATGTTTGTAAATCTATCGGACCAAACTGCGTGGTCATCAGTCCGTAGCTTACAAACTACTTAAACCTAGGTAAACTAACCTAAGGGCAAACACACACACCCATGCCCCAGGGAGGACTCGACCCTCCACGGTGAGCAACCGCGCGCTCCGCAGCGAGACGCTTTAGACCGCTCGGCTACTCCACCGCGGCAAGTACAACCTAATTCTAACTCAGGTCAGGTCGTTGATAATGTGATTCCTCTCGCTGCCAACTTACGCTATCGAATGGTGCAGTAGGCCTCACACTCTAGCGATGAACCGCCACTATGTGATGCTGTAGTAGCCAACTATATTTCGGAGATTATTCATTGCTAGAAGTCAGTAGGCCCATCACTTGTACATGACTTTGTACGCTCTTGTAACTGGTTTAACACATGGACAGATCATGTTGATGGAGAGTCATTGAAGGCTCCACATAAGAGGAGGAACGACTCGGTGGCTTTTTCCACTCCCTTGCGATAATTTCGTGCACCCCGCCCCTTTCCAAAGTGTCATTTATCCGTGAAGATCTTTTTTTTTATACCAGCTTTAGTAGACCTACCCAATGTTGCCCGGGTACGTGGTCCTTTTTTTTTCCATTCTTAAAGTTGGAAGGGGGGGCCATGCGGCCCGCCCTCCACCGAAATAATGAATATAACGAAAAGATAGCTATACTTTTATGCTTTAATGCTAACAATAGAAAAATGTTGATCTCAGTAATGTAAAAGGGGCTTTAACGTAAATTATCCTCTGACTACGAGCACCAAAAATATCACGAGATGTCTACGTAACATTGCGTATTTTTACACTAGTCTGCCCCCCCCCCCCCGCCCCCCAAATAGCCTATGCTATATTCGTAACTGGGCTACTGCATCCACTCCCTCCCCATCTTTTATCATCTCTGTCCATTTCACCTTAATCTGTACCGATTTAGAACCAGTAGTTTACTGCCGGCCGCGGTGGCCGAGGGGACTGAAGCGCTCCAGTCACGGTCTGCACGGCCACTACGGTCGGGGTTCGAATCCCCCCTCGGGCATGGATATTTGTGCCGTCCTTAGTATAAGTTGGTTGATAAGTAGTTTGTAAGTTTAGGGACTGATGACCCCGTAGTTAAGTCCCATAAGCTTAACAAACATTTGAACATTTTTGAACCAGTAGTTTACTTTTCACGCAGCTATGACATCATATCTCCTGAACAATGTGTCCACAATAATAACAGGTACCTAAAGTGGAATAACAGGGAACTGTTGGTGAATGTGTTTTCAATGTATTTACTAATGAAGTCGCAATAAGCCAAAACCCAATCCATGATGAAGCAGTTTTTCATGCAACTCATTGTTTAAGACATCAAATTTATCAAAGTATATGTCGTAGGTGCACTATTTTTTTTTTCGAAGGAACCCTACTTTCAGTGGTATTTGTGCATAATGTCTTGAAAATGTGATACGAAGGAGTTTGCAATGAAGATGCAATCCGTGCACAGTATAAACTAAACTGAATCTCCATCCAACAGGCCTCGAAAACCCTACAGATACCGACCGAGCACCATGTCATCCTCTACCCAAAGGCAGTATGGAGGGGACATGGCCGGCTCCTCACAATGATGGCAGTTGTACTGGCTTTCTTGAGCTGAGCCGCAACTTCCCATTCAAGTAGCTCCTCAACTGACTTCACAAGAGCTGAGTGCATCTCACTTGCTAACGTCACTCAGCAGAATGGAACAGTGCCTCGTCCCAGTGTTAACCAAGCCCATATTTTGGTTATCACCATAGCAGGAGCAGTTGTATTCACTGTGGCTCGATCATAAGCATGTAAGTTTTATTAGTAATTCCGGAAATGACACATGTGAAAATGCAGTTCTTCAGGGGTCCATATCTCGGGTGCTATTGATCACAAAGATAAGGGGTGGAGTGTTTTCCATAGCTCTTAGCCTAGTTATTGGTTTTATATCTATCATAACAATACAGTATGGTACAGGATCAAAATTTAAACATTACACACTTCCTGCAGCCAAGCCAAACTGATCAAGTTCAAATAAAATGTTTGGAGGCCCTAAATCTATCAGACACAACTACTTAGTTATTAGTCCATAGCTTACAAACTACTTAAACTAAGTAAAAGTAACCTAAGGACAACACAAACACCCATGCCCGAGGTGGGACACGATCCCCCGATGGCGAACGGCCACACACACTGCAGCATGGCACCCCAGTATACATGGCTAATCCGCTGCGGCAACTTACCAAATCAGTTGGTTTTTGTACATGACACATGGTCTATGATGGCTTTTATGTGACTTATAAAAGTTACTTTTGCTCATTTTTGGTTTCTTAGAAAACCATGACAAACCATAATTTTTGGAGACTGATGACATACATAGATTTTAGTTCAAAAAAAAAAAAAAAAAAAAAAAAAAAAAAGCACTATAGCAAAACTACAAATTTCGGGAATAGCTACATACTGGTACCGGTAGACTATGTACTGTTATTATGTAGAAAATTCCAAAACCCAATAGTTATTTTTGCTTCTTGGGCCATAAATATTTACAAAGCTAATCATGGCTCAAATTGAAACTGTACATGCTTCAGATATTTTTAGAAAATATGCATCCATTCTCGAGATAAAAAAAAAATAAATAAAATATTATAATAACAGATCATGATGTTTGAGTACTGAAGTGCCAATTATAGTGAGAGACTGTGTTGCAATTTTTTAAAAATCTACTAGACCAAAATTCAATTGGAACTTCTTACAATTCTGTATCTTCTCTCATTGCAGAACTGATTTCATTTGCATTATTCCTCACAATGAGGCTAGTGTGCAGCATCAAATTAAGTATTGCTTTTGAAGAGCTTGCAGAATAAAAACACATTGCATTGACTTTGCATGAGATTTATTTTAGGTGATACATAGCAGCAACTGAAATTCAGAGGAGATATTAAAATTTTACAAAACAATTCAAAAACACAACAATATCTCATTGTGATCTGTAGACATACCTGGCAGATAAATCTGCACAGTGTGTCCAGTCCAAGAGGACTTGGGAGCTGCTAAAAAATATTTTATGTTTCAAGAGCATGGTTCCATGAAAAACTTATTTATCTTCTTTTAATAAAGCAATGTCTTTTGTTATTTGACATATCCTGTAGGTCTATATAAATGTTATAAACAAATGGTAAAATCATTACTGGTATAGGCCTACACAAGCTGAATAAAAGGAACCAGCTGAAAAATGTATTCCTGTTTAAAAACTCTGGCAGAAGAGTGGGGATCAGCTGCCTAAGTCTTCATTCCACATTCTGTACCAAAAAATTTGGCATGCAAACATATTTGCAGTTTTTGGGCTGAAAAAGAATCATAAAAATTCACAATGAAAGAGAGAGGACACATTGTCACTGGTAGAGAAAGAGAGAGCATACTGTCATGGCAGGAGAGAGACAGTGGCAGTAAAACGTCAGAAGCAGTGACAGCAGAAGAGAGTGAAAATGAGAAAGAGAGATGCATGGAGAGAAAACACAAGTTCTGAGACTCCAGATACCCCAGTCTGGTGAACTTTTTACAGCAAACATTTTGTGCACTTTCCCCCACCCCTATATGAATGCATTGAAGTTTCCCAGCCTAGGGGTTACAAAGCTAAGCAAACCACACACAAGGAAAGTGTACAGAGAATTCAGTGGTTATTGAAGAGTCAGATAGCAAACTGTGGGGAAGAGAGAAGAAGTAGCAATATGAGAGAAGGAAATGGAACAAGACATTGGCAGAGAGACAGTGATAGTAGCAGAGGAGCAGTGGTAAGGGAGACTGGGAGAAAGGAGCGAAGAGAGGGGCAGTAGGAGAGACAGACAAGAGAAAGGAAAGGATACTGTGGGGGAGACATAAGTAGACAGTATCAGTGAGAGGGAGGGACTGTGTATGGAAACTTTTCTGCGAGGACAGACAGGGTCAAAGGATTTAACATATTCTGGGTTAAAAAAGTGTGAATATCTCTGAACGCCAAAATGTTTGGTGAGGAAGGTGGAATGAAGACTGAGGCAGATTGTCCTTTAGTTTTTTTTTATAAGTCAGTCAAAAAGGAACACATCTGCTTTTTTAGTGCTCTGTCAAGAGCATTTTTCAACTGGAAAATTAATACTTCATCCATAGGGTGATTTCAGTGCACTCTGTTGTTTATGACATCATATCTCCTGAACTATGTGTAGTACTATAATATAACTTCAAGGGTAAAATCTATGGTGTATGTGCATATTGTTTCTCAATTGTTTCAGTAATACAGTTACTAGTGTGGAAATAATACATTGTAATGTCATACTGAATCCCATAGTTCGGCTTCATTTACAGGGGACAAGTAATAATATAAAAAAATTATTTGAGTTCATCACTTTGCTAAGATTGTAACTGAGAAAAAGTTTCACAAAAGTTTGAAATCATGGGCAAGATATGTTGCCAGTCACTAAGTGCTCACATTATCGAATAGTGGGAGAATAAATTGTCAGTATTGATGCATGGCATGATATTGCAGTTCTCCATGCATCACATTGTTTGTGATGTGTAGTAAATGGTTCTTATCCCCATATTGATAGTTGTTCAACATTAAAGTATATATGTACTGATATTGGTTTAACTTGGCCCTGTAGTTTAGGAGGAACTGTGAAACATTGTCCCAGTATGCTGGAGTTTCAGGCATTTAACTATGATGCAATATGAGTCCAACAGTGATTGCTGCCTAGTAGTAAGAAATATATGTACCAATTATAGTTCTAATCATCCCAGGAGATATGAAAATATGTTAATATATTGTACTTGTTACTAAGCCAAAACTGTAAAAAAAGTAGGTGCATTACAGTTGAGACGCTTCAGTAGTGAAGTGAGGTTTGATAGATTGTTTTGTAAGATCCTAATACCCATCTATTTTTTATGGCTTCAACACTGACAAATAAATTTAATACAAGGAAGTCTGCCTAGAAGATGAACATTGTAGATGTTGTAGTCACGGAAAACAACTCTCTCACTGCTACACAGAACACTGGCGTTCACTGGCTGTACGAGTACCCGCGAAGTGACCTCGTACCACGTAAACAACACACTGCGCGCAGAGCACAACTCCGCGCTGTTTTGGGTCATTGGCGTGCTCTGGCATTTGCCGCATTTTCCCGCGGCGCACTCTCGCGGCCGACTTCCGACGTATGTTATCGGCTGTGTGTGTGCCTTACAGCATTCCTTTTCCCTTGGGGAGGCTCGGATGCGAGCAATGTCCATGACGTCGTCATCTGTTGGGCTCTGACTGAGGTTGCGGGCAGGCACCGTTGCGTAGGGTCGGAAGTACTTGGGGCGCGGGCAGCGTCGGCGCCCCTCCCCCGACAACCCATATGGCAGGACCGGTGATGGTGGCTCGGTCTCCATCTCCACCTCAGTCCCCGGACTTGGTGATGGTGGACCCGAAGGGAGCAATGCATCAGGAGGAGATGAATCCAGCATGGGTGTTGGCTGTACCCGCAAAGGTGTAGGTCCCTGAGAGGAGGGACCTGGGTCAGTCCCTGGCGGAGGCAGACAACTTGCAGGTAACGGCAGGAACCTCTCTTCGACCTGTGGGCTGGTTGGTGGAGCAGACTGGTGCGGGAGCATCGGCTGAGGGATGGGGAGCTCCCGCTCTTCCACACGCAGGCGCAGCTGGTCGTGGTGACGTGCAGTGATGCCGTCTTCTGTGCGTGTGTCGCAGAGACGGCGGCCGCGGCATCTGGTGATGATGGCAGGAATCCATTTCGGTCGACGTCCAAACCCACGTGCCCAGACAGCCATCCCTGGTCGGAAGTGAGAAGATGGAGACACAGATGAATGTCCCGGGCTCAGATGCAGGAGATGAAGCAGAGTCCGGGGCTGCCGGCCATGGAGAAGTTCCGCAGGACTCTTGTCGCCAAACGGGGTGAACCGAAAAGATGAGAGAAATTGATCGAGGGCAACATCAGAAGGGTACCGAGTCACATATTTTTTTAACTGGGTCTTAAAGGTGCGAACAAATCTTTCAGCCTCCCCATTTGACTGCGGATGGAAGGGTGGGGCCAGGACATGGCGGATACCTCGGGTGTTGCAGAAGGAGGCAAACTCGCGTGAAACAAACTGAGGACCGTTGTCGGACACCACTGTAGTGGGAAGGCATTCAATCGAGAAAATGCGCGACAAGGCGACAACCGTGGCCCTGGCTGAGGTTGAAAGGCCACGGACCACGTAAGGGAACTTAGAGAAGGCATCAATAACCAGCAACCAATAGGCATTAAGGAAGGGGCCCGCAAAATCAATGTGCAGGCGATCCCAGGCCTGCGAAGGTCGAGGCCATGGGGCGAATGTTGCCCGAGGGGAGGCTCGCACAGAGCGAGCACGAGGTAACCATATGAGACACGTCGCTGGCCAGGCCCGGCCAAAACACATGGCGGCGGGCCAATGCCTTAGTACGAGATACCCCCCAATGATCGGCGTGTAGCAGTTTGAGGACCTCTGAGCGGAGGGCCGATGGAATGACGACCCGAGGAGAGGAATCCTCAGAATCAAGGAGAAGCACGCCATCTACAACAGAAAAACGGTTTCGAAATGCATAGTAGTTTCTGAGGGGGTCCGATGCCCGTTTCGGCGGAGTCTCAGGCCAGCCCTGCTGGACCAGACGGATCACCTTGCGGACGACCGGGTCTGCGGCACTAGCCCGAGCCACCTTGGCACCCGTGATTGGAAAACCATCCACTGCTTGCTGAGCGGCTAAGTCGACATGAAAGCACAGCAATTCTTCCTGATCAAAGTCTGGGTCTGGTCCAGCCGGAAGCCGGGAGAGCGCATCCGCATTGGCATGTTTGGATGTAGGGCGGAAGTGTATCGCATAGTTATATCGAGATAGGAACAGCGCCCAACGCTGAAGACGGTGAGCGGCCTTGTCCGGTAGTGACGCCGAAGGGTGAAAGAGAGAAACCAGTGGCTTGTGATCAGTTACGAGATGAAATTTTACGCCATACAGAAAGACATTAAACTTCTTCAGAGCGTAAACAATAGCAAGGGCCTCCTTCTCAATTTGCGAATATCTGGTTTGGGCCGGAGTGAGCGTTTTAGAGGCGAAAGCGATCGGTCGCTCAGATCCGTCTGGATATTTATGAGCGAGCACTGCCCCAATCCCGTGTTGAGAGGCGTCCGTTGCCAAGACAAGGGGCAGGCCGGGTTGATAGGTGACGAGGCAGGGAGCCGATTGCAGCAGCTCCTTTAATGTGAAAAATGCTGTTTCACAGGCCGATGACCAATGGAAGGAAGTCCCTTTGCGTAGCAGGTCATGCAGGGGTTTCGCATTAGATGAAGCCCCCGGCAAGAATTTATGATAATAAGCGACCTTTCCTAAAAACACTTGCAGGTCCTTGACGGAAGTCGGCCGAGGGAGAGCCAACACGGGAGAGACATCCTGACGGAGGGGCTTGCTGCCCTCACTAGAAACCTCAAACCCCAAAAACGTGATAGAAGGCTGAAAAAAGTGGCATTTCTCCAGGTTGCACGTCAACCCCGCCTCCTGTAGTACTGTGAACAGTGCCCGTAAGTTGCGTAAATGTTCATCGGCTGAGGACCCGGACACTACTATATCATCAAGATAATTGACACAACCGGGCACAGACAGTGTGAGTTGTTCAAGGAAACGCTGAAAAATTGCTGGAGCGCTGGCCACCCCGAAGGGCAACCTCAAGTATTGGTACAAACCAAAGGGCGTGTTCAGGACCAAGAGACGTTGAGAGTCAGCGTCGAGAGGAACTTGCAAATACGCCTCAGCGAGATCTATCTTTGAAAAATATTGTCCACCCGCCAATTTCGCAAGAAGCTCGTCTGGGCGCGGCAATGGATAAGTGTCGATGATAGATTGGGCGTTCACGGAACGTTTGAAATCGCCACAAAGGCGCAACCGCCCCGACGGTTTTTTTACAATGACCATGGGAGTCGCCCATTCACTAGACGGAATGCGTTTTACCACCCCAGCTTCCTCCAGGCGGTCCAGCTCCGCTTTGACGTGGTCACGGAGTGCAATCGGAACCGGCCGAGCGCGGAAAAAGCGGGGCCTGGCGGAGGGCTTCAAGGTGATGTGGGCTTGGAAATTATTAGCACAGCCCAACCCCGCCGAAAACAGCGCCGAAAATTCGGTGCGTAAAGAGTCTAGTTGCGGGAAAGGCACCTGGTCAAAGACAATGTTGACGTCGTCGGAAATAGTGAACCCAAAACCCTGAAAGGCGTCAAGACCAAACAAGTTGTCTGTGTGAGCATTGTTTACAACAAGAAAAGTGAGCCTGCGAGTGACAGATTTGTATGTAACAGGCGCTGAGAACTGTCCCAGGATCGGAATATTTTGTTTATTGTAACTGACCAATTTCCGTGACACCGGTAAGAGAGAGGGAGAACCCAGATCCAAATAAGTCTTTGAGTTCAATAAGGTGACGGCCGCGCCTTTGTCCACTTGCATACGCAACTGTTTGTGGAAAACCGTGACGTCAATAAAGAGCTTATTGGGTGCAACCGAAATCGCTGAGACGCAATTTACGTCCATCTCTGCGTCGGAATCTTGGATTTTGGAGGCACAAACAGAAGCAATGTGACCTTTCTTGTGGCACTGATGACACGTGGACCACCGCTTGGGGCAGTCAGGTCTATCATGATCGACAAAACAGGAGGGACACGAAGGAAGCATTTTACGGTTGCGTGACTGCACTCCGCCTGGCCCGAGTTTCCGCTGCCGTGCAATGGGCCGACCGCTCCGGCGCCGAGGCTGCGCGCGGACTGCCGCGACCACGTCATCCCTTTGCGACCCTGCCTGTAACGGGGAAGAAGTGGGTTGGATTTCCGCCACCTCACACCAAGCCTCAATTTGGTTGCCCGCCGCCCGCGAAACCTCGAAAGACTGCGCAATGTTAAGGACCTCTGAAAGTGAAGGATTTTCGCACAGGAGAGCGCGTTCGCGAACCTCGCGATCGGGAGCGAGCCGAATAATCGCGTCCCGGACCATATGATCGGCATACGATTCTTTATGCACATCCGTAACAAAATGACAACGACGGCTTAAACCGTGGAGGTCCGCGGCCCACGCCCGATAAGACTGTTGTGGCTGCTTCCTGCAGCGGTAAAACTCAACACGGGCTGCTATCACATGAGTGCGTTTGCGGTAATATTGTGAAAAAAGGCCGCACATTTGATCGAAAGACAGCGACGCAGGATCCTGCAAGGGGGCGAGTTGGCAAAGGAGCTGATACAGACGAGGCGACAGCCACGACAGGAATAACGCACGACATAAGGTGCCATCAGACCAGCGACAAGCCTGAAAATGTTGTCTTAACCGTTTTTCATAAACGTCCCAATCTTCGACGGACTCGTCGTACGCCGGAAAAGGTGGCGGATAAGACAGAGGGGGCGCGGGGGGCGAAACAACCTGTGGGGCGGACGGGGGTTGGGACCCACTAGACAAGGCTGTAGCAAGAGATTGTAATACCTGATTCTGAGCGTGAATCGCCGATGCGAAAACCTCTTGTTGTTCGACGAGGCGACGCAGAATCTCATCGGAAGAACCAGTAGACATTGTGTAAGACGAACAACCACTTCAGACGGAAAACGCGCGGAGGAAAACAAAAAAATACCGCACTCGTCGCCAATGTTGTAGTCACTGAAAACAACTCTCTCACTGCTACACAGAACACTGGCGTTCACTAGCTGTACGAGTACCCGCGAAGTGACCTCGTACCACGTAAACAACACACTGCGCGCAGAGCACAACTCCGCGCTGTTTTGGGTCATTGACCCGCCCGTGTCGTGCTCTGGCGTTTGCCGCATTTTCCCGCGGCGCACTCTCGCGGCCGACTTCCGACGTATGTTATCGGCTGTGTGTGTGCCTTACAGCAGTAAATGGTATTGACGAGAGATTTAAAGGAGAGGAAGATGTAGCAGAAGAAATGCCATGCATCATTCCATAGATACTACATACTTTCCTTATTGTATTTTTTTTCTCAAGCAATACTGTTGTTCTCTGTAACTATAGGAGCTTTTAGGCTACCACATACTGCTGTTTATGTTTATTTCCTTACTCTACAGATTTTATATTCTGTAGAATATATTTTTTATATTTTTTTTTGTAAGAATACTATAGAAAATGATTTGGCAGCAGCTACACTAGATCAAGCTTTGTTATTTTAAAAATGTGCCCAAGGTAACATTCTCCAGCACTTCATGTGCCATTTATTTCATAATATTGCTGATTATTTTCAGTAAGACACTAGATTTCATTAATTATTTATATTTCCAACTCTTTTCTTAGTGTCTTCAAAACTTTCATTGTTTGTCAATTTATCCCTATGGGACTATATAAATATATAAATTTGCCACACTGTAAACTTGCCACCCTGGGTGGTGGCATGGTTTGCTTATCCCCACAGAGTTGGTCTCACACATGAGGCATATATCTGTTACGGAAAATTATCTGGTATGTTTGACAAAACTGAATTGGTTGAAACACTAATAAAAAAATCACAAAAATTGAGAGTTATTAAACATGTTTAGGAATCTGTAAACTATTATGTAAAGAAAAAGACAAATTATCTACTTACCAGTTTCACTAAAAATAATCTAATTGAAAGTGTTGGCAGTTTTCTATGTCAACTTTAATAAAACAATACAAATTGTACTGTTATGTGCATAAGACAGGACCAAAAGGTGGGAAGTGAGGTCTACATTGAAGACTTATATAAGGGCATGGAGCAGTCTGCTTACTTGACAGAAAAAAGAAATTTAATGTCCGTTTTGAACATGTAGGCTGTATATGAAATGAAAGTACAAAATGAAATGACCAGTAGAGGCTAGTGAGTACTTGATATTTTGATGAGATTCCCATGCCTGCAAACTTTATTTAGTGACACTATAAGCACTTCTTTATGTTTTACATTGTGATCCATATCTCTTCTACTACAAGCTCTTTGCCTTTTATGTTTTAGGATAAGGTTGTATGAAACAAAAAGGGAAATATCATCTAGTAAACATAGACTCTAAAATACACAAATACACACTTTTATGACCTTTGATCACCTGACCAGTAGAAGTGACATATTCATGGAATTGAAAATGAAGAGGTACTCATAGCTACTGTTTTTGTCCATACTACCTCATTACAAAATATGGAAACCAAATACATTTTCACAGAAGAGATTTGTTTCACAGAGTCAAAGATAGAGAAGTGCTCATAATGTTCTTGGATGATATCTCCAAGCATGAGTTACTTTTGAAAATATTATGCACATACAACCCTGTACCAGCCCCCTCATTTTCTACATTCATTTTAGATACAGGATAAAGGCCAGACAACTGTGTGAGAATCAGCATATCAGCTAATCTGAATATTACTTTACTGTTATAACACTTCAATATGCACTCGAAAATACGTCACACAACCGGTATGAGGTTCACCCCTGCCTCAGTGCTCATCAGAGAAAGTACCTCCCCAAGTACTCAGAGAAAAAAATGTACACAAGTTTGTTGTTCTTTCAGATGAGTACATAAAACTCAATATTCTAGTAACAGGATGTTGTTATTAAAAAGGGGAAAACTGGAATATTGGCTGCTTCTGAGTCAGCATTTGTCTTGCAAAGTATTCAAAATAGTCTGTAGACTCCAATACCCCCACCCTCCAGTCCTACCATCACCTGAAAAATTATCATATGGGCAATTTTGCATATGGTTGATATCTGTTCTTAATTTTCCCCTTTGCAAAGTTCTTCTGTATCTCTAACAAATTCATCACCTACAGGTTTGTATATTGTAAACTTCATTCTCTCTTTGATCCAATATACATTTTCATTATACAGTTATTTTCTTTGTAATATTACAGCAGTGCAGTCATTACAATGCCTCAATGCTTGTTCTGCATGATATTGTTATTCTATTCATAGACCTGGTTTTAGGGAGTCTTTAATGTGCTTACCACAACTCTGAAAAAGTAGGCAGCCAATATACAGATAAAGTGTGTGGTATGTACTTCTTTCCAGTCTCTATTTAACAAATGGATCTTGAAATATGCAATACAGTCAGAACCTTGGCTACAATGTGTTCAAATGTAGGTCATTTTGATTAATAGTCATTTTATTGTTTTTGTGTCTTAATGCAGACTGAACTTCATGCTAGATTCATTAGGTATCAGTACTAACAGTAACTTTATAGACCCATGTATTACTTTTACAAGGATATGGGACATGCCACAGAGTAACAATTTGAGAACAACACAAAAAATGTACTGACATATAGAGACATTTACATACTTATAGGGTGATTATAATGAGGTAGGTAGCCCCTAGTCCACTATAGCCTTACAGTAGGAATCATCCAGGTATTTGTTTGAAGTACACTTGATGACAAGATGTAAACACACACACTATCAAGGAGTTACACAAACAGCTCACAAATTGATTTATTCTTAAAAGAATCAAAAGATAATACAAAGCTGAGGACTTTTGCTATTGATGGATGAATATGTAATGCTGCAAGACAATTTTATTACACAGCAAATAAGACAAATAATCAAGGACCATGTGAATACTAGGCCATAAGGTCTTGCCAAATTCCATTCCACCAAATAACAGAGAATAGGTAGTAACTCACCAAAAATTATCACTGAGCTGCAGACAAATTCATAGAATAGATGATAACATACATTCAACTTAAATTTTCAGCTATAACCTTCATACATTCATACAGTCACTCATACATAACTTCATACACACAAGATTACCATCTTTGACCACTCTGGGTTAACTAGTTGTTTCACAGTGAAATAGGAGGAGGCAAAGATGGGTGGATGCTGGAAAGGATGGGGACAGTATGTTCCACAATGCTTGGTGGGGTGTAAAAGTGCTAATAGGTAGGACTGTGAGATTCAGCTAAGGGAAAGGGGCAGGGGAGTGAAAAATGAGAGATGTTGAGGTTGCAGCATTACTGCTTCTGTATGACCGTGCTGATAGCAGTTCACTGCCCTTTAGCTGATTAAACTGAGTGTGTGGTATACCAGCCTACTTTAGGATGTAGAGGACCAGCTATGCTGTGCCCCTGTCAATGAGTGTGGATCCTCTTCCGTTGGTTTCTCAGACTCCGTCACTGAAGTTCTTACTGCAGGAAGAGAATGCTGGAGAGAGCTGAAATATTCTTCAATACCACTACTAAATTTCTATGGAAGGAGAAGTCTTTACATGCTTTTATGTTGTACAATAACCTTCATTTATTGCACCATATTTTTATAAAAGAGAGAGTGCAATATTCCACACATGTCTCTGACTAACAAACTGTACAGAATGAATACCAGAATCATAATGAACAAATGAACATAGGTTTTTAAGAATGAAATAAATGTATCCACAGAAGTCCTTAGATCTTCTTTGACTTGCACAGAAGTATTATATGTGCCACTTGCTTTATACTGCCTGGCCATTACACCTGTACAAGAGGAAAAATCCAGGGCAGTACCAGTCCAATTCCATATCTAATTAACCTTAAATAAATACCTTGGTCAACTTGTATTTGTACTGGAGCATGTAGTTTAACTTGTTACGCTACAAGGTGCAAGTCTGTATGTCAAAAATGTAACAGTAGAAATTAAATCAAAGGAATATTGAAATATTAAAATAAAAAAAATACAAAAACAGGTTCCACAAAGCTGTAAGGTAGATATGAATCTGAAGAAGATATAGAACAGAGGGAGGGGGAGGGGGGGGAGACTGTTAGGAACGGAGTGTAGGGATGTTAAATTAGCTTAGGTTGAGACCAGAATGGTTTCAGAATTGTAGAATATATTGCAGGGACAACACCAGTTCATAAGAGTTGGTGGTGAAGGGGAGGATCCTGATAGCCCATGTTATAAAGTGGCCATTGAAATCAAGCATCTTGTACTCAGATGCATGGTGTGCCATAGGAAGTACTTTTCACTTTTGGCCACAGTTTGGCAGTGGGAATTAATTCTTAGGGGCAGCTGGTTGGTTCTCCTACCAGTGTAAAAGGCTCTGCAGTGATTAGAGCAGAGTTCATAAATCACATGACTGTTTTCACAGGAAACCCAGACTCTGATGGGGTAGAGTAAGCCTATGACAGGTCTGGAATAGGAAGTGTTGGGTAGGTGGGTTGGACAGGTCTTGCATCAGGGTCTTCCACAGGGATATAATCACTCTGGTAAAGAGTTGGAGGGTTGGGATTGTTGTATAGGTGAGGTGGTTGACAGAACACCACTTTAGGAGGGTGAGAAGGATCTTATGTAGGATGTCTTTCAGTTCAGGGCATGATGACAAGGCATGTTGAAGGTGGTGTTTTTGTTGTTCCAATCTGGGGTGGTATTAGCTGACAGGAGAGAAATCCTTTATGGCTGATTATTCAGGGTGGAATGAGGATTATTGGTGTGTGCGGATGTGGCACAGTAAACCTGTTTGCAGGCTAGGTCTGAAGAATAATGTATGTCTGAAAGGCATTTGTGATGCCTTTAGGTTATTGGGTAAGAGTGTTCTCATCACTACAATTTCACAGTCGACAGGTGACAAGGTTGTATGTGAAGGATTTGATTTTATGTAGAATGGATGGCTGCTATCAAAGTGTAGGTACTATTGGTATTTGGTACATTTAATGTGTACAGAGGTTTGGCAGAAAAGGAGTTAAAATTGTGAAAGAATAAGGACAAGGTGTCCTTGCTCTGAATTCATACCATGAAAATTTCATCAGTGAACCTGAACCTTTGAGATGCGAAGATTTTCTGTAGCCCAAAAATTGGTTAGCATAAGAGGGTGCCATATTGCTGCCCATTACTGGGCCACATATTTGACTGTATACTTTCCCTTCAAAGGATTAGTAGTTCTGTTTACGATGTAACTGCAAACAGTTATGAAGAATTATGTTTTTGGGTTGGAGTCTAAAGGACTTTGGGAGAAGTTGAATTCAAAGGTACCAAGACCATGGGAATATGAGATATTAGTGTATACGTGAGTAGCATCAACAGTGGCAAGTAAGGATCTAAGAGGAAAAGGGGTGGTAGTGGTGGAGGGTTGGTGAAGTAAATAGTTCATATCTTATGTCAACCTATATGGGCCATATAGGTGAAACATTCCTAGTGTCCCAAAACCCAATCCCATAGACTGGTTTGGAATCATTGTCATTATTTTCATTATTTGGACCCAGAGGCAGGGCATGTTATTCTTGTTCCTTCATAACCTCAACTCCCATTCATCCATCTATTTCACTTGGTTCTCTTTAACCTGTCATGCCACCTTCCTGGACATTAATCTCCATCTCACTGATGCTCACTCCACACCTTTCTCCACATTAAACCCATCAACTACCAGTAGTAGCTGCTCTTTGACAGAATCCATTCATTATACATAAAAAAATTCTGCCCATACCACCTTCTGCCAGAATACAGCAATATTGCAACAAACATAAATCCCTTACCCAATATGCTGAAGGCCTAATAAAGGAGACATCACCCTCCAGATTATCTGTGCCATAGCCCAACACAGCTTGAATCTCACTCCACCCCAAGTAGGCCTTACTGTCCACAAAGTAATTGAGTGATGTCAGCCAATATTATCTCAGAATGGAACAACAAAAAGAAAACCTTTGGCAGTGTTCTGATTATCTGTTATCGTGCTCTGAAATGAGATACATCCCACTGCGAGAGTGAAGATCGGGGTGGGAGTTTAATTTTTAAAACCCACAACCACCAACTGCGAACCAAATTCCTAAACATGCAAAAACACTGGATCTGTGATTGCTACTGTTTAACTCGTTTTCTAGGGGATGATATCACACGTTCGCAGCTTTCCTTCCCTGCATATGATTAACAAAAAAATTCATAATAAAGTCAAGTTCATGAGAGAAAAGGGTGTACTAAATACTATTTTTGAAAACACTTAAAGTTTACTTTATGTTGTTTATTTCACAATATTAGAACCCTGTGGCTGATATGTCTGTACGTCGACACATTTACCAAATAAAGTTATAGCTCGTGAGCCCCCAGACAAAATGAATATTTCTCGCAAATTGTTTTCACACCATGTGGCTCTCTCAAACACCGTTTATGTTCGTGCCTATGTGACGACATGTGTTACATTAACAAATCACAGTCACTTTAATTCAATGTGATTCACACCTTGTTCGACCGGCTAAATATTCACAACACACAGTAGCACTCGATTCAACTTGGTGCAGTCTACGACGAGCAACCACCCGTGGCGATTGCCACACACAAATCTAAAGTCTCCACCTGGAGATTCACATGCCAACTGATACAGAGCGACGCCGCCCGGCCAGCTACCCCACTTGCTCCCGCCTCGTCACTTCCTGCCCTTGTGCGCGCGCGCACCAAAAGCTCAACCGCCGGGTTTGTTTCCCTACGTCATCAACTTCCCCATGTGAGCTGTTCTAATCGATTTGCCAATGTACAGCGCTCAGCCAATACATTTCTAAAACTTTACTTAAAATCAAAATAATTACACTACACATTAAATAAATGTCTTCTTAGGTTTTTATATTGGTATAAACATCCTTTGTACTATTTATCATAATCGTGCAATTTCTTATATCACAGATAAGTGATTTAACTGAATACTTCAAGATAAAATACACAAGATTAATTGAAAATAAAATGAGAAATTGTTAATATATTATTTTTATAAACAAACATTGCCATGCTATTTGTGTAACTGTCTTGTATTCATTGGTAATTTATTACTTTTCATTGTCAATTAAACATATTACACCAGATGTGACTGTATCAGCTAATGTATTGTTTATTTATCAACAGGCTAGTTTGTAATGAGGGCCTTAAAGGTTCCTAACTGCATCGTATTACTTCAAATGCCAGTAGTATTAGAATATTTTATTTCACACTGTGCACTGCACTGCACCTGGCATTCACCATTGTCCCTCTCTCCCCTCACCGGAAACGAAGCCTGGAAAATCCTAAGCTGGAACAAGCCACCAATGTCGGCCTGCTCGCTGGCCTCCCGTCAGTTACAAGCATACAGCAAATCTCAACGTGGAGAATTTCTACTTTTGGCCTCACTATAAATGTTGTCACCCAACTGTGTACATACATTGCTACCATAATTAATAAGATTAAAATTATGTAACATTTAGTGCATAGGCATGGTCAATGTTTGCAGTGAACTTTATACTGTTTAATTATCAAATGCTATTAATTACCAGTATTTCTATTGGGCGGTAATCTCACAATACCCCCACTTGCGGCATCAAAACCATGTGCAGGGTGGCGCAAGTAGCACCAAAATTAATACACACAAATGAGCAAAATTTAAAATTACAAAATTATTGAATCGGATTGACTCAAACACTATACCAATTGTGACCTAAACTAATGCAAAATAAATAAATAAATAAATAAATAAATAAAAATAAACAAGACAGTGAGAAAATTTCCCATTATTTGTACCATTAAGACCACTTATATTGTGTGCATATTTTTAAGAAAAGAATCCTTATAACTAATTACATCCATGAAATTTAAGTATGCCTGTTGTTTATATACATAATTGGCACCAAATTTATAATAGTATTAACCTTTAGTCTTTAGAGGACCTTGTCCTACATAGAAAAACTAGAATTATCACTATAAAAACTTTTGACGGTGTACACTCCACTTGTTTAAAGCAAATCTCTCACCACTTTGACACTGAGAACCCCAGAGTCATCGTTGCAGCAACTCTGGTCCATGGTGTATGGTCCTATGTCTCTGTCATTTCAACCAACATGCTGTTGCAGCTTAGATTCATGGCACTGGATCAAGCGTTCTTGTTCACACACGTCATATGCACCCTACATGGAACAGGAAGGGCAGAAGGCACTCATGAGTCAACATAGACAAAAGTTTGTCTGGACACCAGGATTCGGTTGGATTTGTATCCCACCCCTCTGCCATCCAGACTTGGTGCAATTGAAACTAAGCATTGAGACATGTACAGTAACATGCAAATCAACAGAATTAAGAACTCAAAGTGGCTTGTGTTAGTCATTATCAGATCAACCCAAACCAACATCCCTGCACTCTTATCAGCCATAGCTTCAGATGAAACAGACAAGAAAATATGTGGCATACTTGGAGTATTACTCCATCAAATAAAATACCAACAACCTGCCTGTGTTAAAAAAATTCAAATAATATTACCAAAAGAATGTTATCATAGAGGATTTTCTCTTCTATCAACATGACACCCACGTTTATAAATATAAATCCTACCCCCTTGCACCAAAAAATATGATTTCTACTGGTGTGAGGTTAAATTTGCATCCCCGTCATCACAATTTATCTAAGCCACAGACCCCACTGCCTGTATCAATGACCACCATTTTCTCATTCTCCGAGTCACCCCACAACCCACACCACATAGCCAGCCCTGCTCACATATACACACACATAAACAGTACACTCCCACTTCCTCTATCCTTTAGTGTTGGCATACATACATACATATTTACCTCATGTACCACTGTTGAACTGCAAATCTGATACAAGCAAATGTTTTAACACAAACAACAAAAGAAAAACATTTACAAAGAACACTTGTAAACTTGACCCCAATGCTTAAATCTAAACCCATACTTAAATACTAACACAGACCACAGAATAAATATACAAAAATTCTTAAACTACTATGTACACTGCTTTGGATCTCATACTTCCTGATTTATAGTGGTTTATGGCAGTTGCTTGTGTAAACATGCCATTAAATCTTTATCATTTACAAAATTTTTGAATTTCACCCTCTTCATGCATCCCTCCAGACTTAATTCTAGCACTTTATCCTTATATTCCAACTGAGCTTCATATTTGCACAGAAAATCACTTCCTAACACTAGATTTAAACATAGACCTTTCATCACCAATAAATCTTGAATAAACAGGTCCTCCTCAATGATTACTTCAAATTCTGAGTTCACTGCATTTAACACCGCTATTTTTCTTGCAATAGCATAATTTTCTTTTTCCCATGCCACTGGCTCTACTGTTTTTAAATATTTGAGGAATTGGATCCAATCATCTTGCCCATACTCATGTACTTCTTTATTAAACCAACCTGACTTTAACTCATCAATAGCCATTTCATGACACTGTTCATTATTATGAATCATAAAAAAGTATTTTCTCCTCCTCATCACCTAACCCCTCCTGTACAACTCTCAGTCCCTCACTTATTTCATCATGATCTTGGGTACACATGCCTAATCCCCTTAATTGATCATGCTCATTGTCCCCATTCACAAACTCTTTCAACACATTGTAACAAGTCTGTTCCCTATTATATTGTTTGCCTAGTCTGTCCAAGTAATCATATTTGTGCAATAGCCAATCATCTGGTGCCCACTTCCTAGTCCAGTTTATTTTCCCAATTAAATGTCTGGTTTGTGCATCTACACTGTCAACTTGGCCTTCCTCAGAGATCTTCACATTTATATTAACATTTACAGTAGGTCCAGTGTCATTTATTGTCTCTACTGGACCACATTTATTTACATTTAATTTAGAAATACATTCACTCTCATTCATACATTCCACAACATCTATGCTGGCTCCAGTACCATCAGTATTTACATTCATACTATCACATTCAGTCAACACTTGTGCCTCTGACCTATCCAAAACTAAGGCTAACCCAACACTGTTTTTATCCTCTTTAATGTTATTATCAGATAAACTTCCCACAGCATACTCTCCTTTATTGTCCTTGTTTCTAGCATTCCTCCTCCTGTTTGCATTTCTCTTGTCATGTTGCAAAAACCAATCCCCAAAAATTTCCTCACTACCTATAACAGCGTCCATCTGACACATACTTTCCTCTCTTTTCTCCCTTTCCTTGTTTACTCTATTTATGTTTTCTTCACTCTTTTCTTTATCCTTGCCCTTGTGAACTCCTACTTCCTCTTTCCTATCATCATCTCTATCAATGTGACATAGTTTTTCCTCCCTTCTCTCCCCCCATCTCTATTCCTACTGTAATTATGGTCATTTGATCCCCTGTTATCCCATCTTCTGGTCCTGTTATTAGAATAGCTCCTTATCCCAAACGGACCTCATTTGGAATAAATCTTAGTTTCCATGATTCTGTCTCTGATTTGCTCTCCTACTGTTATCCCCATTCCTATTTCCACTTTCCTGCCTTTGATTTCTCCTATCATTTTCCCATGTTTCCCTCTGGCTTCTATTATCCCAGTTGTCTCCTCTGTTACTGTTACCTCTCCAATTTTCTTTTAAATTCCTCTCTCTATTGTGGTTACCCTGGTTGTGACCCACATTTCTACTGCCTCTATTTTCATTGTGGTTCACATGCTGTGTTTCCCTGAGCTGTCGTTCCATAACTAAACCATGGTCTATCTTTTCTACAAATTCAATGAAATTCTCAGCTGAATCTGTGGGATGGTGAATTAACTGCCAATGCAAATCTGCAGGTAACCTCCTACACAAAGTGGAAATTACTGCTAAAAGACTCAAAGGTGTATCTAAATGCACTAGTTTGTCAAGTTCCTCCTGACAAAATTCCTTCATGCTCTGTTTCCCTTTCACATAGTTTGGCCCGTTCAAGAATTCATTTTGTATCTTAGCTTGCTTGGCCTCCCCCCAATACTTATTTAAAAACAACTTTTCAAACACCCCAAAAGTAACAAATTTATCAGCACACTGATTTGTCCAAGTTTGAGCAGAACAGTCAAGCATTCTCTTTGCTAACTTCATTTTACACTGGTCTGACATACCAGGCACAAATTGGTCCTTGCATGCAGCCAAAAAATCTACTGGATGATAATTACCCACTCCTGAAAACTTTTTGCCATTAGGTGTCTGCACCATGGACCAATTAGTGTTTTCTGATGCAGTACACAATTCTAGATTATTTATTCTAGTATTCACCTTCTCAATCTCAGTATTGTTTACTGTCACTACTTGTTCTATCTTTTTCCTAAAGTTACATTCTGTATTCTCTAATTTTCCTGACAACAGAGTTTTTGTTTCCTCAATACCTGCCACCATCCTCTTGTCAACCTCAGCCAATGCCTGCATAGTGCCCTCATTCCTGTGATCACATATTTGTTTCACATCTTCTAACTTGCCTCCTACCTCAGTCTCAATAGCACCAATTCTGGCATGTATCTCCTTTTCCCTATTTTCAAACCGTTCTGTTAGACTTCCTATCTATTTGTCAATGTCTGTGATTATTTCTGCCTTTAATGCAAACATTGAATTTTGTAGTGCCCCAATATCTGCCTTAAAGTCTGCTTTCAATTCTGATTTTACAGTTCCTATTTCTGATCTTATTTTTGCTTCTAAATTTGAGTTTGAATTTTCTATTTTTGATTCTAAATTTGAGATTGAATGTTCTATTTTTGATTCTAAATTTGAGTTTGAATTATCTATTTTTGATTCTAACTTTGAGCTAAAACTCGCTAACATGGCTGCGATCATCTCCGGTGTCAACAACATTCCCCCAGTATTTACCCCCTCTGGTATGGTACTCTCTGAATCTACGTTGCTTGGCGACTTTTTAAAAACCTGTTCCATTTTCTGTGCCACAAGAAAGCTTGATTAACACACAAGAATTAATAGTGCAAGCTGCTTTACTTATCTTTTAATCCAGAAGTTGCTGCAAAGAGCTGCGAAGTCCCCAACGCTCGCTGCCGTCTGTTGTAGAACCTGTGGCTGGAATATGTCCTCACTGCATCCCTTATCCTTTGTAGAATCGAAGCTGCTGGGCCCCGACGCTCCGTTGGCAACTTGCGAAGTCCCCAAGATCACTGCCGTCCGTTGCAGAAGATGAAATTTGAGTGCGTGGAACCCACGCGCCGCTGCTCACTGCTGCCGAGCCGATGTGCCGTCGATCGCCGGTTACGAATGCCCGCGCCCGAACTCTGCCAGCCACCAACCATCGTTAACCGCGCGACACGTTCACGTACTTGTTTGCAACTATTCGTAATTGTTCACTGTCCTATACACACCCTAATCTCTCCGTCCGAGCAAGTCCAACATGAACTTATCCCATAACGAGCCTCCAAATGTGAGAGTGAAGATCGGGGTGAGAGTTTAATTTTTAAAACTCACAACCACCAACTGCGAACCAAATTCCTAAACATGCAAAAACACTGGATCTGTGATTGCTACTGATTAACTCGTTTTCTAGGGGATGATATCACACGTTCACAGCTTTCCTCCCCTGCATATGATTAACAAAAAAATTCATAATAAAGTCAAGTTCATGAGAGAAAAGGGTGTACTAACTACTATTTTTGAAAACACTTAAAGTTTACTTTATGTTGTTTATTTCGCAATATTAGAACCCTGTGGCTGATACGTCTGTACGTCGACACATTTATCAAATAAAGTTATAGCTCGTGAGCCCCCAGACAAAATGAATATTTCTCGCAAATTGTTTTCACACCATGTGGCTCTCTCAAACACCGTTTATGTTCGTGCCTATGTGACGACACGTGTTACATTAACAAAGCACAGTCACTTTAATTCAATGCGATGCACACCTTGTTCGACCGGCTAAATATTCACAACACACAGTAGCACTCGATTCAACTTGGTGCAGTCTACGACGAGCAACCAAACGTGGCGATTGCCACACACAAATCTAAAGTCTCCACCTGGAGATTCACATGCCGACTGATACAGAGCGACGTCGCCCAGCCAGCTACCCCACTTGCTCCCGCCTCGTCACTTCCTGCCCTTGTGCACGTGCGTGCCAAAAGCTCAACCGCCGGGTTTGTTTCCCTACGTCATCAACTTCCCCATGTGAGCTGTTCTAACCGATTTGCCAATGTACAGCGCTCAGCCAATACATTTCTAAAACTTTACTTAAAATCAAAATAATTACACTACACATTAAATAAATGTCTTCTTAGGTTTTTATATTGGTATAAACATCCTTTGTACTATTTATCATAATCGTGCAATTTCTTATATCACAGATAAGTGATTTAACTGAATACTTCAAGATAAAATACACAAGATTAATTGAAAATAAAATGAGAAATTGTTAATATATTATTTTTATAAACAAACATTGCCATGCTATTTGTGTAACTGTCTTGTATTCATTGGTAATTTATTACTTTTCATTGTCAATTAAACATATTACGCCAGATGTGACAGTATCAGCTAATGTATTGTTTATTTATCAACAGGCTAGTTTGTAATGAGGGCCTTAAAGGATCCTAACTGCATCGTATTACTTCAAATGCCAGTAGTATTAGAATATTTTATTTCACGCTGCGCACTGCACTGCACCTGGCACTCGCCATTGTCCCTTTCTCCCCTCATCGGAAAAGAAGCCTGGAAAATCCTAAGCTGGAACAAGCCACCAATGTCAGCCTGCTCGCTGGCCTCCCGTCAGCTACAAGCACACAGCAAATCTCAACGTGGAGAATTTCTACTTTTGGCCTCACTATAAATGTTGTCACCCAACTGCGTACATACATTGCTACCATAATTAATAAGATTAAAATTGTGTAACATTTAGTGCATTGGCATGGTCAATGTTTGCAGTGAACTTTATACTGTTTAATTATCAAATGCTATTAATTACCAGTATTTCTATTGGGCGGTAATCTCACACCACCCAAGGTCTTTCTGACACCTTTCTAAAATGGCGTTACATCCAACCTCCACAACATCCTAGTCCATCACAACCCTTTATCATAGGGGCCATATCTCCACAAAAGTCCCTATTCAAGACCTGCCTAATCCACCCAGTGGGCGCTTCCTATCCCAATCCTGTCACAGAAAAGCACCCAAATAATTTACCAACTCTGCTGCAATCACTGCACTTTACATTGGTATGATTACCAACCAGCTGTCCATCAGGATTTATGGCCACTATTAAACTGTGGACTAAAACAAGATCGACCATCCTTTGGCACAACATACAGCTGAGCACAATATGCTTATTTCAATGGATACTGTACAACATGGAGCATCTGGAGCCTCCTATCCACTACCATCTCTTCTGCACTGCACACATGTAAGTTTTTCCTACAACACATTCTACAATCCCACAGTTGTCCTGGTCTCAACTTGAGATAACTTAAATCCCAACACCCCATGCTTAACAGTCTCCCCCCCCCCCTTGCACCTTGCAACCACCCTCCAGCATTATTCTATATCTCATTCCAATTTATGTCCCTCTTCCAACTGTGTGACACCTATTTTTGCATTTCTTGTTTTTCCATATTCCTTTAATATTATTTTTATTTTTATATTTGTACATTTTTTCTCCACTCACAAGGAAAAACACATCCACACCTCGACTTTTCTCTTCCCTGCCCTTCTCTTTATCACATTGCAAGCTGCATCTCACATTCACAACTATCAGAGACTGTACCCTCCCTCATACTGAACAATATGTTTTCCCTCACCCTTGGCCAACATCCATCTACGTTTCTCTTTTCCCCTTCTCACTCACTGTAAAGATGCTAGTTGCCCCAGAATTGTGTGAACGTGTGTATTTTTCCTGATGAAGAGCGTGGTAAAATTAAGTTTTGTGAATGTAATCATCTAGGGCCTATTCTTTGTGCCGGCCTGTGACTCACTGATCACCTTTATTGACATTCCAACTTTGACTTTCCAGTGTTAGATTTCTTATACTCAGTTTGATGGTAATATAGCTTGCAGACAGGGGTATGGACAATATACATGTAGCTGGGCTGAAGGAATCCATTTAGAATAAGGAAGGAAAGGAGAAAGAAGATAAAGCACAAGTGCAAATTTTATTTATTTATTTATTTTTAAAATAAGGATTAGAAAGGGAACTCTCCATACCCATTCAGAGGAAGCATACTTGTATTTGCCTAGAGCAATTTAGGGAAAACACACAAAACCTAAATCTAGATGGTTGGAGTTGGGTTTGAACTGCCGTCCTCCAAAATGCAAGTCCAATGTGCTAAAAACTGTGCCACTTCACTCATTAAAATGCTATTTAAAGCAATCATTGGTTCAATGGAAATTTCAATAGGATGAGTGCCACTATTCTACAATGTTGGCAATGATGGATAAGCCATGACAAAACATAGTGTCATAGTGTAAGCAGTTAACATAGAGAGTTGACAAAATGAGGACCGAGCATTTATCAGACTCGCATTCAAACCCCTGGTTACATCATTATCATAAATTCCATGTACAACTGGTACTTTATTGTAAAGGGCACTATGCACACGGCATCTGTTACACTGACTACCAACTACTTCTGTAGAACAACAAGCCCATTTTGTGGAGTGTAGGGTTATATTGAGCCTGCTATGTCATTGATGAGCAGAATTATCTTGAGTGCTGAAACCCATTTCAATTTGAGCCCATATGACCAACAAATTCATAACTGCACCCAGTCTTTTAGCTGCCCTGCGGCGGGGTTTTAATTTTCCTGCAATTTTATCTGAAGTTTTACATAACAATGCCATAATAGCTGACTCTGTTTTACGTTTTATACGTGACAGTGGTTTTTACAACTCTATATGAAGCTTTGCTTCAGCCAATTGTATTCGTTCCTCTTGTCAGTATGTCCTCCGCTTGAAGGTTTCCTTGTGTTGCCCCATGGCTGACCCTTCCTATTTTAATTTCATGGTCGGTCAACCACGAACTTTGGCTTTGTCGTTCCATTTCCACACTTGTTTGGTGTTTCCATGTGATTGTCTCCTTTCGTGTTGTCTCCTGTCATGTTGTCTCTTGTCGAATTTGTTGATATTTTATTGATTGAGTGGGGTTTTCCTCCCATTGCAGTTTTAACTCTAAGCAAATTTTTCAGTATTTCCACACTTATTATCTCACCCTTTGATGGAATGGGGGACTGATGACCTTCACAGTTTTGCCTCCCCCCCCCCTAAAACACCAAACCAACCAACCAACCAACTACACCCACCCACCCAATGGTGTGATACAAACCTGACTTTGGCTGCCATATAGCTGCAAAGTGATGGTATGGTGTGCTATTCAATTTCATAGCAGTACACATTTGGTTGTCATCCACAGCATCGTTACACTGCAACAGTATGTTAATGATATTCTATTCTCTGAATCATCCTAGCCTTATGGTTATGTAATGCCCACCCCTAGTCAGTAGTAATTTCTACTACTTACCTTCCATCTGCCAAGACCTACGTCAGGCAGCAAGTTTTCCAGATCTCTCCCCAGCTGAGTATGTTTGGAACATTATAGGCGATATTCTCCATTCACCTCAAAATTTTAACTATCTACTGTGACTATGGACAGAATTTATGTGTGGTCATGTCTTTCATAGAGGGGGCTTGCACCTCTTGTTGTTTTGCATGGCACTATGACAGCACAGGCCTACATTGATGTTTAAAGCACCTGCTTGCTTCCTACTTTTGAAAAGCAGTTTGGGGATGACAATTGCATCTTTCAACATGATAATTCATAATGCACAGCCTATAATGGAGTGGTTACATGACAATAACACCCCTCATTTTGACTGGCCGGAACGGAGTCTTGACTTGAGTCCTACAGAATACCTTTGGAATATTTTGTAATGGCGACCAACATCCATACCTCTCCAGAGTGCAGCATACCTTGAAGAATGGGCTGCCTTTCCCCAAGAAACCTTCCAACACCTGATTGAATGTATGCGTGTGAGAGTGGAAGCTGTCATCAAGGCTAAGGGTGGACCAATACTGTATTTAATTTCTGCATTACCAAAGGTGGGCACCACAATCCTGTAAGTCTTTTTAGCCAGGTTTCTGGATACGTTTGATCACATAGTGTATATTATCAGTTAATGTCTACAACTTCTAATTTTCTAGGGAAATTTGTTTGTGATTAATTATCAATGTTATTTTTGTATTTGGGTCTGTATACTAAATGTGGGACATTGGAGTTAAAATCACCTATGTTTAGAACAGATCTTTACAATGAGTTCAACTGAAAGACTACCAAATTATTTCCTATAAACAATTCCAATTGCAATTTTGATCAATGTAGCATACGAAATTGCTTCATATGAAATAGTGATATAACTAAATTTTTTATGTTAACTTCTCAGTCAATAATTTTCCTTGTTCTTTTTTCATACGTTTCTTCATATGCGTCACCACATATCTGGAGCCATAAGTAGGTTGCTTTGGTCTACTTAAGATCCCTGGGATTGTAGAATGTATGTTTACTTAATAATGATTGTCCTTGTATTCAGAGACATAGTCATGTCAAAGTATTTAAAAAACAGTTGCACTGTTTGACCATATAAAATTTTCTATTATTAGTTACATGACCCTGATTTCAGCCTTGTGGCCATTAACAATTCTCTCTCTGAAAAATATAGCACAGAGCATGTATAAAAATTAAATGAGCAAGAGAATATATTACATTTTGTCAATATAAAAAAATTAAAACAGTTTTTTGGTGATCATTTTCTTTTCTTTTTAACAAAAAAATTAAAACTGTTTTACTCATAAAAAAAGAAGGAAAGAGAGACATCTGCCATTGATAAAACATATTTGACTTACACATAAAGAACTCAGGTGGAAAACCAGTTCTCAGCAAAGAAGGAAAAAGCTGAAAGGTGGAAAGAGTATATAGAAGGGCTCTATAAAGAAAATGAAGGTAGGGACAATATTGTAGGATGGGAAGAGGAAGTAGATGTAGATGAAATAGGAGATACTATACTGAGAGAAGAATTTGACAGAGCACTTAAAAACCCGAGAACTACTGTAGTCTCTGGGGGAGCTAACAAAGACAAAATTATTTCACCTGGTGTGTAAGATGTATGAAACCGGGGAAATACCCTCAGACTTTAAAAAAAATTAAATAAATAAATAAATAAAATAAAATAAAATAAAAAATAAAAAAATAAAAAAAATTAATAATCCCCATTTCAAAGAGACCAGGAACAGACAGATGTGAAAATTACAGAACCATCAGTTTAATAAGCATTTTTACAACTTGTACAAAACCCAGACAGCAGTTATCTGAGTTGAAGGGTATGAAAGGGATGCTGGGATTGGGAAGTAAGTAAGACAAGGTGGTAGTCTTTCTCCAATGTTATTCAAGTTGTACATTGAGCAGTTTATAAAGTAAAGCAAGGAGAAATTTGGTGAAGAAAAAAAATGTGTTTTGCTGATGGCATTGTAATTCTGGCAGAAACAGCAAAGGACCTGGAGGAGTAATTGAATGGAATGGACAGTGTGTTGTAAGGTGCATACAAGATGAACATTAACAAGAGCAAAACAAGGGAAATGGAGTGCAGTCTAAGAAAATCAGGCGATGCTGAAGGAATTAGATAATTAGGTAATGAAAAAATAAAGGTGGTAGATGAGTTTTGTTACATGTGCAGTAAAGTAACACATGATGTTCACAGTACAGAGAATAAAATGCAGAATGCCAATGGGAAGAAAAGCGTTTTTGAAAAAGAGAAATTTGTAACATCGAATATCAACTTAAGTGTAAGGAAGTCCTGTCTGAAGGCATTTGTGTGGACTCCGGAGGTTTTAATTAATAAACATGCCTGTGAAAGCTGATGTGTTACGATTAACTTTGTAGTTTGTCAATGACATTGTAATTCTGTCAGAAACAGCGGAGGACTTGGAAGAGCAATGAAGTGGGCAGTATCCTGAAATGTTATAAGATGAACATCAAGTAGAGCAAAACAAGGGTAATGGAGTGTAGCGTAATGCAAGAAAAACAGGTAATGTTGAAGAAATTATATTAGGTAATGAGACAATATAAGTAGTAGATGAGATTTGTTATTTAGGTAGCACAAGAACTTCTGATGGTCCAAATTATGGGAAGAAAACATTCCTGAAGAAGTGAAATGTATTGACATACCAAACTAATTTAAATGTCCGTTCGGAAAGCACTTGTCTGAAGTATAGCACTGTGTGAGAGTGAAACATGGACAATAAACATTGCAGACAGAAAGAGAATAGAGGCTTTTGAAATATGATGTTACAGAAGAATGCTGAAGATTAGGTAGATGGATCATGTAACTAATGAGGAGGAACTGAACAGAATTGGAGAGAAAAGGAATTTATGGAATATGTTGAGTGAAAGAAGAGATTGATTGGTAGGTCACATTCTTAGACATCAAGGAATCATTGGAGGGAAGTGTGTGGGGTAAAAATCGCAGAGGGAGACCAAAAGATGAATACAGCAAGCAGATTCAAATGGATGTAGGGTGCCGTTCTTATGAGGAGATGAAGAGGCTCGCTCAGGATAGAATAAGGTGGAGAGCTACCGAAATTGCTACTACAAACAACAAAATGAAAGGAAGATTAGGGTTTAACATATTGTAAAAAGTTTGATGATTAGAGATGGCATTAGAAACACATAACACATGTGCAGACACCAACAGTGATACTAACACTGGTTACCTTAAACAAAGATGCAGGCTGTTGACCAGTGTTGTGCTCTCTATGAATAACTCCTACAAAATCTTTTATTCAAAAAGATCAGATTAATATTTTTAATATTCATGTATTTAGGGACATTCTGAGTTGTAAGAATATAATATAGACTTAATCACTCACACTGTGAACATGAAGACTGTGATACCATACATTATAGATTATTGCGAAGGTGAAATATAATATTACATTATCGCAATGTATATCACCCCATCCATCTTAGTTCTACATTCATCTCTAGAGGTCCTACCAAATTTATCCTTTACGTTATTTCCCTGTCCAAGACCCTCAACATTGCTGAACACATTTTTCGTCTCCAACCCTTTCTCCCCAAGCTGGTCCTTCAAATCTATTGCATCTCTGCAGAATCATGTTTCCTCTGAAGATCTATCATTTATGTTTATTTTTTTTATTTTTTTTTTATTTTTTTTTTTTAATATAAATGTGTGTCTACACACATTTGTTTTTCATATGCCACCTTCAAAATGGATGCAACGGTTTTAATAACATATTTCACATATTGTAAATTTGACAAGCACAACTTATGTATTTTCTTAACCTTATACATATTTCTATTTTTTACTACTTTTTACCCACTATCATTTAATAATTGTTATGTTCCTCCTGTCATTCATATGCACACACATGGCTGAAGAGTGGAATATTGTACTGCTGATGGGATGAGAAGATAAAATAACAAAGTATGCGGATCTAGAGGGGTTGTAGTCCTAGGGAAACTACCAGACACTTTAATGAAAAAACTTCATTCTAACACCACTGAGTAGCATATACCGACTGAATATAGAATTTTGATATGGCAGCCGAGAGGTGCCTTATCCAAAGAACATTGTTAAAGATGAAACACATTGCATAAAGGTGGTTGATAGTGTCTCTGCAACTATCACAGGCCACACAGCCCCCTCCCACCCTCTCCTGCAGTATAGAGTACTCATTCTGCAATGGGAGGGGGAGGGGGGGGGGGCAAGGCAATGGCTGCAGACAGTGTAGCAGCTACCATAGGTCATATGACGCTGAGCTCCACCGCGTCACCTGGAAGGCTCGATGGAGCATGAAGGTGGTGAGCGGTGGGGCCAGAAATGGAGAAGTCCTCTATGTAATGTGGGGGATGGACTCATCAGTCTAGAAGGCATGTGGGAGGGTGTGCGGAATAACAATGTGCACTAAAAAACGAAGGGCAATTGGAAAGCACGAGAGACGTTCACATCTGATGTAGATGGGGGGGGGCGATGGGGGGGACGGGACACTTGAGGAGTTCACACTTTGCTTGATTGGGATGGGGGGAGGGGGGCAGGACACTTGAGGAGTTCACACTTTGCTTGATTGGGATTGGGGTTCCCCCTGCTCATGAACATGCAGACAAGGTAGAGCATGTCCTCCAGCAACATGAGTGTGGTGACTGTTCCTGCAGGTAGCAAATGAGCAGAGGTGGGCCTTCATCAGAGTCAGTAGATGCGGCAGGTGTGTTGATGTCACATGGAGGGTGAGACTGTGAGTTCTGCTTCAGGTGTGCTTCATGAAGATATACCTCATGCACTTAGTCCACAATGTGAATACATTCTACAGGTGACTCGAGTATGTTATAGGTGAGGACTGTCTGGACTTGGAGAGGCAGATTGCTGGTCCAGACTGCCATGAGTGTTGAGTCAGACATAGCATGTTTGCTAACCAGTAGGCAGAGGTGTCGCTACAGCTGTAAGGGTTTCTTGTCCTTAGTGTGTTCCTCGTGCAGGATGTGGTGAATGGTTTCATCCGATATGCAGTTATCCGCTCAAGGATCGTCTGCTTGACTGAGTTGTAGTGGTGGATGGTGAGTGACCAAGTCACAGATCAGGTTGACTTGCTTGTTTAGATGCTTAGTTACACAGAGATAATGAGCGAGTAGGGATCAAACATCTGTTTCACCAGGGCAAAACACACTGTCAGAAAGGAAAAGTGGCAGCTTTGGTAGACAGCTGTGTCCAATTGATGCTGCTGTAGTGGCAATGTTATGGCATCACGTGGCACACTTGAGGTCTCCGGTGGAACTGAAAAAGCGAGCAGGTGTGTGGTGGTATGGCGTTGCAGTGTGGCACTGTAGGCTGGTATGGCAGCGACACAGAAATGTGCAAGAGTAATGGGCATTTGACTGTGTGCTAACACAGATGGCACTTGTAGTCAAGGTGCAACAAGTGCATCCCAGGATGCCGAATATGAGTACACATTCTGAAAATTGCCACTGTTCATAAAGTTCAAGTGTGGTTAAGTACTCACGAAATTTTAAGAGTTCGGAGTCCTGTTAGAGACACAAAATAGTTCTCTGAGGGTGGAAACTATTGAAATCCTGGACACTGTGTGCAATGTTCAGAGTAACAAGGCCTGAGTCTGCTTGTCAAAGATTGTGAATTTGACATTTTCTATAGATGTGGTGAAGCTGTGAATATTTGTGGTGCCAGGAAGTAGCTGGGCGTAGGACACACTGATGGAGTCTTTGTGGGAGGAACCCGTTAGTTAACACTGATCCAAAAAACTGAAAGAAACCACCAGATACTTTAAGGGCAAAACTTTATTCTAACAACATTGACTACCACAAACAGAATGAATACAGATTTTTTATATGGCAGCTGAGAGGCAACTTGCCATAAGAACATAGTTAAAGATGAAACACATGTCGTAAAGGTGTATGGTAGTGTATTGACGACCATCACCACCACAAAAGAAATAATAGTCAAAGATACTGCAATGAAAGTGGAAATATTTTTGCATAACATAAAGTTACTCTGCACCTCTTTTGGACAATGTTTTAAACAAAAGTATGTAATGCATGGAATCTGTGGCAGACCTCGAGATTCAATACCTCACACACACACACACACACACACACACACACACACACACGCACACACACCTAAAGCACCTGTGAACTGAGATTACTTTCACTGATTGGTAGCCATAATTATTCTAGCTGGTCTATTGTCTTGACTTGTATGTACATGTCTAATAAGTCATAAAGTATACATTCGTAACATATCATGTCTTATCGTTCTGTTGGGACCCCAAATCCAACAAAGCTTTATAAAACTACTTTCAAAATGTAATTCCCCCCCCCCCTAAAACATTGTAAAAACCATGTAGTCAATGGTGCCTATATGTTCTAATGTTGATACGGTAGAAACATTTTCCCCAAACATATGATTTAGGAATTCTGAAGTCATTATTATTTTTCACATGATATTTACATCTTTTTATCAATATTTTGGATATCTTTCTTTGATAAATTTCCAGTTATTTCAGGTCACAAAAATCAGGGCCCTTTTCATATTCATAGACGGATTCTCACTAGGGTCATCTGCCCCTACGGTATTCTAATGCATGTAGTAACATTTGAAAATTTATAGGTTGTTAATCACTAAAAAAGGAGGCGTTGAGTCCCAGATAGGCACATTCAAAAGACTGATACTCTTTACATACCGGTATATGGAAAAAAAAACCTCCTTTTTAAGTCAAACAAACAAACACCCACACATACAGACACACAAATTCAAACAATCACATCTCACATGCATTCAGCTAATGTCTGTAAACTGTGTGTACTGCTCACACCAGAAAGCTTAGAGTTTAGTATTATTTTCTTTGCGTTCATTGGCAATTCAGCACCTCTTCCATGTGGTGAACAGCAGTCTATACTTTTCAGTTGTTGTTATTCCATCCTGGGATTCCAAAATTTTTGGTGTTTTAAAAACTGGATCAAAATAGTCCCTAAAGTCAGTTACTCTGCATCCATCAATACAATTTTAATTCAGAATAATATTTTGGAATTATATTACCCACTCTATTTCAGCCACCATTTATTTGGCTTTGATATAGGATTGTAGTAAACCATAACTCAATTATTTATTTATTCAAAATATATAATAATGGAAAAAGTCAAGGTTGGAATTAATAATATAGTGAGGACAATTTACAACTCACCACAAAGACGTGGCGACGAGCTGCGATAGGCACATACAAAAGACACACAAATACAACAAATTCAGCTATCGGCCATGGCTTTCTTCTGAAAATGTAGCACTCAGGCACACAACACAGTCATACAACCATCACCTCCAACTGCCGCACTTTGAATCATGCTCTGCAGCGAATTGGGGAGGGGAGGGGACAGGAGGGGAGAGGGGATAGGAAGGTTACGTCACGGTGGTGGGGATGGGTTAGATGGGAATAACGAGATGCAGCTTAGGAATGGAGTGGGGAGGTGGGTGAGGGGAGAAAATAAAATAAAGTAAAATAAATATATATAAAAAATGCGTGACCACTGCAAGTACACAAGACCGCATACACACGCGTGTGCGCGCGCACCCACCCAACCACATACACACACACACACACACACACACACACACACACACACACACACACACAATCCCATGTTCACACACCACTCAAAATAGGCAAGGTTTGGGATAGAGAGGTAGGAACTGTAAGGTCTGGAGAAAAAATATAGGAAAGTTATCTGAGGTTGAGGCCTGGTTGATTTCAGGATCGGAGAATGTATTGTAGGGATAACTCCCATCTGTGCAGTTCAGAAAAGCTGGTGGTGGATGCGAGGATCCAGATGGCCCAGGTTGTGAAGCAGCCATTGAAATCAATCATGTGCTCTACTGCATGCTGTGCCACAGGGTGGTCCACCTTGTTTTTGGCCACAGTTTGGTGGTGGCCATTCATCCTAATGGATAGCAGGTTGGCGGTCATGCCAACATAGAAAGCTGTACAGTGTTTGCAGCACAGTTGGCAAATTACGTGTCTGCTTTCACAAGTGGCCCGGCCTCTGATAGGGTAGGATAAGCCTGTGACAGGACTGGAATAGGAAGTGCTGGGTGGGTGGATTGGACAGGTCTTGCAGCGGGGTCTTCCACAAGGATATGATTTCTGTGGCAGTGAGCTCTGTTTCGGGGTGGCATAAGGATGAACTAGGATGTTGTGAAGTTTGGGAGGACGACAGAACACCACTTTAGGGGAGCTGGGAAGGATCTTGGGCAGGTGCAGTGTGCACGCATTTTCTATATATATTTATTTTACTTTATTTTATTTCCTCCCCTCACCCACCTTCCCACTCAATTCCTAAGCTGTATCTCATTATTCCCATCTAACCCATCCCCACCACTGTGATGTAACCATCATATCCCCTCTCTCTCCCCTCCCCTCCTTGATTCACTGCAGAGCATGATTTGAAGTGCGGCAGTCGGAGGTGATGGTTGTATGACTGTGTTGTGTGCCTGTGTGATTACGTGAATGCTCTATTTTCTGAAGAAGGCCATGGCCGATAGCTGAATGTGTTGTATGTGTGTATCTTTTGTATGTGCCTGTCGCAGCTCGTCACCACGTCTGTGCTGCGAGTTGTAAACTGTCCTCACTATATTATTATTTATTTAAAGGTGTCAACTTAGGATAATGCATTTACAAGGAAAGCGAAAGAAATTAAACAAATCTGCTGTCTTTTGTCAACAAACAAAAGGCTAAAGATTCATTAGTTCAAATCAAATGTTTGTAAAGCTTATGGGACTTAACTTCGGGGTCATCAATCCCTAAACTTACAAACTACTTATGAACTACTTACGAACTAGGACGGCACAAATATTCATGCCCAAGGGGGGATTCGAACCCCCGACTGTAGTGGCCATGCGGACCGTGACTGAAGCACCTCAGTCCCCTCGGCCACCGCGGCCGGCATTCATTAGTTGCACTGGTTTGTTGCTATGCAAAATGTCAGGCCAATATTTTGCATCATCATCTATTTCTGACTGAGGAAATGCCTCTCATGCTTGGTGGGTTTAGAACTCCAGCTATATTCTCTTACCTGTAAAAAAGTATCATATATTTTATTTACATCATAGTTATTAAGAGATGGCATAAAGTTTTTATATATGTAGTTTCAGTGGGGTCATGTTACATGCATGGGAAAAGCAAGATTACCTAAGAGACTGATAATATCAGCAGTAGAAAGTAGGAGTAGTCATGTTAGACCTACGACAAAGTACTTGGATTCAGTCAAGAATTATCTCTTCAATTTCAGTTTTTCTGTATGATTCACAATCTTCTCTTGAATTTGCCTCAAAAACTTTTTCATCTAAGAAATTTTTTATCATTAGTATAATCAAACATTGTCTGCATTTTTCTCTTCTTAGGCTGTTTACTAGTACCTGGCACAAGTTTAGAAACATTCTGTGACATTTCAAGCAAGTTTTCTGTTTCCTATGAATTTGAGGCATATTAACAAGCTTCTATCATCATGTTTGCACTCTTACAATATTAATAAAAACATTACCAATAACCTTTTAGCATTATTCATTTTCCAACATAATAACATTCATCCCAAACCTTATCAGGTCTAAAACATGGCAAGGAATACTGTGTGATTACCTTACTTCACCTACACATTGGTGCAAAGATGCTTTGGTCTTAGCAGAAAATATCATTCACTGCTACTTTAAAAAATACAGTTGTGGTAGTATGGTTGCTACCACTTAAAAACATACACGGTACACGAATTACAAGCATAAAACATTTATTCCAGAACAGTAAATACAACAGCTTCCTCACACAATTAAATCAAAACACAGACTGAAACTGTTATGGCTTCCGGCCTTTGAGCGTCCAAGCCAAAGCACTCCATGGGGTGGAGATATGGCACACAAGGCTTGAGGTGCCACACAGTGATAAATACTACATTTTTTACAATTTTGTGGGTATGATATAGACAGTGGCTAATTCCAAAGATAAATAAATGCCATTTATTTTCTGTTTAAGTCATTTTCTAGATGAAAAATACTACTACTCCTTCTTCTTCTTCACAAAAATGATCTCAAACATGCACTAGTAGAGATTTGGTTAGCAGAAAATATCTAAGGTAACAGGTGGCACAGTAACTAAAACATTTGCTAATTCCTGTGACCTTAGGAGAAAATAGCATGGAAACTAAGAGCCTTATAAATGTGTAGGAGTTCTTTAAATCTGCAAAGTACATTGAACTGGCAAATTACATGAAGTTGTGTAAGGAAAGATAACACATGGAAGACTTTTAAAATATTCAGTTCATGTAGTGCCATCATTTATGTAAGAACAAAGCTTTTTCCTCACACCTGTTTTCTTCTGCTGTGTCCTAGTATGCTCAGGGGCTTTCATCTCATATTTAACACAAAATAGATATTATTATTCCATTGCATTCTGTATTGTTCCAAGATGATCCATGTACATTTTATGCATTGTTGTGTACAACTTTTTGAATTGTAAACTTTAGTTTATGTGTAAGTATACCAATACAGCCACACTATCTGGAGCAATTTCTGGCAGTTAAGTATTGTAATAGAGGCTCTTGGTTAGTTGTGCATTCACAATGAGAACAGGTATACTTTGTATAAAGTTGTTTCTATTTATTGCCAGTATGTTTATTTTTTGAATATCCTTAATATGTTATATACCTTTACTCTTGAAGACATTTGTGTGGTAAGCTTGTGTTTCTAACTTTCTACTTTTGTTCAGCAGTCTCAGGAAGATACTCTGCTCCCAAAATGTAACAATTTAATAACATTGTAGAACAAATAACTAGATCACTTTAGCAACCTATTCAGTTTGACACAAGTCCTCTCAATTACTAGTGTGTGTGTGTGTGTGTGTGTGTGTGTGTGTGTGTGTGTGTGTGTGTGTGTGTGTGTGTGTGTGTGTGAGGGTGCCAGAGCAAACACACAACATAGCACCCTCTCACAGGCTAACATTGTTATAATGCTTAGGACAAGTCGTTCAGAAACCACACAGTTCTTGCAAGAGAAATTTTTGAATTGTGAGTCCTTCACCTGGAGCTTCTTTGGGACATTCAAATAAGAACGCTTTGGAATCCCATACTTCACCTTCATCTGCTTGTCTATTGTGCAAAATTCACATTAATAAATGCTTTTGATGTATTTCACTAAGACTGTTTCATTACAACAAACTTCAAAATTCTGCACAGTTTGACATACATATCTATAAATTTATTTGGGGTATTTTTGTCTCAGCTTCTGGTAGGAGTTGTTCGGTTTGGTTCAGAGTTCAAGGGACCAAAATACACTGGTCTCTGGTCCAGTAGGTGTTGTAATAAAACAACATGGACATATGATATTTTAATGGAAGGAAGAAGGAAAGGGAAGGAAAGGAATGACTTTAGCTGCATTAGGAAATTGAAATTAATTTCCACATGTGAAAATGTGAGCCGGGCCTGGATTCAAACCTGGGTCTCCCACTTCAGACCAGCAATCACCTTAAATTCTTTTCGAAATGAATGAACACCACACCAGTCTATGTACATATTTCTATGTTATGATATAATACGGTTAATTACTTCACCATACATGTGGTAATAATATTCAACCTTGTGCAGAAATCTGAAATGGAAAGCATGGATGTGGTTGAGGGGGGCACTACAGTCATAGTGTACAGAGTGTGAGAATCTGAGATGGATGAGAGGTGAGCATGGGTAGCCCAGATGTTAAGGTGACTGCTGGTGCAGAGGGGAAGACCCAGGTTCAAATCCTAATCCAGCTTACATCTTTACATGTTTACACAGAGTCATTTTAATGCACTGGTGCAGCTAAAGTCATTTCTTTCCTTCATCTTCCTTCCTGTCATTAAATGTGCAAATGCACAAGTGGTTGTAAATCAGGTGTAGTGTCTGTCCTGTCAGACATGTCAGAATGAACAGACACCATACCAATCTATTTATGAATTAGGGTTATATAAAACTTCAGGTATCTGTTGTAAGACTGCTTCTTCAGCATTATACATTTTATTAGGCACAGCTCATTTACAGTTAAATTACACAAAATAACAGTTCATAACTCTTAAGGACATACAAAAAACAAAAATCATCTCCAGACAAATAACTTGCAGTCAATACAATGATCTGATGTTTATTCAGTAGCTCATACATCCAAGCTGGAGAATATTGTTTGTAGGTTAGACAGAAAAAATCTCACATATGAAACCTGCTCTCAGTGCATGCATGTGACATCTGTTCATTCACTGGAAATGCTATGTCTGGTTGAATGGCAATTGAATACAGTTCCACATTAGACAGACTGGCAAATGTTAAGTACTAACAAAATGTTGCTGGCAGGTACCAACAAGGTCCTAAAGCACAGTGCAGGAGAAAACTATATTATCTCACACTGGCTCGTGTATCCTTCTGCATAGTTTATAGCAAATTTACTGCAGCTATGCATAATTATATGAAGTGATCCATCAACAACTCTGGTGGAATTATAAGATCCCTTCCGCCAAAGAACTGTAACTCTCCTGGCCAGTGCAGGAGAAGATGACATGGGCACAGCATGGCCTCCTTCAAAGGCTTGCTTGGGTGCTGTGCTTTGGATACCATTGGCAGTAGAGGGCTCATTAGTGGGACTGGCATGGGGAGGCATTATATGACAATGGTTGGGACTCGTGGCTTGTTGCTGTTTGCAGAGAAGGCTCTGGATTGTCATCAAACCTAGTGATGAATACGAGCTCCTGCTTATTCTTTAGTTTCAAATCAGCATTTATAGAAGACAGCAGAGAGTTTGAAGTATACCATATGGGATGTAGCCAGCATCTGGACTATGTCTGCTGTTGTTGATTCTTGAGGTGGGAAAATCTCAAAGCATTGTTTACCCCGGATGATAAAAACAGAAATGGCTCTGGTAGTGATGCAGGCTGCCTCAAGGTGTGACCATGCACAGCTTACAGATATGACTGCTTCTTCTTGTATCAAAGGAGACTACTATAGTCCCATTATGCAACCTAGACAGCATTCACTCTAGAATTCCTCTGGCTTGTATTGTGTAGTGACATCACCCTGTAAGAAGAATATGCATTGCTCAATTGCTACACCTGGATATTAATGTTTCCCATCTGTGTTTTGATAGTTAGTAGGAAACGTTTGTGCATTAGTCCCCGATGTTAGAAATAGAATGAAATGGCGTTGTGATCATTTACTGGATTCCACTATAAGTACAAACAAATTGAAAACGTTGTACAAATTCAAAAGATTCTAACATCTCGACAATTGTCAGCATGGAAATAAATTGAATGGCTAAGTTGATCATTTGTTATGAACCAGGATTTGAACCTGCATTTCCTGCATCAAGATAGCAGTCATCCTCCCAAATCCAGAACCTTCCACTGAAGAACCCCAGAAGTGCCCCTTTTGTCACCGGATACTTTCCGGGACTGGGGCGGACTCTGAATGTGGCTCTCCAGCAAGGATACGACTTCCTTAAATCCTGCCCCGAAATGAGATCCATCCTTAATGACATCCTTCCCACTCCACCAAGAGTGTCTTTCTGCCACCCACCTAACCTTCGTAACCTCCTAGTCCATCCCTATGAAATCCCAAAACCACCTTCCCTACCCTCTCGCTCCTACCCATGCAACTGCCCCCAGTATAAAAATCTGTCCTATGCACCCTTACACCACCACTTACTCCAGTCCAGTAACCTGGAAGGTATACACGATCAAGGGCAGAGCCACTTGCGATAGCACCCACGTGATTTAGCAACTGACATGCCTGCACTGTGAAGCGTTCTATGTGGGAATGACCAGCAACAGACTGTCCATTCACATGAACGGTCACAGGCAGACAGTGTTTGTTGGTAATGAAGATCACCCTGTGGCTAAACATGCCTTCCCCTCGGGGGCTCGGCATTAATTTGCTGAGTACGGGCTTGGCGAACCCGGGGTCCTGAGCTGTGGGCTGTGTCGCGCCAACAGCCCGCTACACCGTAAGCTCTGTGCGTGCTTCAACGACCATCGTTCGGCGCGACGGTGGAACGTTGTACGTTTCAGAGCCCGGGGATCTTGGCTTAATCGCCCGGGTCGTGAGGACGGAATAAACCTCTATAAAAAAACCCTCAATCTCAAGGTGTGCTACGTGCCGAGGAGATGCATGGCTGTTGAGGTTGAACAGCCGCTAGCGAGCAACCTCTGAGGAACCTGCCGCACCTCAGTTGTACAAGGCTTACCCAGGCAAGCGGGGCTCTGCCTGGGTGGACCTTTATTTCCCTAGCTGCTCGTGGGAACACGATGAAAAGGACCCAAAGCAACGCTGGTGGGCGATTAACCACCGTCTCTAAGCGAGGAAAAGTAGACTTCAATGCTGAGACTTATGACCCCCAGTCGTTCCCTTCCTTGGCCACGCCATGGGAGGAACGCAGATCTCGTAGCCGAGGACAACAATATGCTCCAAGGTATTTAGTTTGTTCCAGGACTGATGGTGAATCTTTCATGAACACGAAACCTCTCTTTTTCGTCGAGAACTTGGAAGATAAGTTTGGAGAAGTAGACGGCATGTCGAAGATGCGATCGGGATCGGTTTTAATAACGACGTCATCCCCAGCACAGTCACGGGCTTTGCTCGCCTGTGACAAGCTGGGTGATGTTCCCGTTACTATCACCCCACACAAAAGCCTGAACATGGTACAGGGTTTGATTTTCCATAGGGATCTCCTTTTGCAGTCGGATGACGAACTCCGCAAGAACTTGGAACGGCGAGGTGTCAACTTTATACGGCGAGTCCATAGGGGTCCGAAGTACAACAGGGTCGCCACTGGTGCATTCATCTTGGCCTTCGAGGGCGACTCATTGCCTGAGAAGGTCAAGGTGATGATTTACCAGTGTGACGTAAAGCCCTACGTTCCTCCCCCTATGCGTTGTTTTAAATGCTGGAGGTTCGGGCACATGTCCTCCAGGTGTACCGCCAACTCCACCTGTCGGGACTGTGGTCGTCCATCGCACCCAGACCTACCTTGTACACCACCTCCCATTTGTGTTAACTGTGGACAGCAGCACCCACCTTGCTCGCCTACCTGCTCTGTACTGCACAAAGAACGGAAGATCATGCAATACAAAACCATGGATCGGCTGTCTTATTCCGAGGCCAAGAGGAAATATGAGAAACTCCACCCGGTCAGCATCAAAACATCCTATGCAGTAGCTACAAAACCATCTCCGCAGACTAGTTTACCGCCAGTTCCGTCTATCACAGTGGGCCCTCGAGCCCAACCGTCACCATCGGCCCCCTTGGTGGTAGGGGGCACATCTCACACTGTTGCTTCCAAAGCCCCTGCCTTGGAAGCAAAAACCCCCCAACAAATGGGGACATCGGTCCCCACACGTGAGCCAGAGCTACCACAGCCTGCTCTGGCTCCTCTCGCGAGGAAGGGATCGCTTGAATCCCTTTCTCCCTCGGTTTCTCCCACTGGCTCAGTGGATGCCAGTGAGTGGCAGCAAGTGCCACCCAAAGCTGGTCGTAGGGCCTCAAGGACAACCTCCGTCCCTGAGATTGAGTTTGCCAAGCCCTCCCAGCGTGAGAGGCCGAAGGATCAGCGCGAGAAACAAAAGAAAACCAAAACAAAAGATTCTCAAGTGGCTACCATGCCACCACAAAAACCGTCTGCTTCCGAGGACGTGGTGGAAATCCTCGCGTCCCCTGACGATTTGGCAATTGCCAAGACTCTGGAAGCTATGGACGCCGAGGCTCTGCCTCCTGCATCAGTGGCTGCAGAGAAACCTGTGGGCCCTACTCTACCACCTACATAAATATACCCAGTACGTCGGGACATAGTGTGGTGCTGCAGTGGAACTGTGGCGGTTTCTTCCGCCACTTGGCCGAGTTACAGCAGTTGCTCTGTCACTGCCCTTCCCTCTGTGTTGCTCTACAGGAAACTTGGTTTCCTGCTGAACGGACTCCTGCCCTTCGTGGGTATAGGGGTTATTATAAAAACCGTACAACACACAACAGGGTATCCGGAGGAGTCTGTATTTACGTTCTTGCCACTGTCCCCAGTTCACCAGTGCCACTTACCACAGTGCTTGAGGCGGTGGCCGTGCGAATTCGGGCACGACAGGACATTACCATCTGCTCCCTCTACCTTCCTCCGGATGAGGCAGTGTCTCCTGCAGACCTTGCGAATTTGATCGCACAACTTCCCCCACCATTCCTTCTACTGGGGGATTTCAATGCCCACAACCCCTTGTGGGGTGGCTCTCAGGTCTCAGGTCGCGGTAGGGACATTGAAGTTCTACTAGCACAGCTGGACTGCTGCCTTCTTAACACCGGTGCCCCCACACATTTCAGTGTGGCGCATGGCACATACTCGGCTATAGACCTTTCTCTCTGCAGCCCGAGTCTTCTACCACAGCTTCATTGGGGGGTCCACGATGACCTATGTGGTAGCGACCACTTCCCCATCCATATCTCTCTCCTCCAATTTCAACCTCCAACTCGCTCGCCCCGTTGGTCCCTGAGTAAGGCTGACTGGCCTGCTTACACCTCAGCTACTAGGGCGATTCCTCCAATCCCGGATGACGTTGATCAGGCTGTTCATCACTTTACTAGCGCCATCATTTCCGCTGCTGAAGCCAGTGTTCCGACCACCACTGGCTCAGTTCGGCGCAAGTCGGTTCCATGGTGGTCTGCAGAGATTGCTGAGGCCATCAGGGAACGTCGTAGGGCACTCCAGCGCCACCGGCGCCACCCTTGTATAGAGCACCTGATCGCTTTTAAACGTCTTCGGGCTCAAGCTCGGAGGCTGATACGCCAGAGTAAGCAGGACTGTTGGGAGAGATATGTCGCTGCCATTGGCTCGCGTGCCGCCCCATCTCGGGTGTGGTCACAGGTTCGGCGCCTTTTTGGGTACCGACCACAGGCGGGAATCCCCAGCTTGAACATTCGGGGTACTATATGCATGGATCCAGCTGCTATCTCTGAACACATGGCGGACCATTATGCCAGTAACTCTGCGACTTCTGCGTATATTGCGGGCTTCCGCACTCGCAAAGAACAGTTCGAGCGGAGGCAGCTATCTTTCCATACACGTCGGCGAGATCTATATAATGCCCCATTCACTAAGTGGGAGTTCCAGAGTGCCCTCACTGCTTGCCCTGATACCACCCCAGGGCCAGATAGAATCCACAAACAGTTCCTGCGCCACCTGTCACAGGAGTTTAAAGACCACCTTCTCGCCCTGTTCAACCACCTCTGGGCCGAGGGTACTTTCCCATCTCAATGGCGGGACAGCATCGTCGTTCCAGTAATAAAACCTGGCGCTGATCCACATGTGGCAGACAGTTACCGCCCGATTAGCCTCACCAACGTTCCTTGCAAGCTCCTGGAACGTATGGTGAGTCGGCGGCTCATGTGGGTTCTTGAAGACCGTGGACTCCTTGCCCCACAACAAGGGGGATTCCGCCAGGGACGTTCTGCATTGGACAATCTAGTTCCGCTGGAGTCGGCCATCCGCACTGCATTTGCCAGGCACGAGCACCTAATTGCAGTCTTTTTCGATCTCCGAAAGGCTTATGATACCACCTGGTGCTACCATATTCTAGCTACACTGCATGGCTGGGGCTTGAGAGGACCGCTTCCACTGATCATACAGAACTTCCTCTCACTCCGCACTTTTCGGGTTAGGGTTGGTACCCACCTCAGCTCCCCACGCACCCAGGAGAATGGAGTCCCACAGGGCTCCGTCCTTAGTGTTCCGCTGTTTCTAATTGCCATCAACGGACTTGCTGCAGCAGTAGGGTCATCGGTGTCCTCCTCACTGTATGCCGATGACTTTTGTATGTATTACAGTTCGGCTAGTATTGGTGTCGCTGAAAGGCGGTTGCAGGGAGCCATTCAAAGGGCGCATTCCTGGGCTTTAGCGCATGGGTTCCGGTTCTCTGCCTCCAAAACTCGAGTTATGCACTTTTGCCGCCAACGGGCGGTGCACCCAGACCCAGAACTGTACTTAGGTGACGACCTTCTGCGTGTTGAAGATACGCACTGCTTCTTGGGCATGTTGTTCGATGCCCGGCTCACGTGGGTTCCCCACCTACAACAGCTTCGACAAAAGTGCTGGCGCCACATAAACATACTGCGCTGCCTCAGCCACACTGCTTGGGGGGCCGCCCGTCCAACTCTCTTACGACTTTATAAGGCTCTCATCCAGTCCCGCCTGGACTATGGGAGCCAGGTGTATGACTCGGCAGCCCCTTCTGCGCTTCGGGTCCTAGACCCCATCTTAAATGCTGGTGTTCGCTTGGCAACGGGAGCCTTTCGTACAAGCCCGGTAATGAGCCTCCTCGTTGAGGCTGGGGTTCCTCCACTGCGTTACCATCGGCAACACTTGTTGTCTTCATATGTCGCTCGTGTCCACACCTCAGACCATCATCCGCATCGCAGGCTTCTCTTCCCAACTGCTGCACTCCCATCCCCTCAAAGACGGCCTCGGTCGGGTCTCCCGATTGCAGTCCGTGTCCATTCCCTTCTCTCCTCCCTGGAATCCCTTCCCTTCCCTCCTACTTTCCACTACTCTTCCCAAACACCTCCTTGGTGTATTCCTCGTCCGCAGCTACGGTTGGACTTGTCCTGGGACTCAAAAGCCTCCATTTCACCATCGGTTCTTCGTTGCCAGTTCCAGGAACTCCTTGACTCATTCCACGGTGCGGAGGTCATTTATACCGATGGTTCCCTGGTAGATGGCCATTCTGGGTACGCCTATCTCCATGGTGACCTTTTTGAACAGCGGTCTTTGCCGAGCGGAAGTGGTGTGTTCACTGCAGAGCTGGTCGCTATCTCTAGAGCTCTGGAACATATCCGAGACTGCCCTGGGGAGTCGTTTGTCATATGTAGCGACTCCCTGAGTGCTTTGCGAGCGCTCGACCAGTGCTTCAGCAAACACTCTCTGGTGCAGAGTATCCAAGACACTGTTGCAGCTCTCTATAGGTCAGGTCGCTCAGTGGTCTTCGTATGGACCTCAGGGCACGTCGGCATACCTGGTAATGAGCGTGTGGACCAGTTGGCCAAGCAGGCCACTTCCTCACGCCGTCTTGACATTGGGCTCGTGGAAACGGACCTTAGGTTGATGCTGCACCGGAAGGTGCGAGGCGCTTGGGGCTTGGAATGGTCTGCACTGAGTGTGCCAAACAAGCTTCGCACAATCAAACCATCCACAGCCACATGGAAAACCTCACTGAGGCCCTGTCGTCGAGACTCCATCGTGCTGTGCCGCCTCCGTATCGGGCACACGTGGTTGACACATGGCTATTTACTTCGCCGTGAGCCACCGCCCGTGTGTCGCTGTGGTGGCGCCTTGACGGTGGTTCACCTCCTGGTGGACTGTACTGTTTTGGCCCCATTGCGGCGGTCTTTTAATCTTCCAACTACCCTATCCTTAGTGCTAGGGGACGATGCCTCCATGGCTGACTCTGTGCTCCGTTTTATCCGTGCAGCCGGTTTTTACAATTCTATTTAATGTAGGGTGGATTCTCCTGTCCTTTTAACCGTATTTTACTGTTTTATATCTTCTGATTAACAGACATTCGTGTTGCTGTGACATTCGTGACTGGCCCGTCCATTTTTATCTCAGTGACCAGCCAGCCACGGATTCTCATTTCAAATTTTAGCATGATTGACTAACTTGGTTTTATTGTTTTATTTTTGTATCTGTGCTGTTGGTTTCTCTATGTTTGTTGTTTGTAAATTTCATCGGTGACATGTACTCTTGAGTATTCATATGGTTGTTTACAATTAAATGGACATTCTTTGTTGGGAACAGGGGACTGATGACCCAGTAGTTTGGTCCCCTTTAAATAACAACAACAACAACAATAAACATGCCTTGGTACACAGCCAACACATCTTGGCACAGTGTTACACCGTCCGGGTTATGTAGATACTTCCCACCAACACCAACCTTTCAGAACTCCGGAGATGGGAACTTGCCCTTCAGCTTATTCTCTCCTCCCGTTGCCCACCTGGTCTCAACCTCCACTAAATTCAAATTCCTGCCCAGCATCTTTGCCTCGGTTCTGTGGACAGAGCCTCTGCCTCAATTGGTATCTCTGTCCAACTTCTTTGCTTTTTACAAATGTCTGTCTAGGTGTGTTTGCATCTGGATATGTGTGAGTGTGTGTGTATTTGTTTACCAGACATTGTCTGCATAGGCGTGTTTGCGTTTGGATATGTGTGAGTGTGTGTGTGTGTGTGTGTGTGTGTATTTGTTTACCTTCCTTTTTTTACCCTAAGGTAAGTCCTTCCACTTCTGGGATAGGAATAACTCATTTCCCACTTCCTTAAAAGCCCTATCCTTCCCTTTCTCCTCTCCTTTCTTCCTCTTTTCCTGATGAAGTGACCAACGGTTGCGAAAGCTTGTATGTGTGTTTGTGTGTGATATTATTTGTGTCTGTTGACAAGCCTGTCCTTTGGGTAAGTCATCCGTTTTCTATTTTTTATATTTGTTAACATATAATTAAATTTTTATTATAATGGAAAAAATGTGAAAATTAAATATTAAAAATAATTAAGAGAAAAGCAAATAAAATTAATTCATAATAAATAGTAAGAAAAATGTGACTAAAGTAATTAACATAAAATATGTTTTACACATAAAGAAATCAACAGAATAATGGAGTAGTACTGATGTGTAGTATAATATCAAAAAATTTTGCTTGTTTCACTCACAGCAAAATTAATGCTGTACCTGCTCTATGGTTGACAGGTTGTCTATTCAGAAAAAAATTATTTTTGTGTAAATTGAAGCTGTCAAGACAAAACATTTATTGCTCTTCTGAGTTGCCGCTATTAACCACGTGCCGAAACAACCACTGGAGCCCGGCGAGAAGCATCATACAATTTAACCCACAACTGAAATGTAGTTGTATTGGACAGTCTTTTGTTTGTCATGTGCATCATTTTTAGTAACAAATTATAACATTTATTTATGACCATTTAGTGCAACTGAAAGAAAGGTACAATGTAAATTACCCTATGGTCTGTTTAAACCAGTTTGTATGGATATGAAATTATTCTAAACTTTCCAGTACTTGGGAATTTCCAGTTGTTGTAGGAAAGAAGCAGCAGACCTGAAGAAAAACTACACTATAATATTTAATTATTGAGAATTATATTTATGCAAATTCTGAGTTGTTGTTCAGCAAAGTTAACCTAAGTAATCAATCTTCAGTACTTTGTAGAAAAGCACATTTGCTGTGTTACTACCAACCTTGAGAGTCTGTCAAATTTGAGTGAAGAAATATGTGAATTATCTTACATCAGACCTAAAATAAAATTGATGTGTAATGTTCATCAACTCAGTATGAGCCATTGAATTCATAAAAACACTGAAAAGTTTTAAAACTTTGAACAATTGTTTGATATGTAATTACACTGTAGTCAAATTGATGCGATATAATCTCTTTTTAGTAATGTTAGTGAAAAATTATGTGTGGTGAGTATGGATAGCACTGTCTTAAACTAACAAACAGCAAATCAATTTGATGCTGTTTTCAACAATGAGCGAATTACAGGAGCAGTTTGTGCTGTTACTTAGCAACAGTTCAAGGGAAATTGAACAGCATGCAACATTAATCTCAAGAAACACATGATACACCATAAGAGCACAGAACAGTAGTAGCAGCATAAGGTAAGCTATTAACAAACTTTTCAATCCTGCATTCAAATTATGTATATAGAAAATGTAAGGATCAAAATCAAAATTGTGATTACTGTTTTTCACATTGACAAAAGTGATTATGAAAGAGTAAAGGTTTTAAGTATTCAAAGAAATAAAAATTACATGTTGCAGTCTCATTGGAAAGGAATTGTTGAAGAAGGTGATCTAAAGGAAGCTACACTAAGAGCTTGTCACTACATGGGTGTTACAGTTTTTATAATTAAAGAGCTTCACTACAAACTCTTTTTGAAATGCTAACCAATAAGATTGCTGAATGAAAAGCACTTAACACTCACTCATTAAAAACATATGCATTCATGTAGTGACTAGTTCTCAATGTGCTTTTCTTGAGATATTTTTCTCCAGCAAATTCCTCTTTGCTAAAAGTGTAACCAACTCATTGTTTTTCTGTCACTTCAAATCCAGTCTGTGCACATTTCATATTTTCTTGTACCTTGTCCCCCTATAATCTAGTGCTAAATTGGTAGAGTGAGCTATTACTGTGTTTCCCCTCATTTCCAACTTCAGTAATCAAATAAACATTGTGTACAGTAGGCTTTATGTGAGTACTAAAGCCATCAGTCATCACCGCTTAATGCTGTAGGGGCCAACTATGAGGTGCATACAGAAAGTATGTTTCCCTACTTCTTTGAAAAACAAGTACAACATACTTACATGAATAACTTTATTGTAACATCTACAGCAATGTTTGAGCTATTGTTTGACATAGCCACCGAAAGAATTGAGACACTTGTCACATCGTAGCAGAGGTGCCCACAGAGGTTTTGGGAGGTGTGATGGCACTACGTCATTGAAATTTCGGGGGGGGGGGGGGGGGAGGGGCTTGAAAAATTAGTACTTTTGCCCAGCCTGGGGGCACGGAACAGCTTTATAAAACAATTTAAAAAATGTTAAAAAAATTAATTCAAATATTAAATGGCAAGACAAGACCTAATATCTCAGGTGTGTGTGTGTGGGGGGGGGGGGGGGGTGTAATTGGGAAAGGGGGGCACCTCTGCATCACTGCATCATAGGATATATTTTTGTATTCCTGTGTCATAGAAGTCTGATGTCAATAATCCCCCTGATTTTCTCAGAATGGTAATAACCAGGTTTACAGTTATGGCATCAAAACCACAACCCAATTGTTCCAATGGAAGCCTTCCAGAGAGGACCAAAAACAAGTATGCCAAGTTTGATCAAATATCAAAATTTTGCTCACTGTTTTTGTTTTCAATTACCATGGCATAGCGCATAATGAATTTGTGCCTCAAGGTTGTACAGTCAGTAAGGAGTATTATCCTGATGTTATGTGCCATTTGTGATAAGAAATACATAAAAAAGTCCAGAATTGTGTAACAATCATTCATAGCTCTTGCATCATGACTATGCACCTTCTCATTCATAATTGCTTCAGAAAGATTATTGGCCTAAAACAACACACCAAGCATGTTTCAGCTGTATTCACTAGATTTGCCCCTTGCTCCTTTTTCCTGTTTCCAAAACTGAAGAGACCAATAAAAGGATGGAGATTTACAGTGATTGAGGAAATAAAAAAATGCATCACTGGAAATACTCGTGGCTGTACCAAAAAGTGCTTCAAGGATTGGAAAAAGCATTGGCACAAGTGTATTATATCTGAGGGGGGTTGTTTTGAACAGGAGAACATGAATATTGATGAATAAATAAATATTTGTTCTTAAAAATATAAAGTCACCTTACTTTTTGAACATACCTCATTTATGCTATTAATAAGAGATCCAAATGAGAGGAAGGTTGTTCATTCTCTCTATCTCTCTCTCTCTCTCTCTCTCTCTCTCTCTCTCTCTCTCTCTCTCTCTCTCTCTCTCTCTCTCTCTCTCTCTCTCTCTCTTACGATCAACTTCACTCATCTGCTTTGACCCATGATGACATCAAGATGGCAACTATTGTGGCAACCAAAAAAATCACAAGAAACATCAACACCCACTCATATCAATGTGCAAAAATTTCCAGAAAAACAATTAAATGAAACTAGTGGGACAGCCATGGTAATCAGAAGGTTTTCATTGGGGAAATTCTAAGTGGGAAAGATATGACAAAAAGCCAACTAAAAGGACACAAAAATATAATGAAAGAAATACATACAATATGCAAAGTAAAAACCAAATGACCAAAAAAAATTATACATGGAATTGAATAGTCCAGTTGACCCATAATATACCTCAAATGGAAACAGGGATACCAATTAACACCCTAGCACAAAATCAATAGTGTAAAGACTATATTGATTACTTCAGTTAACCTATATTACACCTGAAATACATAATTAAAAAAAAACTATACCAATTAACACTTACCCAAATACCATCAACATTAAAATGCAATCAAAAAGTTAAATTGACCTATATGACATGTCAAATGAAGACAGCAATACTAATTCACCTGCCCCTCCCCCCTCCCTCTCCAATCCAAAAACAGCCATTTCTAATGTTCCATTCTACCAATATTCTTAACCAACTCAACTTTTGTATCTTCACATTTGTTGTTGTTGTTGTTGTTGTTGGGTTGTTTAAGGGGGACTAAACTGCAATGGTCATCAGTCCCCCATTCCATCTCTAGGTGTCAAAAGTAAATCCAAACACGTAAAAGATAATACGCCTAGAGTTTAAAATAGCGAAGTGGGAGAGGAGTCCCACTAGTCCATAAAACGTCATCAAGAATAACAAGACTACACGAAAAGACGGTTACACAAAGACAACTTACAACAAAGAAACCGATGGCCGTGGTTGACCGACCAGAAGAATAAAAAAGGAAAAGTCAACCACTCGGTTTCACAAAGAAATCTCCAGTTAGAGAGAATGATAAAATCCCCCAGCTCGAATAAAACGTAAAACGGTATCTGCCATTGTGACATCGTCACCTAAAACTTCCGATAAAACAGCAGGGAGGTTAAAATGTCTCCGCAAGGCGGCTAAAAGGGGGCAGTCCATCAATATGTGGACGACTGTCAGACGGGAGCCACACCAACATTAGGCTGGGTCCTCACCCCGAAGGAGATGTCCATGTGTGATCCACGTATGCCCAAAGCGGAGGCGACACAAGACCACTGAGTCCCGTCGTGAACCGCGCATGGAGGAGCGCCATGCAACCGTCGTTTCCTTGACCACCCGGAGCTTGTTGGCTGTGCGCAGGCTACGCCACTCAGTATCCCAAAGCTGACGTACTCGTTGGCCCAACAATGAACGGAGATCAGAAGCCGGATGGCCGATCTCTAGACAGGACTTACCGACAGCCTGCTTGGCAAGCCTGTCAACACGTTCATTGCCAGGGGGTACCAACATGACCCGGAGACCAGATGAACACCACCGATCGCCCGGACAGTGTAACGGCATAAAGTGTCTCCTGAATGGCCAACACCAGGGTAGACCGCGGGTAACACTGCTCCAGAGCTCGGAGGCTGCTCAGGGAGTCGCTGCAAACAACAAAAGACTCGCCTGAGCAAGACCGGATATGCATGAGAGCTCTGTGAATGGCCACCAGCTCTGCAGTGTAAACACTGCAGCCATTCGGCAGAGAGTGCTGTTCCACATGGTCACCATGCATATACGCAAATCCCACCCAGCCATCAACCATGGAACCATCGGTGTAGATCAGGTCATAACCACGGAACTCCACTATGAGAGCCGAGAACTGACGGCGGAGCACCTCCAGTGGAACTGAGTCCTTGGGCCCATGGGCCAAGTTCAGCCGAGTAGACAGCCTTGGCAAACACCACGGAGGTGTATGCACCTGGACCCGATATGGAGACGGAAGGGGCAAAGACTCAAGTTCCAGGAGGAGGGACCGAACTCTATAGGCGATCGTATGACCTGACCTGGGGCGTCGCTGATGGTGAGGGACGACCACATCCGAAAAGAGAAGACGACGGTTTGGGTGGCCTGGGGAGCAATATACATTGGCTGCATAAGCCGCGAGCAGGTGTTGGCGGCAGATCTCCAAAGGTGGGATCCCAGCCTCCACTACTAAACTGTTCACCGGGCTGGTGCGGAAAGCGCCCGTCGCGATGCGGACCCCACAGTTGTGAATGGGGTCCAGGAGATGCAGTGCCGAAGGTGCCTCAGACCCATAGGCAATGCACCCAAAATCGAGACGGGACTGCACCAGCGCCGTGTAAAGCCGCAACAGTGTCGAGCGATCAGCACCCCAGGTCGTATGACCCAGGTGGCGGAGAAGGTTGAGATGGCGCCAGCACTTCCGTTTCAGCTGACGAATGTGGGGGAGCCACGTCAGCCGAGCGTCAAAGACCAGACCTAAAAACCGATGCATGTCTACCACTGTCAGGAGTTCGTCGTTAAGGTAAAGTTCAGGGTGAGGGTGAACGGTCCGACGCCGACAGAAGTCCATCACTCTGGTCTTGGTGGCAGAAAACTGAAAGCCATGACTTAGGGCCCAGGTCTGTGCCTTCCGAATAGCACCTTGCAACCTACGCTCAGCAACCTGGGTGCTGCAGGAACTAAAAAAGATACAAAAGTCGTCAGCGTAAAGAGAAGGGGAGACCGACGAACCAACTGCTGTCGCTAGACCATTGATGGCAACTAAAAATAATGGAACGCTTAAAACTGAGCCCTGAGGTATGCCATTCTCCTGGATGTGTGAGGCGCTCAGGGAGGCACCAATTTGAACACGAAAGGTACGGACAGCTAAAAAATTCTGGATAAAAATCGGTAGGGAGCCCCGGAGGCCCCAGTCATGTAAAGTGTTGAGGATGTGGCGCCGCCAGGTGGTATTCTATGCTTTGTGCATATCAAAGAAGATGGCAACAAGGTGTTGGCGCCAGGAAAAGGCTGTGCGGATTGCAGACTCGAGGTACACCAGATTATCGGTGGTAGATCGACCCTGGCGAAAACCGCCCTGGCATGGAGCCAATAATCCCCGATTCTCAAGAATCCAACACAACCGCCGACTGACCATCCGCTCCAACAGTTTGCATGGCACGTTAGTCAGGTTAATGGGCCGATAGCTATCCAAGGAAAGAGGATGTTTGTCGGGCTTAAGCTTTGGGATGATGATACTCTCCCGCCACTGTGACGGGGAAACACCATCACACCAAATGCGGTTATAGACCGCAAGTAGATTACGCCGACTATCTGCTGAGAGATGTTTCAGCATGTCGCTATGGATGCTATCAGGCCCAGTTGCCGTGTTAGGACATTGTTGGAGAGCACTGAGGAGCTCCCACTCTGTAAAAGGAGTGTTGTAAGATTCAGAGCGGCTGGTACGAATGGAGAGAGACTGGCGTTCTACCCTCTCCTTTACTGCACGGAAAGCCGGTGGATAATTGGCAGAGGCAAAGGCACGAGCACAATCCTCGGCAAACATCTCTGCAAGAGTGGCTGGGTCCGTACATAGGACTCCATTTGTGGAGATCCCAGGGATTCCCGATGTAGTCTGTAATCCCTGTAGCCGCCTGATCTTACTCCAGACGTGCGAGGCGGAGGTACCTGTCCCAATAGTGGAGACGTACCTCTCCCAGCACTTCTGTTTCCATCTTCTTATAAGCTGGCGAGCAAGAGTTCGAAGCCGTTTAAAATTGATTAGGTGCTCCTGAGAGGGGTGCCGTTTGTATCGCTGTAAGGCCCGTCTGCGGGCTTTAATGGCCTCAGCGATCTCCGGCGACCACCACAGCACTGTCTTACGCCGTGGGCACCCTGATGTACGCGGAATGGTCGCGTTCGCAGCAGAAATAATGGAATGTGTGGCGCTCTCGACCACCACATCGATTTCCTCGAGTGGGGGAGGGCCAATGATGGCAGCAGAAGCATAGTCTTCCCAGTTAGCCCTGTGCAGAACCCACCTAGGTGGTTGTTGTTGTTGTTGTTGTTGTTTAGAGGGGACTAGACTGCACGGTCATCAGTCCCCTGTTGCAAGCAAAGTCAATGCGGCTTATTGCAAGAAGAAAAAACGACCATTGAAACACAAAAAGAAAAAGCACAATGGGTACACAATGACAAGGAGGATTGAGGTCACGACACGCAAGGAAGAAAACTCAAAGAGTAAAGAAACATAATTGGACTAAAAGGTTACAGCAGAATGTTGTGGCTGGCTGATCACGAGGATAATAAAGGATGAGCCAGCCACTCTGCACATTCTAAAACATACGAAGAAAAGCAGGGTAGACAACACAAAATAAGAAGAGTAAAAAGTTATGAGAGATGGGTGCCTGAGAGATCAGGCTAAGGAACCCACCTTTATATCAAATGGTAAAACCCAGCTGCACGGATAAAACGTAAAACTCTGTCAGCCATAGAGGCATTGTCAGATAAAATCGAGGCAGGCACAGTAGGTAGGTTAAAAGACTGCCGCAAGACGGCTAAAAACGGACAGTCCGACAGGATGTGGACCACTGTCAACAAACTTCCACAACGGCAATTCGGTGGGTCCTCTCGACGTAAAAGATAGCCATGTGTCAACCACGTATGGCCAATACGTAGACGACATAGGACAACAGAGTCCCTACGGGAAGGTCTGAAAGACGACTTCCAGACGGCCGTAGAGGACTTGATCGCTCGGAGCTTGTTGGGAGTGCTCAGTGTTGCCCATTGTGTGTCCCAAGCCTCTAAAACCCTGTGGCGCAAATCCATTCGGATATCCTGTTCTGGGATACCAATATCCAGGGGAGGAGCGGTGGTGGCGAGCTTAGCCAGCCGATCGACACGCTCGTTCCCTGGGATGCCAATGTGGCCAGGGGTCCAGATAAAGTCCACCGCACATCCAGACTTGCCGAGTGAAGCGACGGCGTTTTGGATGGATTGCACCAACGGATGGGTAGAATAATAGTTTGAAAGGGCTTGCAGGCCACTAAGGGAGTCGCTGCACACGACATACGACTTCCGGGGGCACGTTTTGAGGTGGTTAAGAGCACGAGAAATAGCGATCAGTTCAGCTGTAAAAATACTACAGCCTGGCGGCAGGGACCGTTGTTCTGCGTGGTCGCCATGAATAAAAGCATAACTGGCTCTGCCATTTACCAGGGAGCCATCAGTGTACACGACTTCTGCATCACGGTAAGCAGCAAGAAGTGCCAGAAACTTGCAACGGAGTGTAAGTGGTGAGACTAATGCCTTTGTATCGCAGGACAGTTGCAAGTGGAGCTTTAAACAGGGAGTGGACCAAGGAGGAAGACGGGATGGGCAAGAAAAAGCGTCAGGGAGAGGTAGGGAATTAAGTGAGGAAAGGAGTATACGAACCCGGATCGCGATCGGAAGACCTGATCTAGGTCGACGTGGTGGAAAAGGAGGGGGAACAGTCGGAAACAAAAGCCTGCGATTTGGATGGTGTGGCGTGGCATGGACTCGAGCAACATAGCTAGCGAGAAGCTGCTGGCGGCGGAAGTGTAATGGAGGAATCCCTGCTTCGGCTAGAAGACTTGGCACAGGGCTGGTACGAAAGGCCCCAGTCGCCAGCCGGATACCACCATGGTGGATGGGGTCAAGGATCCTCAAGGCGGAAGGTGCTGCTGAGTCGTATACGAGGCATCCGTAATCAAGCCTTGATTGTATCAAGGACTTGTACAGCTGCAGGAGGGTGGAACGAGCAGCACCCCAAGCAGTATGGCTCAAGCAGCGGAGAATATTAAGATGCCGTGAGCATTTTTGTCGCAGCTGACGCAGATGTGGCACCCAAGTAAGTCTGTTGTCGAATACCATGCCAAGAAACCGATGAGTCTCTGCAACAACGAGCAATTCACCACCGAGATATAACTCGGGATCCATGTGAACTGCTCGCCGTCGACAGAAATGTATCACGCGGGTCTTCTGCGCAGAAAACTGAAAACCATGGGTAGAGGCCCATGATTCAGCTTTCCGGATGGCTCCCTGCAGCCGCCGTTCAGCGACGCTAATACTAGCCGAACTATAGTATAAACAAAAGTCATCTGCAAACAAGCTGGAACAGACAGAGGATCCCACAGCCGTGGCAAGCCCGTTTATGGCGATTAAAAACAAAGGCACACTGAGGACGGAGCCCTGTGGGACACCGTTCTCTTGGATGTATGAGGAACTAAGGGTGGTACCCACCCTAACCCTAAAGGAGCGGTGGGAGAGAAAATTCCTGATAAAGATTGGAAGTGGGCCCCGCAAGCCCCAGTCATACAATGTAGCCAGTATGTGGTGGCGCCAGGTTGTGTCGTACGCTTTCCGAAGATCAAAAAATACAGCAACAAGGTGTTCACGTCGGGTAAAAGCTGTACGAATAGCCGACTCCAATGACACAAGATTGTCAATAGTGGAGCGGCCCTGACGGAAACCCCCTTGTTGTGCTACCAGGAGTCCCCGGTCTTCAAGGATCCACATAAGCCGCCGACTCACCATCCGTTCAACGAGCTTACATAGGACGTTTGTCAGGCTGATCGGACGGTAACTGTCAGCCACCTGTGGGTCAGCGCCAGGTTTTATCACTGGGATGACGGTGCTTTCCCGCCATTGGGAAGGAAAAACACCGTCTGCCCAGAGACGGTTAAACAAGGCGAGCAGTTGGTTCTGAGCGTCCACAGAAAGATGCCGAAGAAATTGGCTATGAACACGATCTGGTCCTGGACAAGTATCGGGGCATGCAGAAAGGGCACTTTTAAACTCCCACTCGCTAAAGGGTGCATTGTATGGCTCCCGGCGACGTGTGTGAAACGACAGTGGCTTCCGCTCAACTCGTTCTTTAATGGCGCGAAAGGCTTCACTGTAAGCTGCAGTTGAACTGATGCCTGCATAAAACTTAGCCATGTGCTCGGCGACAGCAAGCGGGTCCGAGCAGACAATACCCTGTAAGCGAAGACAGGGGATTCCTGTTGGTGGGCGGTACCCGAAAAGTCATCGAACCTGAGTCCACACCCGAGAAGGTGAGGCACGAGATCCAATAGAGGTGACGTACCTCTCCCAACAATCTTGCTTACTTTGCCGTATAAGCCGTCGTGCTCGGGCCCGTAGCCGTTTAAAAGCAATCAGGTGATCGATAGTGGGATGTCGCCGGTAGCGCTGAAGTGCCCTACGCCGATCCCGAATGGCTTCGGCGATTTCTTGTGACCACCAAGGCACAGATTTGCGCCGAGGGGACCCTGAGGTGGTTGGAACAGTGGCCTCAGCAGCGGAGACTATGGCGACAGTCACCTGTTGGACTGCCACATCCACATTGGCTGGGAGTTGAGAAGGAATGACAGCAGCAGAAGTGTAACGCTGCCAATCAGCCCTATGGAGGGACCATCGAGGCAGTTGTTCCGCCTGTCGAGACTGTGGGAGCGACAAAAGGATAGGAAAATGGTCGCTCCCACAGAGGTCATCGTGGGCCCTCCATGTGAGGTGTGGAAGAAGGATCGGGCTGCAGACCGAGAGATCAATAGCTGAGAAAGTGCCATGCGCAACACTGAAGTGCGTCGGGGAACCAGTATTGAGAAGGCAGATGTCTAGTTGTGCGAGAAGAGCTTCAACATCCCTACCACGTCGGGTTGTCTCTATTCCGCCCCATAAAGGGTGATGGGCGTTAAAATCCCCCAAGACAAGGAACGGTGGGGGCAGCTGTGCTACCAGAGCAGCAAGATCAGTGGGCGAAACATCCCTGTCTGGAGGAAGGTATATTGAACAGACAGTCAATTCCAGCATAGCCCGAAGGCGAACAGCAACAGCCTCAATAGGTGTGCAGAGAGGCACAGCAATACTGGGGACAGTGGCAAGGGTGTATATACAGACACCACCAGAGGCTCTATCACAGTTGACACGGTTGTTGAAGTAGCCCCGATAGCCTCGAAGGGCCGGGGTCCGCTGAGCAGGAAACCAAGTTTCCTGTAGAGCCATAAACAACACTGGGAAACGGCACAACAACTGCTGTAGCTCAGCTAGATGGTTGAAAAACCCTCCGCAATTCCACTGGAGAATGTGATTCATGTGGAAGACCATGATGAAGGACTGAATATTTCAGCCCAAAGATTTGCGGTCTGCCTGTCGTTGCACATCTGCATCATCAAGGAGCATAGGCTCAAGCGTTTTAGTGAGGGCCAGATCCTCGAGAGACGCGAAGATCTGAACCTCATCTTCTGATGTAGATGATGCAGGATTCCTTGACTTTGAAGTCTCCGAGGAGACTTTCTTCTTCGGTTTTTTCTTCTGTACCTCCCGCTGCCCTTTTGGTCTTAAGGGCTGAGAGGACTTCTCACCAGCGGTTTCTGGGCCCGATGTCGATCGGGAAGCCCGACGACTGGGGGCAGGTGGATCCTGCAGCCTCTGGCTGGGACCCTCCAAACCACTAGTGGAAGCCTCAGGAGGGGGTTCCACAAGGGACCCCTTCCGGGCGAGAGGGGCCGGGGAAGGCTGGTGCTTCTCCGGCTGGGGGTTGGGGACTGGTGTCCCCGATGGTTGTGGGGAGGTTTCCCCCACAACAGGTGCCTTACCAGCAGATGGAATGCTGCCCCCATCTGATGAGGGCGCTGTGGTACTTTTATGGCCTCTAGGGCCTACAGAAGGAGGCGATATCTTGTTGTGAGTCGTACCCGTGATGCGCGGGGACGACGCTACAGCTGCAAAGGAGGTAGTCATGCTTACCGGATGGAGACGCTCGAACTTCTTTCTTGCCTCATTGTATGATAGCCGGTCCAAGGTCTTAATTTCCATTATCTTACGTTCTTTGTGCAGAACTTTGCAGTCTGGAGAGCACGGTGGATGCAGCTGGTTGCAGTTCACACAGACGGGAGGTGGAGTGCAGGGAGCGTCCGGATGAGATGGACGTCCACATTCCCTGCACACAGGGCTAGAAGTGCACCGGGAGGACATATGCCCGAACTTCCAGCACCTGAAGCACCTCATAGGGGGCGGGACGTATGGTGTAACGTCGCACCGGTAGATCATGACCTTGACCTTCTCAGGCAGTGTATCGCCTTCGAAGGCCAGGATGAATGCACCGGTGGCAACCTTGTTATCTCGTGGTCCCCTATAAACACGTCGAACAAGGTGAACACCTCTGCGCTCCAAGTTAGTACGGAGCTCTTCATCAGACTGTGACAATAGATCACGATGGTAAATACGACCTTGGACCATGTTGAGGGTCTTGTGGGGCGTGACACTGACAGGTATATCACCCAGCTTGTCACAGGCCAATAATGCCCTGGACTGGGCTGGGGATGCCGTCTGTATCAGAACAGCCCCACTTCTCATTTTAGAGAAAGACTCCACCTCACCATGTTTGTCCTCGAGATGTTCAACGAAGAACTGCGGCTTGGTGGACAAGAAAGAGTCTCCATCAGTTCGGGAAATGACAAGATATCGCGGTGAGTAGGGATCTGGACAGCGTAAAGCTTGGCGTTCTTCCCATGGCGTTGCCAGGGAAGGGAACGACTTAGGATCATATACTGTAGCATTAAAGTCAGATCTTCCACGCTTAGAAACGGCGTTTTTGCGACCGCCCACGCTAGTTATTGCTCGTTTCATTTTCGTCCCACGAGCAGCTAGGGAAAAGAGGTCCACCCAGGCAGAGCCCCGCTTGCCTGGGTAAGCCTTGTACAACTGAGGTGCGGCAGGTTCCTCAGAGGTTGCTCGCTAGCGGCTGTTCAACCTCAACAGCCATGCATCTCCTCGGCACGTAGCACACCTTGAGATTGAGGTTTTTTTTATAGAGGTTTGTACCGTCCTCGCGACCCGGGCGATTAAGCCAAGATCCCCGGGCTCTGAAACGTACAACGTTCCACCGTCGCGCCGAACGATGGTCGTTGAGGCACGCACAGAGCTTACGGTGTAGCGGACTGTTGGCGCGACACAGCCCACAGCTCAGGACCCCGGGTTCGCCAAGCCCGTACTCAGCAAATTAATGCTGAGCCCCTGAGGGGCCACCTAGGTGGGCGAGCTGGGGACTCGCGTTGTGGGAGTGACAAAAAGACAGGGAAATGGTCACTGCCACACAAGTCGTCATGGGCTCTCCAGTGAACAGATGGTGGAAGGCTGTGGCTGCAGATCGACAGATCAATGGCCGAAAATGTGCCATGTGCCACACTAAAGTGTGTGGGGACACCTGTATTTAAGAGGCAGAGGTCGAGTTGAGTTAGTAAATCCTCGACAACCCTGCCGTGACCTGAGATCGTAGAACCACCCCACAAGGGACTGTGGGCATTGAAGTCGCCCAACAGTAAGAAAGGTGGGGGTAGTTGAGCAACGAGTGCAGCCAAGACGTTCACAGATACGTCACCATCTGGCGACAAGTAGATACTGCAGACAGTCAACTCCCGTGTGGTCCTCACCCTGACAGCCACTGCTTCTAATGGTGTTTGAAGGGGCACGGGTTCACTATATACAGAGGTGAGGACATAAACACACACTCCACCTGAGACCCTGTTATATATGCTACGGTTGCAGTAAAATCCCCTGTAGCCACGAAGGGCAGGGGTCCGCATTGCTGGAAACCAAGTTTCCTGAAGAGCAATGCAGAAAGCAGGTGTCGTGCTCAGAAGCTGCCGTAGCTCAGCCAGGTGGGGGAAGAAACCGCCGCAGTTCCACTGGAGAATGACATTGTTCGAGTGCTGGGAAGACATGAATCTGAGTTGGTGGGCTACAACTCAGCATCACTTGCACCCACCGGTGTAGGCACGCCATCTGGATTGTCCATTTCCTCAAAGGCGTCCCCGAGAGCGAGGTTCTCGGGTGACGCAAGAATCTCCACCTCATCCTCAGAAGCAGAGGTGGAGGCGGAGGGGGGTGGTGGCACTGAAGCCACCGTGGTTTCTCTTGTTGTGCCTGTCTTCGGTTTGTGTTTACCCCTCCATTCCCTCGGGGGCTTCGCTGGTGGGAGGTGCTCATCGGACTCAGCCACAGGGACTGAGGAGGAGCGCGAAGCCCTACGACCAGCAGTCTGCGAGCGCGCCTGCTGCTGGTTAGTGTCAATATCGACACTGGCGGAAGGGAGCGTCCCAAGGGACCCCTTCCGTGTGAGGGAAGCCGGAGAAGGTTGTTATTTCTCTGGCTGAGAGGTGGTTGCTGACCCCGAGGCTTTCGGGATGAAAGGATGGCCCCCAACCTCCGTGGGGGCAGGCTTAGGTTGGTGGCCCTGGGGGCCCACAGGAACAGTTGAAGTAGAAAACACTGCCGCCGCCAAGGAGAGTGGCGACGACATCACTGCTGCGAATGAATTTTTCATCGTTACCGGGTGCAGACGATCGAACTTTTTCCTTGCCTCATTATAAGATATACGGTCCAGGGTTTTATATTCCGTAATTTTCCGCTCCCGTTTAAGTGCGGGACATTGCGACGAGCAGGGAGGATGGTTCTGAGCACAGTTTACGCAGATGGGAGGTGGCGTACATGGGGCGCCCGGATGTGCTGGACACCCACAGTCCCTACATGTAGCACTGGACATGCAACGGGAAGACATGTGGCCAAACTTCCAGCATTGGAAGCACCTCACAGGGGGAGGAATATAAGGCTGCACGTCAACACGGTAAACCATCACCTTGACCTTTTCGGGTAATGTATCACTCTCGAAGGCCAAGATGAAGGCACCAGTTGCGACCCTATTATCCTTTGGCCCCTATGGACACGCCGGATAAAATGAACGCCTCGTCGTTCAAGGTTCGCCCGTAGCTTGTTGTCCTCTGTAGCAATAAATCCCGATGGAAAATTACACCCTGGACCATATTCAGGGACTTGTGTGGAGTAATAGTCACTGCAACATCACCCAGTTTGTCACAAGCGAGTAGCGAGTAGCGCCCGTGACTGGGCAGGAGATACTGTGTGGATGAGGACAGAACCGTGGCCCATTTTAGACAGTGACTCCACTTCCCCAAACCTGATGGTCCACAAAGAACTGAGGCTTGGTCGCTGAGAATGAGCCCCCATCAGTCCTGCTGCACACGAGATATCTTGGAGCATATTCATCAGTCGGCTTTGCGCCCCAACGTCCCTCCCAAGATGCGGTCAGGGAGGGGAACGTTTTGGGGTCGTAAGTGGAAGCATTGAATTTTCCTCTCTTAGAGACGGCGGTTGAACGTCCGCCAACGTCACCCGATTTTTGTCTCTTCATTGCGGGTGATCCGCCCCGATGCCACCCACTCCGATCAGGGGCTCTCTTCATGGGCGCCACCCAGCCACAGCAACGTCACCTGGCGGGATGACCGTTGCCGGGAGTCCTGATGCCCCACAGAGACAAGCATTGACTCCTTGGCTTGCACGAGGAGTATGCAGCTCTGGCACCGGTAGAGCGATCCCTGTGTTGTCAGGGGGCTAGATCCAAAAGGGTACATGACGACTCCACCACAACGGACTGGCTACCGTGTTGGCTTTCTGGCGCTATGTGAACCATCAGAAAGGAGAGTGCTGAGATGGCAGTGCACAATGGACGCGACTTGCGCGGAAAAAGAAATGACGTGCCCAGTGGCAGAATAGAATCCACAGTCGCAAGTCCATTCCATGATGGGTGCATAAGATGGCATGGCACAAGAATTACATGTTGCACCACGTAAGGTGTCCTTCCCCAAATGGGTCGCTCTTCTGAAAAATTTTGAAAAATGGAGGGTCAAACCCACATAGGGGACCACAGATGGAAAACCGAAAAGTATGAAGACTCCTTTTAGTCGCCTCTTACGACAGGCAGGAATACCGCGGGCCTATTCTTACCCCCGAACCCGCAGGGGGGGATCTTCACATTTGTTGGCTTCACCAACTCTCAACCAAACTGTTGCTTCCCAACCTAACAACAATGGAAGGTCCTGTAAGGAATGTTAATAATAACATGTATATAGTAAACAACTCACCATAAAGACGAATGTTGAGCTGCGACAGACACAAATAAAAGACACACAAACACACCCACACATTTCTAAATTTTTGGCCGTGGCCTTCCTGAGAAAGAGAACAATCACTCAGGCACACTCATCCATACATGTCAGCCATCTCTGGCCACTCAACACGGTCTGACTCACGGCAAGTGAAAGGGGTGGGAGGGGAGAGAGGGAAGGAGGGGAGGAGGGAAGGACGGGGGGGGGGGGGGGGGAGAGATGCACACCACTCAAAATAGGAGAGGTTTAGGATACAGAGGTAGGAACTGCAGAGTGTGGAAAGAAGGGAAGTTAATATAGTTTGAGGATGAGAGACTGTACTGTAGGGATAATTCCCACCTGTGCAGTTCAGAAAAACTGGTGGCGGGTGGGAGGATCCAGTTGGCTCAGTTTGTGAAGCATCCATTGAAATCAAGCATATACTCACTGCATGCTGTGGCACAGGATAATTATTGGTCATGCCCATATAGAAAGCTACACAGTGATTGCAGCGCAGGTGGTAAATTACATGGCTGCTTTCACAAGTGGCTCATCCTCTGATAGGGTAGCCTGAGACAGGAAGGAAATAGGAAGTGCTGGGTTGGTGGATTGGACAGGTCTTGCAGAGGGGTCTTTCACAGGGTTATGATCCCTGTGGAAGTGGGCTGGGTTTTGGGGTGGCATAGAGATGGACTAGGGTGTTATGGAGGTTGGGAGGATGACGGAACACAACTTTAGGAAGGATGGGAAGGATCTTAGGCAGGATATCTCTCATTTCTAGGCATGAGGACAGTTTTAGTTGTTTGAGTCCAGGGTATTACTGGGTGACAAGGAGAGCGCTCTTACGTGGATGGTTACTTGTGGCAAGGGAGGATTTGTGATGTATGAGTATATGACACGTGATATCTGTTTGCATGGTGTGTGTGTGTGTGTGTGTGTGTGTGTGTGTGTGTGTGTGTGTGTGTGTGTGTGCGTGCATGCGTGCGTGCGTGCGCGTGTGCGCGCGCGTTTGTACATGCGTGCTACATGTATATATTTGATTTATTTATTCTGCTTTTATTTTATTTATTTTCCTCCCCTTACCTGCCTCTCCACTCCATTTCTAAGCTGCATCTCATTCCTCCCATCTAATGTGTGCGTGCTGTGCAAGGCCGTGCTGTATCCATTCCCACCACCGTGACACAACCTTCCTATCCTATCCTCCCCACCCTTATTTCCACATCGCAGAGCATGATTCGAAGTGCAGCAGCCAGAGCAATGCAGAATCTCCAGATTTTCGGAGTGAAGGATATTGAGAAATACATCTGTGAAGCAAAAACTTATGCCGAATGTCAGTAAAAGAAGGTTGTATCAGTGCTGGTTAGAAATTTCAAAAATCCTTGAGCTGTACTTACCGTTTTATTGTCCCACGTCGAGCTTTCATCCAGTATATGTTGATATAATTCAACAAACTACACTTGGTGATCTTTTACAGTAAGAACCAAACGGGATGGGAAATTCAACCATGTTGGGACAAGTCTTGGCATTGTTTCCACTGTAAATTCATTTAGTTACTGTTCTTTTTGAACATTTGTGACCCCAAAAGACCCGAAACATGTTAACGTCTTAACAATACTTTGCAATTTTTATGCAAGAAACAGATTGAGAAAGAATGATATTTAAACTGTGGCTAAAACAAATAACAAATGTGGCCTAAAGTTTGGCTCTCAGTCCACGACAATGGTCTGTCATCACAGCTGCGCCGTGTAACACTACATCGCAATCACAGCACAAACTAGCCATTTTCATCGTGATTCAAGTCTAATAATTTGTAAGAGGCAGAATTTTTTTTACGTATTTGTCAAAATTTCAGTAACAGTCAATTTATCTTTGAAGTATTGAAACAGTACAGTCTCAGAGTAACCGCGTCTAAACACCGTAAAGCAGAGTAATCTTTTGTCGCAATAGTAGTATAAATAGCTTTCTGGCTGCATGAGCTGCAGGGAAAATTTCCTCCTGCAGCCTGACTGACGTCATCGGTACCGCGCATGCCCGTTAGTGCCTGCTTTGCTGCTGCAGGAAGTTGCAGGAAGCTGCAGTCCTGCAGCTCTTTGAACGAACCTTCAGTCTTTGTTCCTCCCAACGTTAAGAGCTCTCAGAATTTGTTGCTCGTAACGATAGGATCTCACTCAGTCTTTGTGGTTGTATCTGAAATAGATAGTCAGGTGCAAAATTATTCTGAACTTCTGGTTTACTATGATTGGATTTATTTGAAAGGCTTAATTACATCGAACTTATACGCGAGTGCGTAAATAATATCTGTGGACTTTAATTCGGGGTAGACTACGGACTTAGAAAAATTCTGCCTCCCGATAGGAACGTAATAGTCAAGGCAATATTAATCATTTCTAGAAAGGTTTTCTTCATTGACAAACATTAAATCAAATAACTTGTTAAAAAAAAGAGGAATAATTTTAAGTATTAACTTTGCCAAGTATATCAAACTGCGATTTTGTAAAATGAACTATAGAGAACTGCTTATATAAAATATATCGTGTGACTTTGACAGTGTTTTGTAAATCTGTGAATAAGGTGAAATATAGGAGAAATATTAATTTAAAATTTTGTGTCGACCGTATCAATAGTAGTTAGCACCTGACCTTTCCATTAATAATTGAAGAACTTTTAGAAATAACATCTTTGATTTATCTGTGAATCAAAGTGACTAAAAATAATTAAAATGTTATGACTTTTATAGGTAAAGACTAGTGAATGTTTATGTGACGGGAACTACCGGGAAAGAAAAGTTTATATTACAAAAAGAATTTATAATTTTTAAAACAAGCCCCTGAGATGAGAGTGTCCATGTTCATCAGTTAAAATATAATCCATAAACTGTGTTAGGCTACGGAAAGTTAAACCAGAGGCATCCATAACTGAATATATGAAATAATATCAGGTGTACCAACTTAAATAACCAACGTATGCCTCAAATAAAATTTCATGTGCCTATTGAATCTTTATGTGAAGACGACGAAAGCTTGCACTACCGCTGATGTCGCTTCTGTAATACCGAAGCACTACAATAAACCAAATAAATTACCACCATCAACCAAAATATCAAATAGAAGGACGTTACAGCCATCAAATATCTGTGCAACCAAATTATGATCAGGTCAAATTTGTCAAAAATTTTGACCACATGCTGAAGAAACCCATTGGCTGTTCTGTCTGCACTCACATCAGGAAATGAGGTGAACCTTTCATGAACATTTCCAGTTTCAGAACTGACATACCTTAGGGTAGTTGACGGTTGAGAAGAATAAATTTTATCTGCATAGCAACCATTGTCATTTTGAATTCTATTTGAAGTTCCACGAAATATTTTGGGCGACTCAAGAGGATTACTTAATGGGGCATCATACTCTCGTAGTAGCTCAATATGACCCAAGTAAACACCCGTGTTCAGAGGATATTCTCTATCGTTATGTCCGTGAAACGGAAGCTCTTGAACGGATATGAAACATAAAACATTAACTAATCCTTTCAGAAGTTCTCTATTTTTTTCTGACAGATTCATCAGAACGTGCAATATATGTACATAATTGTGTATCAAGCTGACTGACTATGTGTAGCGCCGAACGTTTTCAGCTGCAGCAAGCAAAGATTGTAAAGCTGAGATTTCTCGCGTTTCTGTATGGCATTATGTAAATGACTCAGATTATTATATCCAGTAGTAGTTGTAAACACGGCGTTGCCCGGGCGTTTATCATACACTCTCGTAGTCCACATCCCCTTCCCCCCTCTCTTTGCACCCACCTCTTTCTATTCCATCTCTCTGTTCGTGTCCACCTTTCCCTCTCTCGGCAAAGTTTTCTACAACGTACTCTCTGTTATGTACCATACAAACATTTATGTACCCAGTGATCTTCCTCTTGGTTTAAAAGTCATGGGTGCAAAAATTCATAAAGATTGGAGCAAAACTATGCATTTTGTAAAATTCCGTACGTTAAGTACCCTCCACCACACACCGAACGAAATTTTATACAGACAGTCACATTCCTCTTGTTTTTAAGGTAGTGTGTGCAAAATTTTGTCAATATCGGAACAAAACTATAGATTTCTATGCACTAGAAACGCAGGGTCACATTGATAAACGCACTTTGTTGTTCTCAAATGCTCCAGTTTTATTTCATACAAGCCTGAGAGTAACGAAAAAAAGGGGGGGGCGAGAAAAAAAAAAAAAAAAAAAATCTGTGAAATCGATCGAGCCTTTCTCAAGTTATAGCGCGACCAAGGTATTTAGGAATTTATTTTTATGTTGCAAAGTGCCCTCCCACATGCACCGTATGAAATGAAGGTAGACGGTTACGTTCCTCTTGTTTTGAAGGTAAAGCGTGCGAAATTTCGTGAAAATCGGAATGAAACTGTAGATTTCGTGAGTCTGTAGGAGAAGTATGTTCCGACATGCACTTATCACAAAATACTTTTTAGCTGACGTTTTCTACGTATAAACTGTATATCAGCCTCATAGGTGAAGTAGATTTCGAGATTTCGTGTTTTGTCAGTGAGTGAGGGTCCTTTCGCTTATATATAGATAGAGATTAAGAAAACAGATTGCTTAATTTTCGATGCAAGAGAATTAAGGGAGACTTGCAGACAGAAACAAATAGTAACATGCTAATCAGTAATGCTAACTTTATTTGATACAAGTTCATGCATGATGCGACAGTTTTGCGGTAGACTCCTTTTCGTTTCATCATTTTGTGGGGGAGGCGGTTCAGTTACAAAACGCTTCATAAATGTCCGAAATTACATGCAAACTTTGTTGCAGGTCCCTAACTACTTCAATTTTCCAGTAATTGATGCATAAATCTGGGTATTCCCACGAGGTGGCTTCTCATTATTTATGACGTCACATCTCCTGAGCTATGTGTCGTGCTCTTTCATTTTTGGTTCAGGAACCTTCGTAGGCGTACGGCAAGCGGTTCACCAAAGTTTCATTACACTCGAACGAATTGTTTATGAATACAGAGGACATACAGACAAACATTACTGAGATGCGTGGAAATATTGAACGTATTCTTTTTTATTTATGAGTTGCCTTGAAATGATGCAATTCTGGACAGGGTCTACCAGACTGCATAATTCCCACTTCATCGCCTAGGCTCCTTAGACGAAACGATCGTTGCAACAGTTGTTCTATTACACACTCCGGCTCCGTCATACTGCCGATAATGAGTTATATATAATGTAAACAATAGCATTACATGATAGAGAGCCGCGGTGGAGTAGCCGAGCGGTCTATAGCGTCTCGCTGCAGAAAGCGCGGTTGGTCGCCGTGGAGGTTCGAGTCCTCCCTGGGGCATGGGTGTGTATGTTGTCCTTAGGTTAATTAAAGTAGTTTGTAAGCTATGGACTGATGACCACGCAGTTTGGTCCGATAGAATTACAAACATTTGAACATGATAGCAAGACCCAATACGATTGCCTATTGGTAGTATCTTCACCGTGATGCGACGTTTTGAACTAATTCTGGCGCTTTCTTAAGAATGTAATACGATAATTATAATATTCTAAAATATTCGATGTGCTATTGTACAATGCTATTGCTTCGCCCCGAAGTTTCCTTAACGATAAGTTTTCCCGCGTCGCTGAATATCACACCTGCGGCGCATGCGCACACGCAGATACAACGGACGGACGGCTCACAGCTGCCTCGGTCGCTTTATAGCTGGCCTACTGCGCATGCGCGTTCTCTGGTGCTCCACAACGGGTATCGTACAAGCTGAAGCTCTCAGCTCAGCTGTAATTGTTGTTGTTGTGATGGGGGGTTTTAGGGGGACTAGACTGCTATGGCCATCAGTCCCCCGCTTCATATCTAGGCAACACACAGAAAAAACAGAACGATAAAAAATGTGCCTGAATGAGATTAAAAACAAAGCAGAATGAAAGAATGCACCGTCAATGAATTATTGACTGAGTCAACACGAGACAATACGAAAGACACCAGACACACAGAAACAAATATGAGACAAAAATGACAGAGCCAGTGAATGTGGTTGACCGACCATGTGTATAAAAAGGGAAAAGCCAACCACATAGCGTACAAAATAAAAACTGTAGTCTAAAGACACGTCAAGGAGAACATAAAAAATTATCTAAAAAACCATCCAAAGGACTCACAGCAACTGGTAAAACCCCGCAGCACGAAGAAATCGTAAAACCAAATTAGCCACAGAGGCATCGTCGCCGAGCACCAAAGAGAGAGTGTTCGGGAGGTTAAAAGAATGCCGCAGTGGGGCTAAAATGGGACAGTCGAGTAGGAGATGGACCACAGTCAATGGGGCACCACATTGGCACATGGGCGGGTCCTCTCGACGGAGGAGGTGACCATGCGTCAGATGGGTGTGACCAATGCGGAGACGGCAGAGAACCACAGAGTCCCTACGGGATCCCAGCTGCGACGACTTCCAGACAGATGTTGTGTCCTTTATCGTACGCAGCTTATTGGGCACGTCCAGAGCGGACCATTCGGCGTTCCACAGGTCGCGTATTTTAGTGCGAAGCAACGGGCGGAAGTCTGCTTCTGGGAGGCCAATCGCCAGAGGGCGGCAAGTGGTAGCCTGTTTGGCTAGCTGGTCAACGCTCTCGTTGCCCGGGATGCCTACATGGCCCGGGGTCCAAACGAATGTAACACAGCGACCGGAGTCACTAAGAGCCAGTATCGACTCCTGAATGGCCCTGACCAATGTATGACGAGCATAACACTGATCAAGGGCCTGTAAACCGCTCAGCGAGTCGCTACAGATCAGAAAGGAGGTCCCGGGGCACATGCGGATGTGGTTAAGGGCGCGGTATATAGCCACCAGTTCTGCAGTGAAGACGCTGCTGCCGGGTGGCAAAGAGCGTTGTTCAACGTGGGCGCCATGGATGTAGGCATAACCAGTGTGGTCGCCATCTGAAGAACCGTCTGTATAAATGACCTCGGAGTTACTGAACTCACGGAGCAGTGCATAAAACTGATGCCGTAGGACCAGAGGAGAAGTAGAGGTCTTCGGCTGACGGGAAAGATCCAGCCGAATCCGCGGCCGAGGAACGGTCCAGGGAGGAGCATGGAGAGTCGAGCGGAAGGGACGGTTAAGAGGTAAGGAGTCCAGGGTCGACAGTAGCGATTGGACACGCGCTGCTATCGGGAGTCCCGACCGAGGTCGCCTCTGCGGCAAACGAGTATCCTTCCCCGGAAAGAGGAGTCTGTTATTCGGATGCCGAGGGGTACAGTGAACTCTAGCAGCATACTGGGCGAGTAGTTGTTGGCGCCGGTATCGCAACGGGGCGACTCCAGCCTCTGCCAAGAGACTTGTGACAGGGCTGGTACGAAAGGCTCCAGTGGCCAGACGGATGCCTGTATGATGCACTGGGTCGAGAACTCGCAGTGCAGATGGAGAGGCTGAGCCGTAGACCTGGCTTCCGTAGTCTAGCCGTGACTGCACCAGAGCATTGTACAGCCACAGGAGGACAGGGCGTGCTGCCCCCCAGACAGTATGGCTGAGGCAACGAAGGATGTCCAAATACCGGGAACACCGTTGCTTAAGCTGGCGCAGATGAGGGAGCCATGTCAAACGTGAGTCGAAAAGGAGACCCAGGAAGCGGTGTGTGTCCACAACCTGAAGGAGCTCACCATCAAGGTAGAGCTCTGGATGCGGATGTGCCGCCCGTTGGCGACAAAAGTGCATTACCCTAGTTTTTGCAGGGGAAAATGTGAAACCATGGGCAGAAGCCCAATTCTGCGCCCGATGGATGGCTGCCTGCAGTCGTCGTTCAGCTACACTTGTACTAGCAGTGGAATAGTACATGCAAAAGTCGTCTGCATAGAGGGAGCAGGAAACCGATGGCCCCGCTGCAGCCACTAGGCCATTAATGGCCACTAAGAAGAGGGGTACACTGAGGACGGACCCCTGTGGTACCCCATTCTCTTGGATATGGGAGGAACTGAAGGAGGTGCCAATGCGGACTCTAAAGCGGCGCGAAAGTAAAAAATTCTGAATAAAAAGTGGGAGGGAGCCACGAAGACCCCACCCATGTAGTGTGGCAAGGATGTGATGGCGCCATGCCGTGTCATATGCTTTCCGGAGGTCGAAAAAGATGGCGACGAGGTGGTGACGTCGAGCGAAAGCAGTACGGATTGCCGACTCCAAAGAGAGAAGGTTATCAATGGCAGAACGACCTTGCCGGAAAGCACCTTGTTGTGGGGCGAGCAGACCCCGATACTCGAGAACCCACAGAAGTCGCCGGCTCACCAAACGTTCAAAAAGTTTACAAAGAACGTTTGTGAGGCTTATGGGACGGTAACAGTCAACGTTCAATGGATATGCACCTGGTTTTAACAGAGGGATAACGATACTCTCCTGCCATTGGGACGGGTATGCTCCCTCGACCCAGAGACGATTAAAGAAATCCAAAAGATGGCGTTGCGAGTGTTCAGAAAGATGTTTCAGCATTTGACAGTGGATTCGGTCCGGTCCTGCAGATGTATTGGGGCAACTGGCAAGAATAGTTTGAAATTCCCACTCTGTAAATGGCGCATTGTACGGCTCTTGGCGGTTTGTGCGAAATACCAACTGCCTTCGCTCAGCCCGCTCTTTTAAGGTACAAAAACCTTGGCTGTAGGCAGTGGATGCCGAATTAAGAGCAAAGTGCGCTGCAAAATAATCGGCAATGATGGTCGGGTCGGTATGGATTGTACCGCGGATAGAGAGACCCGTGACCCCTGTCGGTGGATGGTGACCTGATATACGACGAATCTTTGTCCAAATCTGGCTAGAAGAGACACGGGGTCCAATTGTGGATACATATTCCTCCCAGCATGCTTGCTTGCGCTGCCGGATAAGCCGGCGTGTCTGGGCCCGAAGACGCTTAAATGCAACCAGGTGGTCAAGGGTGGGGTGGCGCCGGTACTGCTGCAGAGCCCTGCGGCGATTGCGGATAGCTGCTGCTATCTCCAGTGACCACCAGGGCACTGGTCTTCACCGAGGTAAGGCAGAAGAAGATGGTATCGCGGACTCAGCAGCAGAAACGACAATGGAAATAATTTGCTCAACAGCCATTGTCGCATCAGCAGGGAGAGGGGTATCCAACGTTGCCGCGGAAGTGTATGCTGCCCAGTCGGCCCTGTGGAAGGACCAGCGGGGTAGGCGTGCGTGGCGTTGGTGGTGGGGAAGCGAAAGGAAGATGGGAAAGTGGTCGCTTCCACAAAGGTCATCATGGACCCACCAGTTAAGTAGTGGACGTAAGCCCGGACTACACACAGAAAGGTCTATGGCGGAAAAGGTGCCATGGGCCACACTAAAATGGGTTGGAGCTCCTGTATTTAAAAGACAAAGGTCAAGTTCGTTAAAAAGTAGTTCAAATTCTTGACCACGTCCTGTGGTCACGTTGCTCCCCCATAGGGGGTGATGTGCGTTAAAATCTCCTAAAATAAGAAATGGTGAAGGAAGTTGACCGATCAAGGCTGCCAGGTCAGCTGGTGCCACTGCTGCATCAGGAGGGAGATAAAGGGAACAGATGGTAATGTCCCGTGATGCTCGAACCCTGACAGCGACAGCCTCCAGGGCTGTGTGAAGTGGCACTGGGGAACTATAGGCAGAGGTATGTACATATAGACATACCCCGCCCGACACCCTATTGTAGATGGTGCGGTTATTGAAGTACCCCCGGTAGCCCCGAAGGGTGGGGTTCCGATCACTAGGAAACCAGGTTTCCTGGAGAGCAACACAAAGTGGTGGAAAAGAGCTTATCAGCTGGCGCAATTCGGCCAAGTGACCGAAAAATCCTCCACAATTCCATTGGAGGATCAGACTCTCTCCTGGTTCACGGTGCATGAAGATGAGGATGGAAGAGGGATGGCAGGAGCACTCGTCTTGGGCTGTGAAGTCTGATCCTCCGTCTCCATGGCATCCCCGAGATCTGCGAAGGCCAGATCTTCGGGCGTCGCAAGAAGGATGACCTCATCCTCCGGTGTGTCACGTGCAATGGTTGGGGGCACCGAGGCCGCCAGCGTTTCCTTGCGCTTCACTGTCTTTTCCTTCTTGTCTTTTTTGTCTTCCCGTCGTTCCTTGGGCCTACCGGAGGACGGGGGTTTCTCCGGCGGGGCTTGAGGAGCGTGGGAAGACTGAGGAGCCAGGCGGCGTTCTGGCCGAGTGTCCTTCAGCCGCTGGCTGGAGTCTAATTTCGGTGGTGACACGGGTGGAAGGGAAGAACAGGTTCCCTTCCCAGAAGAAGAAGCCAGAGAAGGTGAACCCTTTTCTGGCTGGGGAGTAGGGGTAACCACTCCCGACGTGGGGGCAGTATAGGCCCCGCAGAAGATGGTGTGCCTCCAGATGTCTGGGAGGCCGAGGTAGAGGGGCGGCCCATAGGGCCCACAGATGGAGTTACAACAGTGCGAGAAGTGGCCACTGGTTGTGGCGCCATCGATGTAGCTGCAGCATATGAAGAAAGTAAATTTACTGGATGCAGCTTTTCGTACTTCCTCCGAGCCTCTGAGTAGGTTAGTCGGTCCAAGGTCTTATATTCTACTATCTTCCGCTCTTTGTGTAGAGCAGGACAGTCCTGCGAACAGGGAGAGTGGTGACCACTGCAGTTGACGCAGTAAGGAGGAGGAGTACAGGCAGCGTCCGGGTGTGAAGGACGGCCACAGTCCCGACAGGTCGCAGCAGCGTTGCAACGAGAGGACATGTGTCCGAAACGCCAACACTTGAAACATCGCATTGGAGGGGGGATGTATGGCTGGACGTCACAGCGATACATCATGACCTTGACCTTTTCGGGCAGATTGTCACCCTCAAAGGCCAAGACAAATGCGCCAGTGGCCACCCTATTATCCTTGGGTCCTCTAAATACGCACCGGACAAAATGGATTCCGCGTCGTTGTAGGTGCTCGCGTAACTCATCATCTGTCTGTAGCAAAAGGTCTCGATGGTATATCACCCCCTGTACCCTATTTAAGGACTTGTGGGGCGTTACTGTGACAGGAATTTCACCTAAATGATCACATTTTAAGAGGCTCCGTGATTGAGCAGGGGTCTCCGCCTGTATTAGGACCGAACCGTCGCGCAGTTTCGACATTCCGGCAACTTCGCCAAACCTTTCTTCGAGGTGTTCGACGAAGAAGGAAGGCTTAGTTGCCTGGAAAGATTCCCCATCCTGTCTGGTACACACTAAGTATCTAGGTGAATAAGTCTCAGCCTGCTTTGTGGACCCTCGTTCCCCCCAAGATTGAGTTAGGGAAGGAAACGATTTGGGGTCGTATCTAGTAAAATTAAATCTTCCAAACTTCGAGACACCTGACTTAGAGCCAGGATTTTCTGAGGCTTGTCTCCTCTTAATTGCGGAATGTCCGCCCCGATGCCACCCACTCCGAAACAGGGGCTCTCCTCATGGGCGCCACCCAGCCACAGCAACGCCACCTGGCAGGATGACCATTGCCGGGAGTCCTGATGCCCCGCAAAGACAAGCATCGACTCCTTGGCATTCATGAGGAGGTCACAGCTCAGGCATCGGCAGTGTGATCCCTGTGCAATTCAGGGGGCTCAACCATGAGGGTACATAACAGCCCCACCACACGGACTGGCTACCGTGCTGGTGACCTAGCGGGGGAGGGGGCTACGGCGAGGAAGGGATGTGGAAGGAAAGGGTAGGAATCCGCGCCGTAGGGGCTAGGTTGGGAGTTCTTCCCCAAATGGCTCACACTTACTCAGAAATTTTGGTGGAGGTCAAACCACAATGGGGACCTAACTGGGCCGAAAACTGTGAACACGGCAAACAAAGACACAATTGCAAAACCAACAGTACCATGGGAATAGCCGGGCCGTCAACACGAGAACACCTAGAGACGGGGTTGGAGAAGGGTAGGGTGGGAAAAAGGATTAGGAAGGGAGGGAACCAGGGTGAGGAAAAGCGGCCTGGGAAACAGGAAGGCAGGCCGCAATGGCTCGGGGACCCGTGCGTGCCACACACGTACCCACAAAAGAGCTGTGGGCCCCCTGGGGGCTCAGCTGTAAGAGCCGCATTTTCTCCACTGCCCAAACGCGAATTTCGAGAGGAAGTTTTACGTTTCCGCAAAATAGGGCCAGAGGCGCCGACTTTTGAAAATCAGTGTGGGTGATCTATATCACGGTTCACAAATGTTCGAAACCAACGCACCTGAAAATCATGTTAATGCATTTTTGAATGAGCAATACTTGATAAAAGTAAATAGGCAGTTGTCTAGCCTTTTAAAGATAGAAGGAAGATGGAGGAGGAAGAAAAGAAAAGCATGGCTGCATTAGGACACTACAATAAAGGGATCTAATTGGCCGAAGTGGATATTTCGATATAAGTAACACTCCAAAACTTCTACACGACCAATGAAAAAATTTTTCACTGTACATTAACAGTTTTTGTGCGAAGCTATTCTTTTTGACAAAAACGTTTGGTAGAACACGCCACCAAGGTTTAATGAAATCTTTTAAATATTTCGAGATTTTGAAGTCCGACATCAATTTTTTTTGGTCAGTTCGAAGCAAGAGCTGTATACTTCATCAAAACTTTCATCACTTCGAGATAACTTCATGACATTTCTGACAGTATTAATATAGTCCAAAGTTTTTTTTAAGCCTGAGATAAAAGCATTACAAATTTCAACTGAATCTATAATTTTAATAACAAGGGGAGTGACAAAGATAATTAAAAAACGATTAACTTTAGCATCAGCATCAGATTCTTCAATCTAAATTCCTGAAAGAACACATTTGAATGTTCATAAATACGTACACCTGAAAGGTCGAAAGGACCGACGTGCTTCAGCATGAATAAAGCTAGTATAGTGGGTAAAACACGGACACTCATTGCTACTCACTCACGGACCCGCGCACAAAACTGATCATTTCTTTCACGTATGAAATATCGTCTCTCGCTATGGTCACGTTTTGCATTGCCTCTCGAGTCAAAGGTAGTGTTGATTTTTCCCGATATCTTTAAATTTACACAATTTTATTTTTCACGTCAATTTTATGTGGGTGCTCAGCACCCCCAAACAATTCTTGGGGGGTGCAAAGAGCGCTGGAGAACCCACGGAGTCGGCGTCCCTGAAAAGGGCAATGATTAATAGTAATATCTAAAATGTTGTTCACCTTTCATTTTAAAGAAACGTGTGGGTAAGCGGCGCTTACCTAGCATACCCAGAATGCACGATTCTAGAAGAAGGAGTAGCAAGGAGGAGAGCACAGAGGACGGTAACATTTCTCCTGCACAAATGATGTACCTTGTTACAAAATTTTAATGTTGTCGGGTGATGGTGGTGTGTATTCAACTCTGGTGTTACATTCTTTATCAAAAGGAACCACCTTACGACTTTTGAGGTTTATCCACACCAAGATTTGCAACTAAAACTTGTCGATAGTAAACTTGGAATGAGTTTTACTTTGTAGATGTAGTGGTGTCGATCGTAAATGAGATTATGAAAATTTGGCTCTCCAACAAGTTTGCCATGTCTGGTGCCAGGACAAAAGATGGTGTCTAGATGATTATTGGGGCAGGGAGGGCAGTGTCGTTGTTGTTGTTGTTTAGAGGGGACTAGACTGCTTGGTCATCAGTCCCCTGTTGCAAGCAAAGACATTACAGTGCAATGCAAGTGGAAGAAAATTAGCACTTAATAACACAGAAGGGAAACCTACAAGGGGCACACAATTATAACGAACATCAAGCTTGGATCTCAAAGAAGGAAACAGAAAGATGAAAATAAGCATAACTGGACTAAAATGTTACAGCAGAATATTGTGGCTGGCTGATCACGAGAATAATAAAGGATGAGCCAGCCACTCTGCACATTCTAAAACTTTGGAGTAAAAGCAGATTAGATAACACAAAAATGAAAACACATTAAAAATATTTGAGAGGTGAGTGCCTGGGAGATTAGCTTAGGTACTCACCTTTACATCAAATGATAAAACCCAGCTGCACGAATAAAACGAAAAACACGGTCAGCGTCGTCTCCAAGCATAAAAGGAAGCGCGGCTGGCAGGTCAAAAGACTATCGTAAGGCAGATAAAAGTGGACAGTCGAAGAAAATGTGGACCACTGTCAATAAAGTGCCAAAGCGACACTGTGGTGGGACCTCCAAGCGAAGTAGATAGCCATGTATCATCCATGTGTGACCAATATGCAGGCGCCAAAGGACAACTGACACCATCCAAGAGGCCCTCAGTGAGGACTTCCATGCAGTTGTAGAAAGCTTCACCACATGGAGCTTGTTTGGAGCAGTTGAGTCAACCCATTCAGTGTTCGAAAGCCCAAGTATCTTCCAGTGTAACTCCAATCAGAGGTCCCTTTCCTGAAGACACGTTTATAAGGGGCTTGAAGTGATTGCCTGCTTAGCCAGCCGATCAACTTGTTCATTCCCCGAAATCGTAATGTGTCCCAGGGTCCAAAGGAAGGGAACAGAGCGGCCAGACTGAACAAAAAGGGAAACATTCCTGGATTGATCGCACCAAGGTGTGTTTCAGAAAGCACTGGTCAAGGGCTTGCAAGCCGCTCAGGGAATCGCTACAGATGACATACGACTCCCTGGGACAGGTTCTGAGGTGATCATGGGTCCGAAGAATAGCGATCAGCTCAGCAGTAAAGATACCACACCCACGGGGTAATGAGTGCTATTCAATGTGCTCACCGTGGGCTTGGGCATACCCACCACGGCCATCAACTAGAGAACCGTATGTGTATACAATTTATGCGCTGTGGAAAGAATCAAGCACCGCCCGAAACTGGCGGCGGAGATTCAACGATGAAACAGAGGCTTTAGAGTCACAGGACAAGTCTAACCGAAGGTGCAGGCGAGGTACGGACCAACGAGGGGCACGGAAAGGGTAGTGAAATGTGGTAGGGATGGTAAAGGATTTAAGTTGTTGTTGTTGTTGTTGTTGGTGTTTAAAGGGGACTCAACTGCTGGGTTATCAGTCCCCTGTTCCCAGCTAGGAGTGAACTGGTAAAAGTTTCCCTTTCGTCGCATACTACTCTAAGTCCAGGATGCTCCAGGTACAGAGCGACAGTCAATCGTAAAATGATGACAGAACAATGGACAAGACAGGAGTGGACAAAATAGACAGAACACTAAAACAAGGCTGCAGAAGCGTGTGGCTGGCTGATCACAAAATAATACAGGATGAGCCAGCCACTCTGCACACTTTAAAATCCGTAGTTAAAAAACAAGTCAAAAACCGTAAAATGACAGTGGCCTATTGTTCTGGAGGGGGTGAAGCCCGACAGGGCGGGCTTATAGGCCCCACCACTAAATAGACCCATAAAAGCCAGTTGCGCGAATAAAACCGAAAACACGATCGACCATAGCAGCATCGTCTCCTAACATAAAAGGAAGCGCATCTGGGAGATTAAAAGATTGTCGCAAAACAATTAAAAGTGGACAGTCCACCAGGATGTGGACCACTGTCAAGGGGGCGCCACAGTCACACTGTGGTGCGTCCTCCCGCCGAAGAAGGTGGCCATGCGTCAGCCATGTGTGGCCGATTCGTAGGCGGCAGAGAACAACAGATTCCCTACGACACGACCGCAGTGAGGACTTCCATGTGGCCGTAGAGAGCTTCACCGCACGAAGCTTGTTGAGGTGAGCAGAGTTAGCCCACTCGTAGTCCCACAGGCTACGGATCTTCCGATGGAACTCCAGTCGGAGATCGCTCTCTGGAAGACCAATAGCCAATGGACTGGAGGAAGTAGCCTGCTTAGCCAGCTGATCCACACGTTCGTTTCCAGGAATGCCGATGTGGCCTGGGGTCCAAACAAAGACCACCGAGCGACCAGACCGAACAAGCCTGGAAAGAGACTCCTGTACGGATTGCACCAAAGGATGTTTCGGGAAGCATTTGCCGAGGGCTTGCAAACCACTAAGGGAGTCAGAACAGATGACCAGAGACTCCCCATGGCAACCTCTGAGATGTTCAAGTGCCCGATAGATGGCAACTAGTTCCGCTGTGAATACGCTACTTCCACTGGGCAGCGAATGCTGTTCAGTATGCTCACCATGGACGTATGCATAGCCAGTACGGCCGTCGACCACAGAACCATCCGTGTACACGACGTCCGCGCCACAGAACGACTCTAAAACCGCCTGAAACTGGCGACGGAGACTCAGTGGCGCTACAGAGGCTTTTGATACATGCGCCAAGTCCAGCCGAAGCTGTGGACGTGAAAGTGACCAGGGAGCGATGCAGTAAGGCCTGTGAAAAGCCGGAGGGATAGGAATGGACTCAAGAGACGACAGGACGGAACGAACACGCACCGCGATCGGAAGACCCGACCTCGGTCGTCGTTGTGGAGATGGAAGTGCAGCAGTTGGAAAAAGAAGCCTGCGATTCGGATGATGTGGTATCTCATGAACATGGGCAGCATAGGAGGCCAACAGCTGCTGCCGCCGAAATCGCAGGGGAAGGACTCCAGCTTCGGCTAGTAGGCTTTCCACTGGACTTGTCCGAAAGGCCCCTGTCGCTAAACGGACGCCACTGTGTAGTACTGGGTCCAAGGCCTGCAATGCAGATGGGGCTGCTGAACCATACACGAAGCTCCCGTAATCCAATCGCGACTGAATCAGCGCCCTGTAGAGCTGCAAAAGACTCGTACGGGCGGCTCCCCAACTAGTGTGGCTGAGGCAGCGTAGGATATTGAGGTACCTCACGCACTTCTGCTTGAGCTGGCGAAGATGAGGCACCCAAGTGAGCCGGTTGTCGAAGAGCATGCCAAGAAATCGGTGAGTCTCTTCGACACGAAGAAGTTCATCATATAAATATAGCTCTGGGTCCAAATGGACAGCTCGACGACGGCAGAAGTGCATAACCCGGGTTTTCGATGGAGAAAACTGGAACCCATGGGTTGAGGCCCACGACTGCGCCTTTCGAATGGCTCCCTGTAGACGCCTTTCAGCTACCCCAATGCTAGCTGAGCTGTAGTATAAGCAGAAGTCATCGGCGAACAAGGAGGAAGAAACCGATGACCCCACTGCCTCAGCAAGTCCATTGATGGCAATTAAAAATAGGGGTACACTAAGGACAGAGCCCTGTGGGACACCGTTCTCCTGGACGTGAGAGGAGCTGAGGGAAGTACCAACCCGTACCCGAAAAGATCGGAAAGAAAGGAAGTTTTGAATAAAAAGTGGGAGCGGACCTCTCAAGCCCCAAGCGTGCAGTGTAGCCAGAATGTGGTGGCGCCAAGTGGTGTCGTACGCCTTTCTGAGGTCGAAAAAGACGGCAACAAGATGCTCACGCCTGCTAAATGCAGTACGAATGGCAGACTCCAGGGCCACTAAGTTGTCAACGGTGGAGCGGCCTTGCCGGAAACCCCCTTGACGTGGGGACAACAGACCCCGATGTTCAAGGATCCACATAAGCCGCCGGCTCACCATACGTTCAAATAGCTTGCACATAACGTTGGTGAGGCTGAGTGGGCGGTAACTATCAGCCACCTGTGGATCAGCACCAGGTTTGACCACCGGAATAACGATGCTTTCTCGCCATTGTGACGGGAAAGCCCCCTCCGCCCATAAACGGTTAAACAGGGCGAGAAGCTGGTGTTTAAACTCCACGGAAAGGTGCCGGATGAACTGGCTGTGGATTCTGTCCGGTCCTGGAGAGGTATCGGGGCATGCGGCAAGAGCAGTTTCGAATTCCCATGCACTGAAAGCGGAGTTGTACACTTCGGCTCGACGCGTGTGAAAGGACAGCCGTCTCTGCTCAACACGCTCCTTCAGAGCACGGAAGTCCGCACTGTATTCGCATGTTGCAGAGGTGCGAGCATAATGCTCGGCCATGTGTTCTGCTATGGAAGTCGGGTCGGTGCATAGGGTACCGTGGATGCGTAGGCTGGGAATCACCGCAGGTGGACGGTACCCAAATAGGCGCCGAACCTGCGACCACACCCGAGATGCTGAGGCGCGACGGCCGATGCTGGCAACATACGTCTCCCAACAGTCCCGTTTACCCTGCCGGATGAGCTGTCGAGCCCGGGCCCGGAGCCGTTTAAAAGCTAGTAGGTTTTCTATACTGGGGTGTCGACGATGGCGCTGGAGCGCCCGACGACGATCCCGGATTGCCTCAGCGATTTCCGGCGTCCACCAGGGCACAGACTTACGCCGTGGGGAGCCAGACGTGGTAGGAATGGCTGCCTCAGCAGCTGAAACTATCGAACCGGTGACCTGGTTAACCGCAATGTCCAAGTCGGCTGGCAATGGGACGGGAACCGTAGCAGCTGAGGTGAAGCGGTTCCAATCAGCTCGATGGAGAGACCATCGAGATGGGCAGCCCGCTGGTTGAAAATCAAGGAGCGTCAAGAGAACAGGAAAATGGTCGCTGTTGCAAAGGTCATCATGGACCCTCCACTGGAAGTGTGGGAGCAGGCTCGGGGTACAAACAGAGAGATCAATTGTGGAATACGTGCCTCGCGCCACGCAAAAATGCGTGGGTGCACCAGTGTTTAGCAGGCAGATGTCGTGCTGTGATAAAAGCGTCTCTATTTGCCTACCACGACCTGTTGTCTGCGCTCCACCCCACAAGTGATGGTGGGCATTGAAGTCCCCCAGAAGCAGAAATGGAGGGGGAAGTTGTGCCACCAGGGCAGCAAGGTCAGTAAACGATACCACTTCGTCTGGAGGAAGGTAAAGAGAACAGATCGTCAGTTCTTGCGTAGCACGAATGCGAACAGCCACCGCCTCAAGAGTCGTGTGGAGAGGCACAGCAGCACTGGGGACAGTGGCAAGGACATAGATACACACACCTCCAGAGACCCTGTCATATACATGACGATTTTTGTAATAGCCCCGATACCCACGAAGGGCTGGGGTCCTATTAGCAGGAAACCAGGTTTCCTGCAGGGCTACACAAAATGCTGGGAAGCGGCACAATAACTGCTGCAATTCTGGCAGGTGGCGGAAGAAGCCACCACAGTTCCATTGGAGGATCATAGAACCTCCTGGTCGCTGAGACATGCTGCTTTTGACGGCGTAGTAGGGTTGACAGGTCTCCCTTCTGTTGCCGATTTTTGAAGCAGATCCTCAACGTCCATAGCTTCCAAAGACTCGGCAATGGCCAAGTCTTTGTGGGATGCGAGGATCTCTATTTCGTCCTCTGACGAAGAGGAATGTTTTGGTGGCACGGTAGCCACCACAGAATCCTTGGTTTTAGTCTTGTTCTTTTGTTTCTTCTTCTCGCGAGGTTCTTTAGGCTTCTCATGCCGGGAGGGCTTCGCGGAGCCATACTCAGGAACTGAGGATGCCTGCGCGGCCCTACAACCAGCAGTAGGTGGCTCCTTCAGCCACCTACTGGTATCCACAGGAGAAGTCTGTGAAGGATGGGATCCGAGGGAGCCCTTCCTCGCGAGAGGAGCCAGAGATGGCTGTTGAGTCTCTGGCTCAGGGGTGGGGACTGAGAGCCCCACAGGCTGAGATGGTGGTGCTCCCAAAGTAGGGACCTTGGGGGCAACGGAGGTTGAGGTACCCCCAAACACCATGGGGGCAGATGTGGGCGGTTTGGGCGAAGGGCCCACAGTGGAAGACGAGGCAGTGGAGAGTGGTAGCAGAGATGGCAGAGGCAGTTGTGATGTAACTGTGGCATACGAGGTCTTCATGCACACAGGATGGAGCTTGGCATACTTTTTCTTGGCCTCTGAGTATGATAACCGGTCCAGGGTCTTATATTCCATAATTTTCCGTTCTTTATGAAGAACCGTACAGTCCGGCGAACAAGGAGAGTGATGCTGCTTGCAGTTAACACACACTGGAGGAGGGGCACAAGGGGCGTCCGGATGTGAGGCACGTCCGCACTCCCGGCATGTAGGGTTACCATCACATCGGGAGGACATGTGCCCAAACCTCCAGCATTTGAAGCAGCGCATAGGGGGAGGAACGTAGGGTTTTACGTCACACCGATAGATCATTACCTTGACTGTCTCCGGCAACGAATCGCCTTCGAAAGCCAAGATAAACGCACCGGTGGCTACCCTTTTGTCCTTCGGACCCCTATGAACACGACGGATGAAATGAACTCCACGTCTCTCTAGGTTCTGCCGTAACTCGTCGTCAGACTGCAATAAGAGGTCCTTGTGAAATATAATTCCCTGGACCATGTTCAGACTCTTGTGGGGAGTAATGCTAACAGGGACGTCACCCAGCTTGTCACAGGCAAGCAGTGCCCGTGACTGGGCTGGGGACGACGTCGTTATAAGTACAGCCCCAGATCGCATCTTAGACATGCCATCTACTTCCCCAAACTTATCCTCAAGGTTTTCCACAAAAAACAGAGGCTTCGTGGTCGTAAACGATTCGCCGTCTGTCCTTGAGCATACAAGATAACGGGGGGCATAAGCCTCACCTTGCTGACGAGCCCTGCGTTCTTCCCACGGTGTGGCCATGGAAGGGAACGCTTGGGGGTCGTATGTCGCAGCATTAAATTCTGTTCGCCCACGCTTAGAGACGCCGGTTTTGCGTCCGGCAACGCTATTTGTTGCTCGCTTCATTCTCATCGCACGAGCAGCTAGGGAACTAAAGGTCCACCCAGGCAGAGCCCCGCTTGCCTGGGTAAGCCTTATACAACTGAGGTGCGGCAGGTTCCTCAGAGGTTGCTCGCTAGCGGCTGTTCAACCTCAACAGCCATGCATCTCCTCGGCACGTAGCACACCTTGAGATTGAGGGGTTTTTTATAGAGGTTTGTACCGTCCTCGCGACCCGGGCGATTAAGCCAAGATCCCCGGGCTCTGAAACGTACAACGTTCCACCGTCGCGCCGAACGATGGTCGTTGAAGCACGCACAGAGCTTACGGTGTAGCGGACTGTTGGCGCGACACAGCCCACAGCTCAGGACCCCGGGTTCGCCAAGCCCGTACTCAGCAAATGAATGCTGAGCCCCTGAGGGGAGGATTTAAGTGATGTGAGATGGGAACGATCACGGACCGTGATCGGTGACCCGACCTTTGACGTCATAGAGGGGAAGGATGAGCAACATCCGGAGAGAGAAGCCTGTGATTTGGGTCGTGAGGTGAGGCGTGTACATGGGAAACATAAGAAGCGAGCAAATGTTTCGGCGGAACCGCAGGGAACGGACACCTGTTTCGGATAGCAGACTAGTCACCAGACTTGTGCGAAAGGCCTCTGTCGCAAGACAGACACCACAATATAGGAGCGAGTCCAGAACCTGTAGTGCTGAAGGCGCTGAGGGTCATAAACTACACTTCCGTAGTCCAGGCGCGATTGTATAAGGACTTTGTAAAACTGCAGGAGTATTGGGCGTAAGGCTCCCCAAACAGTGTGGCTGAGACAGTGAAGAATGTTAAGATATTGCCAGAATTTCTGTCACAGCTGTCGAAGGTGTTGCTGCCAAGTCAGTCGGGCATCAAAATCATGCCTAGGAAGCGGTGCATTTCTTTAACATAGGTCCATGACTGTGCCTTTCTAATGGCTCCCTACAGCCGCCGTTCAACGACACCGATGGTGGCGAGATACTCGCGCCTGGTGAAGGCAGTGTGAATACCAGATTCCAGCGAGACGAGTTGTCATTGGTGGATCGGCCTTGACGGAAGCCCCTTTGTAGTGGGACAAGGAGTAATCAGTCTTCAAGGATCCACATGAGCCACCGACTTACCATACGTTCAAGCAGCTTACAGAGAACGCTGGTGAGGCTGATTGGGCAGTACCTGTCAGCCACCAATGGATCTGCCTTAGGTTTCAACACCTGGATGATGATCCTTTCCCGCCACTGTGTTGGGAAAAATCTGTCTGCCCAAGTATGGTTAAAAAGGGCGAGAAGCTGGTGTTGAAACGTATCCGAAAAGTGATGGAGGAACTGGCTGTGTATCCCGTCTAGTCCTGGAGAGGTATTGGGGCATGGACCAAGAACAGTTTCAAACTCCCATTCACTAAATGGGGCGTTGTAGATTTCCAGGCAGCATGTGCGGAAAGATAACTGCTTCTGCTCGATCGTCTCTTTGAGGCAGCGGAAGTCTGCACTGTAAGTTTCAGTTGCAGAGCAACGTGTGTAGTACTCGCCTATGGCTTTTGGGTCAGTGCAGAGTGTACCCTGGATGGTGACTGATGGATTCCTGTCGGTGGGCGATATCCAGAGAGGCGCCCTACTTGGGTCCAGACCTGAGAAGGGAAGGTGCGAGAGTCGATAGAGGCTACAAACCTCTGCCAGGAATCCTTCTTACTATGCGAACCAATCTGTGAGCTCGTGCACTGAGCCGTTTAAAGGCGATTAGGTTCTCTACAGTAGGGTGTCGCCGGTGTCCCTGAACTGCGTGCCGACGTTCCTGAATGGCTGCAGCGATCTCACGTGTCCCTAAGGGACCCACTTACATCAGAGTGACCCAGATGCGGTTTGGATAGTTTTCTCGGCAGCGGAGACAATGGCCTTCATGACTTGCTAGACAGCCACTTCAATGCCAGCTGGGAGTGGAGTCGTAACAACTGCAACCGAATCGTATGCTGGGCAGTCAACCGTATGGAGCAACCAATGAGTTGGACAATTTGCGGCTTAAGTCTGTGGAAACGACAGAAAAATGGGAAAATGGTCGCTGCTCATCATGGACTTTCCAATTCAGAAGAGGGAGAGACTCAGGCTACAGACAGACAGGTCGATGGCCGAGTACGTGCCGTGAAGTACGCTAAAGTGCGTGGGAACACCTGTATTGAGGAGGCGAACGTTCTGCTGTGTCAGGAGCGTCTCTACCTCCCTACCATAAGCAGAGGTCTGCGTCCCATCTCACATAGGGTGGTGGGCATTAAAGTCCCACAAAAGGAGAAATGGTGTGGGAAGGTGAGCGACTAGGACAATGAGGTCAGTAAGAAACAACCCCATCTGTAGGGAGGTAAAGGGAACAGATTGTTAGTTCCTGCCTAACTCTGATCCTAACAGCCAATGCCTCAAGTTTCGCGGTGAGGGACAGTGGCAAGGAAATAGAGGCATACACTTCCAGAGACCCTGTCACAGTTGGGACCCTAATAGCCACGTAGGGCAGGGGTCATCTGAACAGGAAATTACATTTCTTGTAACGCTATGCCGAGCCCAGGGAATTGGTACAGTAACTGTTCAGCTCAGCCACATGGTGGGAAAAAAAACCACTGAACTGATGTAAGAACGTTAGTCCAGTGAATCACCTGCTGCAGACAGTTTAGTCTCTAGCGTCCAAAACCATTGATTCCGCGGACTCAGTGAGGGCAAGATCCTCAGGGGATGCTACACTCCTGACCATTAAAATTGCTACTCAACGAAGATGATGTACTACAGACGCGAAATTTAACCGACAGAATAAGATGCTGTGATATGCAAATGATTAGCTCTTCAGAGCATTCACACAAGCTTGACGCCGGTGGCGACACCTAAAACGTACTGACATGAAAGTTTGCAACCGATTTCTCATACAAAAACACCAGTTGACCGGCGTTGCCTGGTGAAACGTCGTTGTGATGCATCGTGAAGGAGGAGAAATGCGTACCATCATGTTTCCAACTTTGATAAAGATCGGATTGCAGTCTATCGCGATTGCAGTTTATCGTTCCGCGACTTTTTTGCTCGCATTGGTCGCGATCCAATGACTTAACAGAATATCGAATCAATGGGTTCAGGAGAGCAATACAGAACACCGTGCTAGATCCCCACGGCCTCGTATCACTAGCAGTCGAGATGACAGGCATTTTATCCGCATGGCTATAACGAATCGTACAGCCATGTCTCGATCTCTTAGTCAACAGATAGGGACAACAACCATATGCCTAACAGTTCGACGACGTATATAGTAGCATGGACTATCAGCTCGGAGACCACGGCTGCGGTTATCCTTGACGTTGCATCACAGACAGGAGCGCCTGCAATGGTGTACGCAACGACGAACCTGGGTGCACGAATGGCAAAATATTTTTTCGGATAATTCCAGGTTCTGTTTACAGCATCATCATGGTCGCATATGTGTTTGGCAACATCTCTGAGATTTTTTTTTTGTGGTTTTAGGGCGCACAACTTCTATGGTCATTAGCGCCCAGCCAAGAACATAGATTCGCTATGATCTCAAAGAAAAAAAAATGGTGACTGTCAGAACATCAACAAGAGGCTAAAAACGAAAGATAAAAGACAATTAAAAGGGTTAAATATCCTTGCATAAGTTGGCCAAGTTGATAAAACGCAAAACTCGAGCAGCTGCTCGTGTGTCATCAGCTAAAATTTCCTCCAGAGTAGACGGAAAGTGAAGGGCTACACGGAGATGATTAAAATAAACACAAGTCAGTAAAACATGTCGCACTGTCAGCCGCAGGAGCACAGCGGTGCAGGGTAGGCGGAGAGCAAGTGACGGTGGCTGAAACGGCAGTGACCGATCCGCAACCGGGCCAGGATGACCTCCTCTCGCAGAGAGGGGCGTGAGGAGGTCCTCCAAGCGGTCGGGATCGGTTTTACAGTTCGCAATTTATTGTTGTACATTGAAAACCACGCACTGTGCCATTGCGACACGATACTCCGGCGAAGAGCCCGTTGAACATCGTCAGATGGGACGCAAAAGGTAGCCATGCGAGGCAAAAAAGCTGCGGCCTTAGCTGCTAAGTCGGCGGTCTCATTCCCGGGCACACACACGTGGCCAGGGACCCACAGGAAAGAAACGTGACAGCTGTCATCTGCTAGCAACTGGAGGGAGCGTTGGATCCGATACACGAGAGGATGGTTCGAGAAAGGGCCCTTAAGACTCTCCAGGGCACTAAGGGAGTCCGAACATATGGCATAGAAAGGTTGGCGGTGGCGGCAGGTGTACAAAACGGCTTGGTGGAGGGCGAAAAGCTCAGCTGTGAAATTCGAGCACCGGTCAGGGAGCTTGTATTGGAACCGGTTGTCCCCAACGACGAAGGCAGATCCGACACCAGCAGTGCTCTTGGAACCATCAGTGTAAATAAATATGGCATTATCGAACCGCGAGCGGAGTTCGACAAGCCTCGAGCGGTATACCAAATCCGAAGTGCTCTCCTTGGGGAGCGAACTAAGTTCGAGGTGTGTGTGAACCTGGGCCTGATGCCACGGTGGCAATGGGCTTACGCTCAACTGAAGGGTGGGAGGAAGGGTAAAATCGAGCCGCTGTAGTAGGCGGCGAAACCGAACTCCAGGTGGAAGCAAGTCAATCGCAGACAACTGATATTGGCGATCGAGTGAGTCGTCAAAAAATAATCGGTAAGATGGATGGTTGGGCATCGACCGCAGGCGGCATGCATACCGACACAAGAGTATGTCACGCCGAGTGGTCAAGGGTAATACAGCAGCCTCGGCTTACAGACTTTCAACAGGGCTGGTATAAAATGCACCGGTTGCAAGACGTAAACCCCAATGGTGGATAGAGTTGAGACGGCGGAGAATCGACGGCCGTGCAGAAGAGTATACAAGGCTTCCGTAGTCGAGCTTCGACTGAACAGTGGCCTGGTAAAGGTGAAGCAGGACGGTACGATCCGCTCCCCATGACGTGCCACTGAGGACACGAAGGACGTTAAGGGATCGGGCACAACGGGCAGCCAGGTAGGACACGTGCGTGGACCAGCAAAGTTTACGATCCAACATGAGTCCCAAGAATTTCGTAGTCTCCACGAAAGGGAGAGCAACAGGACCGAGACGTAGAGAAGGTGGAAGAAATTCCTTGTATCTCCAGAAGTTTATACACACAGTTTTCTCAGTGGAGAATCGGAAGCCGTTTGCGATGCTCCAGGAATATAGACGGTCAAGACAGCGTTGAAGAGAACGCTGCAAGAGACACGTCCGCTGGGCGCTACAATAAATTGCGAAATCGTCAACGAAAAGAGATCCGGAGACGTCGGCTGAAAGGCAATCTACGATCGGATTGATTGCAATGGCAAAGAGCGCCACACTTAAGACGGAGCCCTGTGGTACCCCATTCTCCTGGCAAAAGGTATCTGACAAAACAGAGCCCACCCGTACCCGGAACTTGCGATCCGCCAAAAACACTTTAATGGAAAGAGGGAGGCGGCCCCGAAGGCCCCATGTGTGCAATGTGCGGAGAATGCCCGCCCTCCAACAGGTATCGTATGGGAGAAATGGGGCGATAACTGGAAGGAAGGTGTTTGTCCTTCCCTGATTTGGGGATGGGGACAACAATGGCTTCACGACAACTTGTGGGAACATGACCTTCAGTCCATATGCGATTGTAGGTACTAAGAAGAAAGCACTTGCCCGCAGGAGAGAGGTTCTTCAGCATCTCAATATGAGTGGAATCGGGCCCGGGAGCAGAAGATCGGGACAGGGCGAGAGCACGGTCTAGCTCCTGCATGGTGAAGGCGACGTTATAATTTTCACGATTAAAAGAGTGGAAAGAAGGCGGCCGTGCCTACTCTACCTGTTTGCGAGGGAGAAAGGCAGGGTGGTAATGGGCAGAGCTTGAAACCTCCGCAAAGAAACGGCCCAATGCGTTGGAAACAGCAGCAGGGTCCACGAGGACTGCGTTCTCCACGGTCAGGCCAGGAATCGGGGACTGGGCCTTGATGCTGGATAAACGGCGTAGGCCACCCCAAACAACCGTGGAGGGAGTAAAACGGTTAAAAGAACTAGTAAAAGCAGTCCAGCAAGCTTTCATGCTGTCGTTTATGATACGACGACATTGCGCTCTCATACGTTTATAATTGATGCAATTCTCCAAAGTTGGGTGGCGGCGGAAGGTGCGTAAAGCACGTCGGCGGGCTATAAGCGCGTCGCGGCAGGCTGCAGTCCACCAAGGGACCGGGACACGACGTGGAGAAGAGGATGTACGAGGTATGGAACGTTCAGCAGCGGTGAGAATAACCTCTGTGAGGTAGTCGACCTGACTGTCACAGTTGGAAAAGTTCTGATCGTGAAAAACAGCCATGGAAGAATAAAGCCCCCAGTTGGCTTTGGAAATGTTCCAACTGGTGGGACGAGGAGATGGGGAATGATGCAGGAAGTGGGTGATACAAGGGAAATAGTCACTTGAGTACGTGTCAGAGAGTGCATACCACTCAAACCGACCGGCAAGCTGAGGAGTGCATATTGCGAGTTCGAGGTGTTTGAGAAGGTCCACCAAAATGGAGCCTCTCGGACAAGGTGCCGGAGAGCCCCATAGGGTGTGGTGGGCATTAAAGTCGCCTACCAACACGAAAGGTGAAGGGAGCTGGTCAACAAGGTGTAGCACATCTGCCCTAGTAAGGGCAGATGACGATGGCGAATAAATATTACAGAGGGAAAAAGTAAATGTGGATAGGGTGATGCGGACGACAACTGCCTGTATGTGATTATGCAATGAAATGGGATGGTAATAGACATCGTCTCGAAGGAGCATCAGAACCCCTCCATGGGCTGGGATACCTTCCACGGGTGGCAGGTCGAACCGCACAGAGGTGTAGTGTGAAAAGTCTGCACGATCACTTGGACGCAACTTAGTTTCTTGGAGGCAGACGACAAGCGGGCAGTGCAATCGAAGGAGTAATTTTAATTCCTTCCGATTGGAACGAATGCCGCGAATATTCCATTGAAGGAGCGCCATGATCAAAAATGAGAGAAGAAAAGAAGATAAAAAGGAACAAGCAGATGGGGTCACCTGGACGGCCGCTGAGGACCGGATTTCGAGGGAGCACTGCTATCGCTGTCTAGGGGGCAAAGGTTCGTGGTCCATAGGTTCGACCGACGCGCCTGCCACCTCCTTGAGTTGATCAGGAGGGGCAGTTTCCACCGCCGGTAAAGGGCCGGGTGTTTGGCAGACGGAGCGTCCCGTTGAAACAGAAGACGGCCCTGTCCGGCAACTGTTGGATGGCGTGACAGATGGGTCACGCCTCGGCGGGGAAGGAGAGGAACTCTATTTCTTGTCAGCTCTTCTGGAAGAGTGACGGCGGGAACAGGCAGTTGACGGTTGGGAAGCCTGAGAACGCAGAAAATCCTCACGGACGGGTTCCTCTTTCAAAGTCCGGGCATCTTGTTTAGGTGCCCCCAGTTCACCAGAGGTTGATGAAGACTGTACCTTAGAGGCAGCAGGAGGAAGCGGAGACGTGGAACGGGCAATCTTCGGGCTGGCGGATCGCACAACTGTGTCAGCGAAAGTGAAGTCACAAGTCTGGGTACTTGAATCCTTAGTAGGTCGAGTGGAGGTGAGGACCTTCCTGTATGTGCCGGCTGGGAGGACAGCGGGCTTTCGACTCGCCAACAACTTTCGAGCAGCAGATGTTGATACCTTTTCCGTAACCCGAATTTGCTGGATGATGTTTTCATCCTTATATACAGGGCAGTCTCGAGAGGAAGCCGCATGGTCACTGTTGCAGTTAAGGCAGTGAGGGGACGGAGGTGGGCAATCCCCCTCATGGGCGTCCCTACCACAAGTGACACATATTGCTGCATTTGGGTAAGAGTCACGGGTATGGTTGTACCTGTGGCATTGGAAGCAGAGCGTTGGGTTTGGAATATAAGGGCGGTCAGAGATAACTTCGTACCCTGCTTTGACCTTCGACGGGAGTTCAACCCTGTCGAATGTCAAAAACACAGTACGAGTCTGTGTCAGCTGGTTATTCACCTTTTTCAAAACCCTATGCACGGCTGTGACTCCCTGATCTGACATGTACGTTTGGATGTCTTCATCAGACAACCCGTCAAGGGATCTCGTGAAGACTACCCCCCATGACGAGTTGAGTGTGCGATGCTCTTCTACCTTGACAGTGTAACAGTGTAGTCCGGATTAATTTATGAGCTTGGAAGACACTGTCCACTTCCACCAACAATGTGCCATTGCGCTGACGCGAACAGTTTTTAACAGGGCCAGCAATTGCATCTACACCTTTTTGGATGACGAAAGGATTTACAGACGTGAAATCTTTTCCATCGGTGCGAGAGACAACAAGAAATCTCGGTAGACTAGGCAGAGTCTTCGTTGGCTGAGGCAAATCTATCTTACATTTCTGGGTCAACGTTACAGAAGAAGAGAAGGAAGTCATCGCGGAAGTGTCCCCCGTGATTACGGGCGTCTCCGATGGCGCGCTCCTTCCTAGTGGGGGCCCTTCTCCGAGGGCTTACCCGCCTTAGGTGATTGTTCACACCTCAGGTCACACCTCCCGAGAATTGACGGAGGGACCAATTGGCATGTTCGGAAGGTACCAGCTCGGGTAATCACCCCTCCCTGGGCCTGGCATTTACCAGGGGGTACGTACGTGCCCTACTTGTCTACCCGGGGCGGGGAATTATGCGTTACCCCGTCACCTGCTACGCATGATAATGCGTGGGTCGGCCTTCAGACACGCACAGGGAGGAAAGAAGGAGGATAGAGAAAGTGAAGAGGAAGGAAAGAAGTGTCTCAAACGCCGAGGCGGAGACTAATGAGGAGAAGAAGGCTAGGAGAGTACAAGGAGAGAAAGACAGAAACAAAGGGTAAGAAAGTAAGGATCCAAAAAATAAGAGAAACGACAACAAGAACCACCGTAACTCACGAAATTCGCCCGTCTCCGGGCCAAGGCATAAACCGGGAGGGAAAGTGAAGCAGCCTGGGGCAGAAGAAAGGCTGCTCCGGCTCGGGGCCCCGTGCGCGCCACACACGTACCCACAAAAGAACTGTGGTCCCCCTGGGGGGAACATCTCGGTGAACGCACATTGGAAGCATGTATTCGACATCGCCATACTGGCGTTATCACCCGGCGTGATGGTATGGGGTTCCTTTGGTTACCTGTCTGTCACCTCTTCTTCGTATCGACGGCACTTTGAACAGTGGCCATTATATTTCAGATGTGTTACGACCCGTAGGCTCTAACCTTCATTTGATCCCTGTGAAACCCTACATTTCAGCCGGATAATGTAAGACCGCATGTTGCAGGTACTGTACGTGCCCTTCTGGATACGGAAAATGTTGGACTGCTGCCCTGGCCAGCACACTCTCCAGATCTCTCACCAATTGAAAACGTCTTGTCAATGGTGGCCGAGCAACTGGCTTGACACAATACGCCAGTCGCTACTCTTGATGAACTGTGGTATCGTGTTGAAGCTTCAAGGGCATCTGTATCTGTGCACGCCATCCAAGCTCTGTTTGACTTAATTCCAGATCGTTATTACGACCAGAGATTGTTGTTCTGGGTACTGATTTCTCAGGATGTATGCACCCAAATTGCGTGAAAATGTAAACCCATGTCAGATCTAGTATAATATGTTTTTCCAATGAATACCCGTTTATCATCTGCATTTCTTCTTGGTGTAATAATTTTAATGTCTGATGTAGAAAATGGAGTAGTGTGCGGTTTTAAAGCCACCAGAGGGTCTTATGTCTTCTTTTTCTCTCCCTACCCCTGGTCCTTAGGTTTTAAGGGCTGGGATGGCTTCTCTGTAGTGACATCAGGGGTGGAAGAAGAGTGGGAAGCCCTTCTACCAGCATGTAGTGGATTCTTCAGCCATTGTCTGGGATCCGTTGGAGTACTAGGAGAAGCCTCAGAAGTGAGTGCCTCAAGGAACCTCTTCCGAGCTAGGGGAGCCGGAGGAGGTTACTCCTTCTCCAGCTGGGAGGTGGGGACTTGTGTCTCTGATGGTGGAGGTGGAGGTGCCCCCACAGGTAGTAGTAGTAGTAGTAGTAGTAGTAGGGGGGGTAGACGGAACGTGAGGAGTACCCCAACCTTGAAGGGGCAGATGGTCTTTGATGGCCCTTTGAGCCCACCGAAGTTTGTTGCGTGGTAGGTTCTATCATCATCATCATAATGGGTGTCGACGATGTAACTATAGCAAAAGATGTTGTCATATAAAGTGGTTTTGTCGACATGAAAGTTTCTCCATATGTTCTACTACAAATAAGATACTTTGGAGAGTAAGACTCGCCCTTGTCTTTAGTCCGTCGTTCCTCCCAAGGGGTATCCAGGGAACGGAACGTTTGGGGGTCATACATCGCTGCCTAAAAAGTAACTCTTCCATGCTTAGAGACAGTGGTTATAGTGGTTATATGTCCACCTACGTTACTCATTCTCATCCCATGAGCAACTAGGGAACTATACGTCCGCCCAGGAAGAGCCCCACTTGCCTGGGTAAGCTTTATATAACTGAGGTGCGGCAGGTTCCTAAGAGGTTGCTCCAACCTCAACAGCCACGCATATCTTCGGTATGTAGCATACCTTGAGACTGAGATCTTTTTTATATATAGAGGTTTGTACCGTTCTTGTGACTTGGGCCATTAAGCCAAGAAGCCCAGGCTTTGCAACGTACAATGTACCACCGTCGTCCTGAACTATGGTCGTTGAAGCATGCAGCTTACGGTGTGGCAGACTGTTGGTGCAACACAGTCCACAGCTCGGGATCCCAGGTTCACCAAGCCCATACCCAGCATAAATGCTGAGTTCCTCAGAAGGGGGGGGGGAGAGGGATCAGTGGTGGTGGTGGTGGTGGTTAAAAGGGGGAAGAAGCACCATCATCAGATCATCACTCCCATGCTTATATCAGTGAGCCAACCTGTGGTAAACGACTCTCCCTTACCAATAGGGTAGCGTTCCAGTCCTGCTTCCCTGTCTGTGGAAGAATGTTTTTCTATATTGCTTATCTCTGGCGGGAAGTTCCTATGTTTCCTAATACAACAAGTTACAGTTATTTGAATTAAGTAGTGAAATAATAGTCCTCTCATGAAGTTGACAAGGAATACGTGTAAAGCAATGAACTATACAACTAATTTTCAATGAATGTAAGAAAATAAAGTATTCTAAAAGAAGAAATCCACATTGTTCAATTTGATATCACTATATCTTTTATATAAACTCATAGACTATCAGCAAGTAAATAAAACAACTAATGTTATAACAACTAATGTTATATCACTGGTATAAGTGGCTGGTAGCGTCTCTTTTGTATCACTGCACTTGATATCTTGTGTCCGCTGCTGTATCTTCACTGGACTGCTGGGATGTCATAGATGTGTCTGCAGCAACTAAAAATACAACTGTGATGATGCACTGTGTTCTCGTTCCCCGTATTGTGGCACGTTTAGATTCGTGTTCCATTACCTTGGACGAATTTGAAGATTAAAAAATTCCGCCTGTCTCTGAGAGTCACTGCTTCACACAGCCAATTAGAGATTGGGTAACAGTAATGCCTTTTACTGCCACCGTAGCCTGCTTTACTTCTGGCACGTGTCTGTTTCTAGTAGATGCAGGTCCTGTCTCAGTTTAGCTCGTTCATTAGCGTGCTCTCTGGCGACCCACCAATCGAACATCTCGCCGGCGAGTTCCCAGTGGTGGCACTCGGCGGCGGTGACGATGGCGGAGCGGTTGAACTGGTCTGGCTGCGTGGTGTCGCAGCCCGCCTCGTAGAGCGCGCGCGCCTCCTCGCGCCAGCCGGCAGCGGCCGCCCAGTGCAGCGGCGTACGTCCGCGGCCGTCCGCCGCCAGCTGCAGGTGGGAGCGCTGTAGCAGCACGGCCGCCACCTCGCGGTGCTGCTCGCGCAGCGCGCACACCAGCGGCGACACGCCGTCGACGTCCAGCGCCCGCGGGGAGGCGCCGAGGCGCAGCAGCGCGCGCACCGTCGCCACGTCGCCGCTATCGGCGGCCGCGTGCAGCAGCGAACGGCCGCGCGCGTCGGTGCTGCCGCCCTGGCTCTGGAACGCCCCCGCAGACAGCAGGAGCTGCGCCACCTCGCGGCCCGCCTCGCCCATCTCTAGCGCGCGGAACAGCGCCGTCCGGCCCTCGCGGTCCACGCAGTCCAGCTTGGCACCCAGCTCCAGCAGGCACTGCGTCATCGCCGCGTCACCAAATGCCACCTGCCACATGAAATTTGTAACTACATCTCACACATTGGCCCCGACTTACGTTGTCCGAGTTGCTCTTTAAGTACTGGGTGATAACTGAGGCTGTTGAAGGTAATGTAAATGTTACAGGAGGAGCAACGGAAAATTCTGTGATCCTGCTCTATGTGTCTCAGCAGCAGAATATGCAGCACCAGTATAGGATGCATCCGCCCACACTAAACAGGTTGATGTAAGTGTCAACAAGACTGTGCGCATTATTACAGGCTGTCTCAGACCCACACCAACAGCTATTATGTACCTCCTTGCTGGAATTGTCCCACCCAGGATAAGAAGGCAGGTGGCAGCAGACGCTGAGAGAACAAAGAAAGAGAATGGTTACCGACACCCATTGAATGGGCACGTTAGTCAGGCTCGGAGGCTCAAATCTAGAAACAGTTTCATCGCAAGAACTAAGATCCTTGATGGTTCGCAGGAAGATAACAGAGTCTGTAAATGGAAGAATGAACAAACCAGACTGCCAATAACGCCAAAAGAGGAAATGGCACCTGGAAACAAGCTTCCCTATACAGTTTGGAGAACACTAAACAGGATGAGGGCTGGTGTACCCAGATGTAAAACTAATCTACGCAGGTGGGGCCTGTTGACTAACGATGACGATGCTCTTTGTGAATGCGGAGAGCTTCAGGACGAGGCACATCTGCTTACGTGCCGACTATTGCCAGAGCCCTGCAGTTTCAGTGACCTGCTGCAAGCCAATGACGAAGCCGTGGCGGTGGCTATTGGAAAAACAAAACTTGATCTGGACACGGAAATGAATGAATGAATGAATGAAAAGAAATATTCACGATTTTGTCTAAAATGCTTCATACAAGGAAAAGAAAGTATTTTATGACGTAAGAGATAGGGCTATTGATCTTTCAAAATTATCAGGAATCCAATAAACCGATATTTAAAAATTATAATCAACAACTCTCGTTATATATCGATATATCGGCCAATAGTAATATCGGATTCACGATGTAAATATACTGTCAGTTTTGGAGCTGAAAAAGTAAGTATTGATTTACTACTAGATATAGAGGCAGTCAAACGCGGCCTAGCTCCCGCTCGTTCCCGTCGCCGAGAGTGCCTCGCGAAACCTCTGGGCCTGGGAGGTGGCCTGCCGGGAACGCGATCCCGGGAGTAAGGCGACTCTGAACTCAAATGCTTCAAATGTTTGTATAGCTTATGGGACTTAACTATGGGGTCATCAGTCCCTGAACTTTCAAACTACTTATGAACTAGCTAACACTAAGGACGGCACAAATGTCCATGCCCGAGGGGGATTCGAACCCCCGACCGTAGTGACCGTGCGGACCGTGACTGACGCGCCGCAGTCCCCTCGGCCACCGCGGCCGGACCCGACTCTGAACTCCCGGAAGGCATGTAGAAGAGCCGACAGCAGTGCACATGTGCACGGCCAGCCCTCCTTACCGCGCTGTAATTATTCTCGCCTATTCGGCACACATCTACATTTAGGTTGCGTTCACACTGCTGGCTGGGCTGAGATGGAAGAAAGGGGGAAAGGGAGAAATCCACGTTCCGATTTTCACTATGAAAAAAAAATCGATGGCATATAAGACCATCCCACAATGTTTTATCAAATAAGTTTTTCGTTACAAGCATTGTCTTGTCAGTAAAAAAAGAAAATACTTTTTCTTTTCATTCTGTCGAAGTTTTTTTGTTTTGTAACTCTACTCACACGATTTTTATGAAAGTATGTGGTTAAAAATGTGATTTTTGGACTCGTGGTAGTACATCATCTTATCTTTCGATATCGCCATTCACCTTTTCATGATTCATAGTTTTCAAATGACGCTACTTGACAAAATAACTATACACTTGATTTACAAATCGTGTATTGAAAATGTTCGATAGCAAGCAGCTTAGTGTTCTGTGCATTTTAGACCATACATTAGAATTAATGAAATGGAGCTAAAATAACAGAAGTTTTTGAAATGGTAGTCACACTGATATCTACTTCCTTTCACAAGTAATTGTGAGTTATCCGAGCGGCATCATGCCGCTACCGCAAGCCTAGGACTCGGCGTGTGTTCAGCATAGTGTGAAGCACTGCACTGACGAAAAAAATTATTTGCTGGTTACGTATGTCTCTCGTGATGTGTTAATACTCCATAACCAGAAAATAACTATACACTAATATTTCTTGGCTGGCGACCGATTACAATGGACAATGATCTGCTATGGTTTTACGTAAAGTAATACTTCACTTAATAAGAGGTATACATCTGGTTGTCCACATCGTACAATTGATTGAATACATATTTGAACTACAAGAAGTATAAATTAATATAACTGCGAATGTGCTGTTGATGGGCTGAAATGAAATTTTCCGAAATTCTACTTAATGACTTTATGGCTGGAGATGATAAATGAAGAAGCCCTGCATTATACTTACATTTATTAATGCATCTACACCTAAGATGACTATTACAGTATCTAGCCTTCTTTTAACTTTCGCTTTTGTAACTCTCATAAAATGTGGTCTACAAGGTGAAACGATTTGTATGTCTCACATAAAAGCACTATTCCTAAAGCCCGAGGACTTAAGTAAGAAGGAACAAAGAACAGTAAAATTAAAGACATTTAATTATCTCCTTATAAGGGATGCTGCAACTTATGGCATGGGAGTACGGGAGGAGTGCCGGTTTATGTGGGACACGCTGTATTGTGTTTCAACTCACCTCCACTTTCAAAATACTCTCCATGCTTCTCAGAATTTTTATTTATTTTATTAGAAGCTGTCTGATGGGAACTGCTTTTCTATGAAAATTTTCTTAATCACCCGATGACAATTTTCAACTTTAAATGAAAGAAATATGCGCCGATTTCGTTTAGCCTCTGACACAGCAGATCAGTAAGCAGTGCCGGCGCTGACTCGCTCTCGGAATATTAAACATATGGAATGTTCACCAAAGGAAAGACTCTCCTAAATGTTAGTCTACATTCGTAGGCTTGTTGAAGTATACGGCAATCGATCTTCTGCTGACAGTGGGTGGGCATTCTTTATTGCTGGGGACAAGCCTACCCCCTTCCCCCCAGAAAAATTAATAAACAAAGGTGACACACGATTCTTATCCATTACTGACCTGCAGTGACTGAGGCTAAACTTAACCAACGTATGTAGAAAATTCTTAAGTACCAACTTGCAGACAAAGAAAATTGTCTTCAAGTGACTCAGCAAAATGTTCGTAGAAATGTTCCTCTCAAACAGGTACCTAAAAGAAACTTAGTTAATTCTCACTTTAATCTCAGACGTGAAGAAACCGCATTTATGTGGGACAAGCTGTATACAATTGTTTTCACCTTGCGGTACCACATTTTCCGAAAGCTACAAAAGCGAAAATTTTCAAAAAGGTATACAATGTGTATTAGCTGCATCCATAAATGTAAGTGTTTTGAGCTGCTGCTTCATCTACAACTAGAAAGCGGTTAACTGTAATGTCAGAAAATTTTCAGTCCATCAACAGCTAAGTCGCAGCGTACATTATTTGTTGTTCTCTTCTAGTTCCAAACACGATATTTATATTCCATGAATTATTGTTTGATGTGGACAAAAAAACCAGATCTATGCCTCTCATAAAGTCTAGTATGATCTAATGTAAAACCATAGCAGGTCATTGTCCATTGTAATCAGTCCCCCCTCGGGCATGGATATTTGTGCCGTCCTTAGACTTAGTTAGTTCATAAGTAGTTTGTAAGTTTAGGGACTGATGACCCCGTAGTTAAGTCCCATAGACTATACAAACATTACAACATGTAATCAGTCGCCATCCAAGAAAAATAAGTTCATAATTGTTTTCTGGTTATGGATCATTGAGACATCACTAGGGACCGACAAAGAAGCCAGAAAATCAAATTTTTTCGGCACTGCAGTGCTTCACGCTGCGCTCAACACAGGCTGACTTAGTAGGCATGTGATAGTTGCATGATTCAGATCAGATAATTCGCAATTACTTATGAAAAGAAGTAGATATCAGTGCGACTACCTTTTCAAAAACTTCTCTGTTGTTTTAGTTCCATTTAACTCGTTTTAATGTATGGCCTAAAGTGCATAGAACAGTAAGCTGCCCCCTATCTAACTTTACCAATACCCTATTTGTAAATCACGGGCACATACTTGACAAATAGCGTTATTTGAAAACGACTGATACAATTAATGTTTTATTCGAAATCTAATCTGTTTTACTACAATGTGACCGAAAATCAGATTTTTTAACCGCATACCTTCATCAAAATCGAGTGATGAGCATTACGGAAGTAAAAACTCGCGCGAAATGAAAAGTAGAAGATTTATTTTTTCACAAAAATGTTCAAATGTTTGTTAAGCTTAAGGGACTTAACTGTGGGGTCATCAGTCCCTAAACTTACAAACTACTTATCAACTACCTTATACTAAGGACGGTACAAATATCCATGCCCGAGGGGGATTCGAACCCCCGACCGTAGTGGCCGTGCAGACCGTGACTGGAGCGTCTCAGTCCCCTCGGCCACCGCGTATTTTTTCACAGGCAAGGCAAAGCCTGTAAGGAAAAAATAATGTGATAAAACAGTGTAGCGTCGTCTTGTATACCGTCAACAATTTTTACAGCGTGAAAATCGAAAAAGTGGATTTTTCCCCTGTTTTATGTCTTGGACCTGGCCCAACGCGCAGTGTGACCACACAGGCTGGTGGGGTGCGCCGACTAGGCGGGTCAGCTCAGCCCGGTCGGAGCAACGTGAACGCGTGAGTATCGGGACTCGCCCTGTCTCGACGCGTCTCGCTCTCGCCGGTGTGCCGTCAACGCTTCTCCTCTACCAGCCAGTGGGAACGAGCCGGGAGCGCGGCGGTGAGCGAGCGGGAGTGGCGGCCGTTTTGACTGGCTTTAACCAGATATTCTGTACATTAAGACGCTGGCCGCCTGTCTATTCCACTGACTAAAACAATTTGAAGAACAAATTGTGAAAATATTTAAGTTGACTTTTTTTCCTTTTTTTTCAGATAAAAATATTTTATTACAATACTACCTGAAAACCCGGCGTTGCCCGGGTATTTATTTATTTACTCTTGTCATTTTCAGGTATATATGCGTTGGTATAATCGATGCATGTCTGTAGAATCTCTTGGGAATATAATTAGTAGTAAAAAAGTAATAGATTAAAACTTTGTACGTGTTGGCGCAGTTTTCCAAGAACGTTACTGTTAACGTGCTCATATTCCTGCAGAACTGTGTGTCGTACTGTTACACAATTTAGAAGGTACACTCAAATATATGCGTGTATACTGTCTGTAAAATTTACTGCGACTACAATTTGTAGTGTAGAAATTATAAATTGTAACGTCATACCGAATGCTGTAGTTTTAGCCCATGACCAACGGAACGTTACTGTTTATGTGCTCCTATCTCATGAACTACGTGTCAGAATGTGATACAATTTAGAAGCTACATTCAACTATATATGTCTATACTGTCTGTAAAATTTCCTGTCGTTACAGTTTTTAGTGTTCAAATTATAAATTGTAACGCCATACCGAGAGCCGTAGTTTTACTCCATAAACAGTGGAAAAGTAGTAAGAGAAACTTGTTTCCTTTCATCATTTTACCATGGCTGCCAGCGAGAAAAAGTTTAATAAAGGTTTGAAATTATGTTTAAAGTTTGTTGCAAGTCGCAAACTACTGTCATTCTCATACAGTGTATTTCGAAAGTCTCGCCGCATTATATGGCATTTTTTGCTATTTCTATTGGTAATATCTTTTGAACCATGTGCCGTATGTGATTCTTAATCATGTATCAATTGTTACCTCGCGGTAAGGAATGTGTGTACCAAATTTGGTTGAAATCGGGCCATTGGTTTAGGAGAAAATGAGCAGCATTGTCGCAAAATGCATCAGTTTTTCGCGCATCTCATTGTTTATGACATCATATCTCGTGAACTATATACCGTATGTGATTCTTACACTTACGGCGACCGTCCTCATGGATTGAAGCTTACGTGTACAAAATTTAATAAAGATTGGAACAAAACTGTAGATTATTATTATTATTTTTTTTTTTTTTTTGCGCTTTTAGGACGCACAACTTCTATGGTCAATAGCGCCCAGACAAAAACTTAGATTCACTAGATCTCAAAAAAATTTGGTGACTGTCAGAAAATCAAGAAGAGGCTAAAAAGGAAGATAAAAGACAAAAGGGTTAAATATCCTTTGATAAATTGGCCAAGTTGATAAAACGCAAAACTCGAGCAGCTGCTTGTGTGTCATCAGCTAAAATTTCCTCCAGAGTAGACGGCAAGTGTAGGGCTACACGGAGATGATTAAAATTAACACAAGTCAGTAAAACATGTCGCACTGTCAGCAGTTCACCACAGGAGCACAGCGGTGCAGGGTCGGCAGAGAGCAAGTGACGGTGGCTGAAACGGCAGTGACCGATCCGCAAACGGGCCAGGATGACCTTCTCTCGCCGAGAGAGGCGTGAGAAAGTCCTCCAAGCGGTCGGGATCGGTTTTACAGTTCTCAATTTATTGTTGTGCAGTGAAAACCACGCACTGTGCCATTGCGACACGATACTCCGGCGAAGAGCCCGGTTGAAGAGCCCACAGAGCCATGCGAGGCAAAATAGCTGCGGCCTTGGCTGCTATGTCGGCGGTCTCATTCCCGGGCACTCCCATGTGGCCAGGGACCCACAGGAAAGAAACGTGACAGCTGTCATCTGCTAGCAACTGGAGGGAGCGTTGGATCCGATACACGAGAGGATGGTTCGAGAAAGGGTCCTTAAGACTCTGCAGGGCACTAAGGGAGTCCGAACATATGGCATTGAAGGGTTCGCGGTGGCGGCAGGTGTACAAACCGGCCTGGTGGAGGGCAAAAAGCTCAGCCGTGAAACTCTAACACCGGTCAGGGAGCTTGTATTGGAACCGGTCGTCCCCGACGACGAAGGCAGATCCGACACCGGCAGTGCTCTTGGAACCATCAGTGTAAATAAATATGGCATTATCGAACCGCGAACGGAGTTCGACAAGCCTCGAGCGGTATATCAAATCCGGAGTGCTCTCCTTGGGGAGCGAACGAAGTTCGAGGTGAGTTTTTTTTTTTTTGTTGTGGTTTTAGGGCGCACAACTTCTATGGTCATTAGCGCCCAGTCAAAAACATAGATTCGCTATGATCTAAAAAAAATGGTGGTTGTCAGAACATCAAGAAGAGGCTAAAAACGAAAGATAAAAGACAATTAAAAGGGTTAAATATCCTTGGATAAGTTAGCCAAGTTGATAAAACGCAAAACTCTAGCAGCTGCTCGTGTGTCATCAGCTAAAATTTCCTCCAGAGTAGACGGAAAGTGAACGGCTACACGGAGATGATTAAAAAGTACGCAAGACAGTAAAACATGTCGCACGGTCAGCAGTTCACCACAGGAGCACAGCGGTGCAGGGTCGGCGGACAGCAAGTGACGGTGGCTGAAACGGCAGTGACCGATCCGCAACCGGGCCAGGATGACCTCCTCCCGCCGAGAGGGGCGTGAGGAGGTCCTCCAAGCGGTCGGGATCGGTTTTACAGTTCGCAATCTGTTGTTGGACATTGAAAACCACGCACTGTGCCATTGCGACACGATACTCCGGCGGAGAGCCCGTTGAACATCGTCAGATGGGACGCAAAAGGTAGCCACGCGAGGTAAAAGAGCTGCGGCCTTGGCCGCTATGTCGGCCGTCTCTTTCCCGGGCACACCTACGTGGCCAGGGGCCCACAGGAAAGAAACGTGACACCTGTCATCTGCTAGCAACTGGAGGGAGCGTTGGATCCGATACACGAGAGGATGGTTCGAGAAAGGGCCCTTAAGACTCTCCAGGGCACTAAGGGAGTCCGAACATATGGCATAGAAAGGTTGGCGGTGGCGGCAGGTGTACAAAACGGCTTGGTGGAGGGCGAAAAGCTCAGCTGTGAAATTCGAGCACCGGTCAGGGAGCTTGTATTGGAACCGGTTGTCCCCGACGACGAAGGCAGATCCGACACCAGCAGTGCTCTTGGAACCATCAGTGTAAATAAATATGGCATTATCGAACCGCGAACGGAGTTCGACAAGCCTCGAGCGGTATACCAAATCCGGAGTGCTCTCCTTGGGGACCGAACTAAGTTCGAGGTGATTGTGAACCGGGGCCTTATGCCACGGTGGCAATGGGCTTTCGCTCAACCGAAAGGTGGAAGGAAGGGTAAAATCGAGCCGTTGTAGTAGGCGGCGAAACCGAACTCCAGGTGGAAGCAAGGCAATCGCAGACAACTGATATTGGCGATCGAGTGAGTCGTCAAAAAATAATCGGTAAGATGGATGGTTGGGCATCGACCGCAGGCGGCATGCGTACCGAGACAAAAGTATGTCACGCCGAGTGGTCAAGGGTAATACAGCAGCCTCGGCATACAGACTTTCAACAGGGCTAGTATAAAATGCACCGGTCGCCAGATGTAATCCTCGATGGTGGATAGAGTTGAGACGGCGGAGAATCGACGGCCGTGCAGAAGAGTATACAAGGCTTCCGTAGTCGAGCTTCGACTGAACAATGGCCTGGTAAAGGTGAAGCAGGACGGTACGGTCCGCTCCCCATGACGTGCCACTGAGGACACGAAGGACGTTAAGGGATCGGGCACAACGGGCAGCCAGGTAGGACACGTGCGTGGACCAGCAAAGTTTACGATCCAACATGAGTCCCAAGAATTTCGTAGTCTCACCGAAAGGGAGAGCAACAGGGCCGAGATGTAGAGAGGGTGGAAGAAATTCCTTGTATCTCCAGAAGTTTATACACACAGTTTTCTCAGTGGAGAATCGGAAGCCGTTTGCGATGCTCCAGGAATATAGACGGTCAAGACAGCGTTGAAGAGAACGCTCCAAGAGTCACGTCCGCTGGGCGCTGCAATAAATTGCTAAATCGTCAACAGAAAGAGATCCGGAGACGTCGGCTGAAAGGCAATCTACGATCGGATTGATTGCAATGGAAAAGAGAGCCACACTCAAGACGGAGCCCTGTGGTACCCCATTCTCCTGGGGAAAGGTATCTGACAAAACAGAGCCCACCCGTACCCGGAACTTGCGATCCGCCAAAAACGCTTGAATGAAAAGAGGAAGGCGTCCCCGAAGGCCCCATGTGTGCAATGTGCGGAGAATGCCCGCTCTCCAACAGGTATCGTATGCCTACTCCAAGTCGAAGAACACTGCTACTGTTTGACGCTTTTTTAGAAAGTTATTCATAATGAAGGTCGACAACGTAACGAGGTGATCAGCAGCAGAGCGGTGTCGACGAAAACCGCATTGGATATTAGTCAGGAGGCGACGAGATTCAATGAGCCAGACAAACCGAGCGTTAACCATGCGTTCCATCACCTTACAGACGCAGCTCGTCAGAGAAATGGGGCGATAACTGGAAGGAAGGTGTTTGTCCTTCCCTGGCTTGGGGATGGGGACAACAATGGCTTCACGCCAACTTGTGGGAACATGACCTTCGGTCCATATGCGATTGTAGGTACTAAGAAGAAAGCACTTGCCCGCAGGAGAGAGGTTCTTCAGCATCTCAATATGAATGGAATCGGGCCCGGGAGCAGAAGATCGGGACAGGGCGAGAGCACAGTCTAGCTCCTGCTTGGTGAAGGCGACGTTATAATTTTCACGATTAAAAGAGTGGAAAGAAGGCGGCCGTGCCCCCTCTACCTGTTTGCGAGGGAGAAAGGCGGGGTGGTAAAGGGCAGAGCTCGAAACCTCCACAAAGAAACGGCCCAATGCGTTTGAAACATCAGCGGGATCCACGAGGACTGCGTTCTCCACGGTCAGGCCAGGAATCGGGGAGTGGACCTTGATGCCGGATAAACGGCGTAGGCCACCCCAAACAACCGTGGAGGGAAAAAAACGGTTACAAGAACTAGTAAAAGCAGTCCAGCAAGCTTTCTTGCTGTCGTTTATGATACGACGACATTGCGCTCTCATACGTTTGTAATTGATGCAATTCTCCAAAGTTGGGTGGCGGCGGAAGGTGCGTAAAGCACGGCGCCGGGCCCTAAGCGCGTCGCGGCAGGCTGCAGTCCACCAAGGGACCTGGACACGACGTGGAGAAGAGGATGTACGAGGTATGGAATGTTCAGCAGCGGTGAGAATAACCTCTGTGAGGTAGTCGACCTGACTGTCACAGTTGGGAAAATTCTTATCGTGAAAAACAGCCATGGAAGAATAAAGCCCCCAGTTGGCTTTGGAAATGTTCCAACTGGTGGGACGAGGAGATGGGCAATGATGCAGGAAGTGGATGATACAAGGGAAATGGTCACTCGAGTACGTGCCAGAAAGTGCATACCAGTCAAACCGACCGGCAAGCTGAGGAATGCATATTGTGAGGTCTATATGGGAATAAGTGTGTGTTGTGTCTGAAAGGAAGGTCGGTGCACCGGTGTTGAGGCAGACAAGATCGAGGTGTTGGAGAAGGTCTACCAAAGGGGAGCCTTCGGACAAGGTGCTGGAGAGCCCCATAGGGGGTGGTGGGCATTAAAGTCGCCTACCAACACGAAAGGTGAAGGGAGCTGGTCGACGAGGTGTAGCACATCTGCCCTAGTAAGTTCAGATGACGATGGCGAATAGATATTACAGAGGGAAAAGGTAAATGTGGATAGAGTGATGCGGACGGCAACTGCCTGTAGGTGAGTATGCAAGGAAATGGGATGGAAATAGACATCGTTTCGAAGGAGCATCAGAACCCCTCCATGGGCTGGGATACCTTCCACGGGTGGCAGGTCGAACCGCACAGAGGTGTAGTGTGGAAAGTCTGTACGATCACGTGGACGCAACTTAGTTTCCTGGAGGCAGACTAGAAGCGGGAAGTGCAATCGAAGGAGTAGTTTTAACTCCTCCCGATTAGAACGTACGCCGCGAATATTCCATTGAAGGAGTGCCTTGATACAAATGAGAGAAGAAATAAGGATAAAAACCAACTAGCAAGCGGGGTCACCTCGACGGCCGCTGAGGCCCGGATTTCGAGGGAGCACTGCTATCGCTGTCTAGGAGCAAAGGGTCGTGGTCCATAGGTTCGACCGACGCGCCTGCCACCTCCCTGAGTTGATCAGGAGGGGCAGTTTCCACCGCCGGTAAAGGGCCGGGTGCCCGGCAGACGGAGCGACCCGGTGAAACAGAAGATGACCGAGGCCGGCAACTGTTGGACGGCGTGACGGATGGGTCACGCCTCGGCGGGGAAGGAGAGGAACTCTTTTTCTTGTCAGCTCTTCTGGAAGAGTGACGGCGGGAAGAGGCAGTTAACGGTTGGGAAGCCTGAGAACGCAGAAAATCCTCACGGACCGGTTCCTTTTTCAAGGTCCGGGCATCTTGTTTAGGTGCTCGCGGTTTACTAGAGTTTGACGAAGACTGTACCCTAGAAGCAGCAGGAGGAAGCGGGGACGTGGAACGGGCAATCTTCGGGCTGGCGGATCGCACAACTGTGTCAGCGAAAGTCAAGTCACATGTCTGGGTACTGGAATCCTTGGTAGGTCGAGTTGAGGTGAGTACCTTACTGTATGTACCCGCTGGGAGGACAGTGGGCTTTCGATTCGCCAACAACTTACGAGCGGCAGATGTCGATACCTTCTCCGTAACCCGAATTTGCTGGATTACCTTCTCATCCTTGTATACAGGGCAGTCGTGAGAGGAAGCTGCATGGTCACCGTTGCAGTTTAGGCAGTGAGGGGACGGAGGTGGGCAATCCCCCTCATGGGCGTCCCTACCACAAGTGACACACTTTGCTGCATTTGGGAAATGTTCACGGGTATGGTTGTACCTGTGGCACTGAAAACAGCGCGTTGGGTTAGGTACATAAGGTCGGACGGAGATGACTTCATACCCTGCTTTGACCTTCGACGGGAGGTCAACTCTGTCGAACGTCAAAAACACAGTACGAGTCGGTGTCAATTGGTTATCGACCTTTTTCATCACCCTGTGGACGGCTGTCACACCCTGATCGGACATATACGATTGGATGTCTTCATCAGACAACCCGTCAAGGGATCTCGTAAAAACTACCCCCCGTGACGAGTTGAGTGTGCGGTGCTTCTACCTTAACTGGAAACGTGTGCAACAACGTAGTACGTATCAGTTTTTGGGCTTGGAAGGCACTTTCCACTTCCAGCAACAATGTGCCATTGCGCTGACGTGAACAGGTTTTAACAGGGCCAGCAATTGCATCTACACCTTTCTGTATAACGAAAGGATTGACAGAATTGAAATCCTTTCCGTCGGTGCGAGAGACAACCAGAAATTTAGGTACATTAGGCAGAGTCTTTTTAGGCTGAGGCGAGTCTAACTTACGTTTGTGGGTCAACGTCACGAAAGAAGATAAGGAAGTCATCGCGGAAGTGTCCCCCGTGATTACCGGCGTCTCCGATGGCGCGCTCCTTCCTAGTGGGGGCCCTCTCCGAGGGCTTACCCGCCTTAGGTGATTGTTCACACCTCAGGTCACACCTCCCGAGAACTGACGGAGGGACCAATCGGCACGTTCGGAAGGTACCAGCTCGGGTAATCACCCCTCCCTGGGCCTGGCCTTTACCAGGGGGTAAGTACGTGCCCTACTTGTCTACCCGGGGCGGGGAATTACGCGTTACCAAGTCACCTGCTACGCATGATAATGCGTGGGTCGGCCTTCAGACACGCACAGGGAGGAAAGAAGAAGATTAGAGGAAGTGAAGAGAAAGAAGGTAAGAAGTGTCTCAAACGCCGAGGCGGAGACTAATGAGGAGGAGAAGAAGGCTAGGAGAGTACAAGGAGAGAAAGACAGAAACAAAGGGTAAGAAAGGAAGGAACGAAGGAAGAAAACGACAACAAGAACCACCGTAGCTCACGAAATATGCCCGTCTCCGGGCGAAGGCATAAACCGGGAGGGAAAGTGAAGCAGCCTGGGGCGGAAGAAAGGCCGCTCCGGCTCGGGGCCCCGTGCGCGCCACACACGTGGGCCCCCTGGGGGGAAACTGTAGATTTGTATGCAACATGTACAAACATATGGGCTCTCTGCTTTATATATTAGATATTTGGTCGAGTGTTCTTTAGTTAATTAACAACTGAATTCACGATGCAGTGTCAATAAATTTTTAATTCTAACTGACCTATCATGGCCTACTTTCTTCATTTGTCATTCTATGTAACATATTTTACAGCTAATATGGGAAAATTCAAAATATTTTACAAAGTACAATCGTTGCAAGAAGTAAATTTCGAGTTGTCTATTGCGTCTCATGTCTGGAACCTGGCAGGTCAGTTTGCTATTTCGTTATAGGGATAATAGGATTTTAAATCAAACTTTTTTAGTAACTGTGATTATCAATAACGTTTTGAAGATGCTAAAGTGAGGTAATAGCACAATACTACTGTTAAAAATATGTTCAAATGTTACAATGTTTTTTAAGCTTATGAGACTTACCTGCGGGGTCATCAGTCTCTAAACTTACGAACTACTTATGAACTACCTTATACTAAAGACAGCACAAACATCCATCCCCGAGGGGGGAATCGAACCCACAATGGAAAACGGCCTCGCGCATCGCAACATAGCACCTCAGTGTTCTCGGCCAGTCCGACACAGCTAAAAGTGAGATTTCTTAAGACAATTGGTGTGATGTTCTTCCTGTTCAAGTCTTGTTATCAGTACGGTGTCGCGTCGGGATGAGACAATGTTGAGTATAGGGCAAATGCTGGAGTCAGTCAAACAGTGCTTTCAATGATTGCATTTATTCAGTTTCTTGATGCAGCATATCTCCAAAATGTGTTTGGTCTCGTGACCAGCAATGCGTAACTCAGCGGTTTGGGTGGCAGGAACAGCGATGGCTTTGCTGGGGTAGCACTGCTGCACGCGCAGACACGGCCAGACAGCGCCGACACTCCTTACCTTCAGCCCAACGACTAATTTTACTGCTCACCTCAGTGTACATTTACCTGCATCTTGATGGCTGCATTGCGCAGTTGAGTGAACTATTTCCACACTTGGGAGCGACACACTTTACCACCGCCTACTGTTAACTGTTGCTTCGCCTATGCCAACTGCTTCTAATTTAACTATATGCTTATGATTCACTACATTTCCCTCCTCTTTGATGAGACCTGACATCTCAGGTAAACCTTAAAACGATCATTCTATGAATTCGGAATGTCTCTTCCCCTTGTGCACCGAACGTAGTTCCACTATTTCATGTTTCACAACTATCCACAATTCGAAGTTCCTTGGCGAACATTTGAATTTTTCTTCACTCCTACTACACTCTTGTTATCCCGTCTACTGGTACTTGAGTTATTCTCATTATTCTCTCCCCAGTACTATTTAGCTTACTTTGCCTTTTACAAATAAGGAAAAAGATCTAAGCTAGACAGATCAAGGGTCACTATGGCGTAGATACAGCAATAATCAAAGTTTTCCTCTGATATTGATCCCCTCGAAAATTCCCTATGTGCAGCGTAAGAGTAAACGTCAAAACGGTCTTTTTATCATTTAATAACGTATCAATTGAGTGCAACAATTCAGTGCCCAAGGTTGGATTTAACTACATCAGTACAGCAGTGGGTAATACTTTCATTAGTCCTTACAGCCAGTATAAACGAGACTGCGACATATTCTGATGGGCAATTCCTGAAATAGTAGCTGGTAACCGAAAATAAGGCTCTTTTTCACATGCGGTCCCATTTAACAGCAATCCACTTCCTTTTTGTTCAATTCTTGTTACTCCCGCCACTTTCCCATTCTCAAAAAAAAAGTAGTTACTATAACGAATGTCTCAACAGTGGAATATATCCGGTGCGTTTACAACTGCGAAAAGTACAAATCGATTTCCGAGCATAAAACAGCAATTCAGGTCGTCAACAGCATCGATATTCGCACACTTCAGCGCATCATGTGAAATTTCACTATTCGTCAGCGCCACACCACCACAGAAGGCAGCAGCAACACCCATGCCAAAACCTAAATCCCAATATCTGTAGTAAAGTGTGTGCACACTAACGTTTTCAGTTAATATACGTATAAAGTAGTCCATTAATTGTGTCTCCGTACGTCGCGTGTTTGGGCGAATGACTTACTATCCACAGATAACAGTACCTTCGGGAGGTAATGAATATTGGCTGAAACATAGTTAAAATATGTAGCGTGGCTGAGAATAGATACCATGTTCTCCTACTCACCAGGCAGATGCTCTTATTATGCAGATGCTCTTACCGACTTCACCATCGTGGCTTGTCTTCAAACACAATTACGTGGTATACCCAAAACAGTCTCCTTCATGAAAAAACATTATTCGATATAAGTGTCACATATGCTTGAGATGAAGGCGGGATAATTTTTGTTTCGAACTGTTATGCGGTGCTATTCCAATATTAGAGAGCCTCGGCAATTTCAATACAAAAGGACAACTTTAATATAAGCTTAGTTTAAATTACAGTTTGTATTGGGGAGAGAGGCGAATCTATGTTTTCCGTGCTACTGTGTTTACGGACAAGACAGGGTGGCGCAGTCAATTTGTGCACTCTCTAGTGAGTAGGAGAACCTGGGTTCGATTCTCAGCACTGGTAAAAATTTTAATTCTATGCTCCAGCCTATAATCATTGTAATTGATAAAAGAGGTTACATCTGTGTCAGCAACATTATTTTTCAACCTCTGGGGGACTTGCTACCACAAGTGACAGCGTGGTTAAAATCCATTATAATAAAAACTATTTGACCAAGTGCCAAGCAAACATCTCAGTTAGCATGTAGATTAAACTATAAAGTAGATATCAGTCGAAAGACAAAATGATGTAGTTGCGAAAAGAAATTGTTTTGCTGGTTCGTTGATTAGGTCATTGTTAAGGGAAAAAATCGAAAAGTTAATTAGTGAAGAATATACCTAGAAGTAAAGATGTCAATAGAGAATGGCTTCTTATCTGTACTCCGAATACAGTGTTGCAGTGTGACTAAAGTTTTAGTGAGATGAGTATTACGGACTGGGAATCAGCCAATAGTAAACGTTTCTTGGACGCCAAGTGCTCCCTGCACTGCCCACTCCATGGCTGAAATCCCTGCCACGTGACGCAGCCCAGAGTTGGACAGCGCGAGAGCTCAGGTCGTATGTTCAGGAGGGGGAGGCGGAGCTACAAACAGTGATTTCTGCATCTTCTGTTGCAATATTAAAGGTAGTTTTATGTAACTGACGCAAAAGTATGTTTCTGTTGTAGCTACTACTTAGTAAGCGGTTTAGTTTTTACACAAAATAATTGACAAGATGATCCATAATATTCATCATGTAATCGTAGAAAAGCTATTTGATGAAATGCTTAAATTATTTCACACAGTATAGTCTCACATCGACTCTAACCTTTTGTCGTCATGGGCATTATGGTATTTGGAAATTAAGAAAGCTGAAGTAGTTGATTTAAATTCGGAATGCTTGCTGCGAAAAACGTCACTTTGTCCTGTGGTACTGTACACGAAACGCAACCATCAAATTGAAATTCATGTGTAGGTGAGAGATGCTTCACATCAATCTGGAATAAATATTTTGTACATATTCGCGGTACACAGTTGTTCATCACAGTGTTAGTTGCCTCGCTGCCAATTAGTTTGTTGTTATTAAAAAATGTTCAAATATTTGTAGAGTCTATGGGACTTAACTACGGGATCATCAGTCCCTAAACTTACAAATTATTTATGAACTACTTACAACTAAGGACGGCACAAATATCCATGCCCGACGGGGGATTCGAACCCCCGACCGTAGTGGCCGTGCAGACCGTGACTGGAGCGCCTCAGTCCCCTCGGCCACCGCGGCCGGTGTTGTTATTAGTTTCTCGTATAGTTAATAAGATAAATTTGATCTGCACCTAAACTACATGAACGGAATTCTGTAACAAGATTGAACTATGTGATGAATTAGCTTAGAACTTTGGCACTAGACTCCTAATGAAATAACTACTAGTTGAAAACAAACCTTTGTTGAAGTTAAGAATGTTATGTCGCTGTGATGCGATCATGAAATTCAACGCATTCCTTTCAGTTTCGTTAATGAAATTAAAAAGCCAAGGATTTGTATAACATTAGTTCATTGGTTTAGTAGTTGCTGACCTATCACAAGCTAAATTGGAATCTATTAATCGCTGTGAAGAATTTTTTGTATCAAAGAGCCATCATTATTGGCTATGGATAATGTATTATCATTCAACTATTCCAGTAAGAGAGAGGGGGGGAGGGCAGGCAGAGAAATTGCCCTCTGTAACTTACAGATATGACTACTGTACCTGATAAATCGTTGTGCCTCTGCAGCAGTGGCACTACCACATTCCATTACCAACAAGGACGTCGACAATATTTTTAAACATACGACTTGCTTCTTTTGCGCTCAATTATCGATAACAGGAGCTGGTGGTGTGTTTTATATTAGCTGGCAACAATGTTCCACCCCGCTACCGACAGTCAATCACAAAATAATTTTTACTGAAGCATAGGTGATTCGAAGCATAGGTGATTCGGCTGGGGAGAGGGAGTAGGCTAAAACCGTAGCGAACATTAGTAGAACTGTCACTAATAAAAGAATGATCAGCGTCCTGGGATTCCATATCCGATAGGAACATCCAAGCTGTAACTGTCCCCACATTACATCACCAGAGTTCTCTTTGTGAAGGAGAAGGGGGATCTTCTGAAATGAAGTAGATAATGGAATCTCCCACGTGCACTATACAGTGTAAGGTGCCCCTTCTTCATTATCATACCCGTGAAGCAGAGGTAAATCGATACCTTTCAAGCTATATTCATAATTATTATAATAAGCAGAACTGAGAACCAGTTCCACTCTCCATGGATCGTGTATCATTAATACAGGCTAGAGGTCTATTTTTACCAATGAGGGATAGGAGAAGGTATTACAATAATGTATTATCCAGTCATTCATGCTCAACAGCCACAGTGCAGGGGTGTTACAGGACGAAGTAAACCGTTAGGGTACTATAGTATGACGAATGACGAACAGTGACGACATATGATTAATTAGTGCAGTCCAGTGGCGGAGTAAGGGGCAAACGGTGGGCGGGGGGGAGGGGGGGGGGCGGTGCAGGCGTACCGCCCTGGGCCTTTATTGGGGTTTCTCCTAATCTCAAAAGTACTTTTTATTAATAGTAATACATGTATTTCCAAGTTAATCGGGGACCTCATTTTGTTTTGCCACCGCTCTGGGCCTCCGACAGCCTTATTCCGCCACCGGTACATTCATTGTAGGACACGTGGAATTAAGGGCGCCAACTTGCAGTTGTCTCCTTGATAACACCGACTTTATCAGTTAGGGCAGTAGCCAGACTGATGCTGTTCCATTTTCTGCCAAGTGTAGATCAGATTTGCTACCACAAGTCAGAACCATTTATCATCAAAGGTAATGCCAGGTGAGAAGATGCCCCTCTAGAGAAATTGTCAACAAGCTCATGCTTCAGGCTCAGGATAACCTTCTGACTTGGACCTAGAGGCAGACTACTGCTTTTGCAGTACGTTTAACTTCGGTGACAAGCAGAGACCGAAGGATGACGCGATACCATCAGCCAGTACTTTAAAGATTGATGGTTGAGTATGTAAGGGTTAGGACCTTGTTAAAACAGTTTTGCTTAATAAAGCACATGGCTTTGAAAATGGCTGCCAGCTCTGCCATGAACACAGTACAAATTTACTGCAATAAAATGGAATCCTGTACCGACAGGTAATAAGACACTTCGGCAACTATGAACAGATCGGTTCTAATCTTATGGCCTGGGTACCATCGATATGGAAGGGACATTCTAACTGATAATACCATATGAGGGAAGGTATCAGAAGGATGGTTCCTGTTGAATGCTAAGAGAATGGGGTACATGGCATGGTCAGGGAATCATCGTTGAAAATTGCATAGGAGACCAAGATCTAGTATTGAATCTGAAGTGGGGAGACCACACAGTTTAATGTCGTCATAGCTAGCCTAGAAGGCTTCTGTAGATAGTGGCTGGTGAGAGCAATAGACTGAGTCTAAGTGTCTACAGCCACCATCTGATACCTATGATCCAGTCGGGAGGAAACTAGAGCCAACACAGGCAGAGTAGCAGGAACAAAGACACAAACACACAGAGAGGGGGAAGTACGTACCGCGATGTGCAGCGCCGTGTGGCCCGTCTCGTTCTTGCGTGAGACGTACTTCGCGCCGCCGATCAGCGCCCTGACCGTCCCCGTGTGGCGGCTCTCAACCGCTGCCATCAGTGAGTCACAGCCCTGTGGAAACAGGTGACAGAACTGCATCAATCTTTTCAATAACATTTATTTTCACATAGCTAGACTAATTTAATATATGGCGCCAAAGGTTCTTCCTCTGTGGAAGTAAGGAGTACGAAATTTAGGATCTAGGGTACAAACGCAAAGTATTGAATGAACGTGTGCACTCAGTCGATAACAATCAATTGTCAACACGCAATTTTCCAATATGTGGGTCAAAGTTAATTTCCTAGAGCATGTATTTATGTGCTTTATGGAGCAGCTTAGCAGTGAAATTTTCGGTATGACACTTTGGTCCTACGAAGAACCGTTTTTCACTGCCGAGTGCTCCACTATTTATACACAGAAAGAATTTTCTGGAACTTACAAATACATCAAATATAAGAAACACATAAAACATTCTAGAAATAGTAAACACAATCAAACTTTTGCTGCCCATGGGCGGGATTTGAAATGGGGAGCGCAAGCACAGCAATCTGCGATGCTAACCACTGCTCCATGGGTTCCGTCGGCTTTGTTCCTCTTCCTGAAAGAACAACGACCCACTGTTAGGTTCCCTTGGGAGCCAGTTGCAGTGTCCTGGATCTTGTCGCGGGTCCTATTACGACAGTTCCAAGGAATCCTTCCATTCTCCTTACACGCCTTCCTTACGGTGACGACGACCGGCGCCAGACCCTCCTGTCGTGGCTTCATCATTATCGTAATGGTCTGCAGAGTCCTTGAACAAGAGTCCGTTTCTGTCTGTTCACTGCGACCGTTGTAAGGCTCCATACGGAGGACGTGCACAATGTCTCTTCGTTTTTGTCGTTTTGAGGAGGGCTCATAATCCTCGACTTTGTATGTGACGTCTGACAGACGGCGTATGGCATGATACGGACCAAAGTATCGCTTCAGTAACTTTTCAGATAGCTCAACTTTCCGTACATGGGTAAAAATCCATACCAGATATTCTGGGCTGCACACAGCAGGACGGTGCTTTTCGTTATACCACTGACGGTTCTTCTCCGGGACGTCCAGTGTCTGTGTGTGAGCCAGCTGTCTTGCTTCTTTGACCCTGGTGATGAGCTGTTTCACATAGTCATCCTGAGTGTCGTCCGGTTGGAACAGGAAAAGCGTATCCATTTTCGTCTCAGCTTCCCGACCATGGAGCATGGAAAACGGCGTGAAGACCGTGGTGTCTTGCCTTGTGTATTATAAGCAAATATCACGACTGGCAGTACTGTATCCCATCCTCCTGCTCAACATCGACGTACATTGACAGCATATATGCTAATATCTTGTTAAAACGTTCTGTAAGACCGTCTGTCTGAGGATAGGCAGTTAACAATGTCGCAACATGACATTACCTCTCTGATACTAGTTTTGACATGAATAATTTTCCACGATCAGATATCATCACACATGGTGCAACATGTTTCAAAATACTGTCTTTTACTAGGAATTTTGCGATCTCTGGAGGTTCTGCAGTCGGCACAGGTTTAGTCACAGCATAGCGGGTAAGGTTGTCAGTGCAGAATATTATCCATCTGTTACTGGAAGTCGACTTCGGAAACCTACCTAAAAGGGGGATTCTAATCCGGTAGAATGGAGCTACTGCAGGTGGAATTGGTACCAGATGACCTGGAGGTAACTGCGGCACAAGCTTACGGATCTGGCACTCCTTACAGTGACCCAAATAGTGCTTGGCAGATCGGTAGAGATCTTGACAGTAATACCTGTGTGTGATTCTTTTTAGGGTTTTCACGAATCCCAAATGACCTGGTAGTGAAGGATCGTGGAAATAGTTGAGAATACCTGGCCGCAGATGAGCTGGAACAACCAGTAGCATAAAGGGGCCTAGTGGATCATAGTTGCTCTTATACAATGTCCTGTTTATATGCTGAAACTCTCCTTTGTCGGTTCTCCTTTCTTCAGGGCTTCTATTGTTTGTAATAATGCTGCATCGTTCCTCTGTTCAGCTGTAATATCATCTACTTCAGCGAGGGCTGAAATTTCATCCATGCTGATGTGTTCGGCTAATGGATTTCTCGAAAGGCCGTCGTCGTCCATGTGTTTGTGCCCGGTTTTGAATAACAATGTGACACCGTACTCTGGAGTATTTATGCCCACTTGCTAGTCGACCTGATGGATCCTTCAAATTGGCCAGTCAACACAAAGAATGGTCGTCTATCACGACGTTGAATGATTTACCGAATAGATACGGCCGGAAATTGTTGATAGTCAAGATAACAGCGAGACACTACTTCTCGGTTGTAGAGTAGTTACTCTCGGACTTTGAGTGAACTATTGATGCATAAGCTATTACCTTTTCAGCACCTTTCGGAATGTGTGTAAGCACTGCACCAATCCCATACTCGCTAGCGTCTGTGAGAATTTGTTTCCGCATTTTCGTCGTGTAATGCAGAACGGTGCGACATTAGAGCCTCCTTAAGTGCTCGAAAAGCTATTTCTTTCGTTTTATCCCCCTCAGAAGTTCTTGCAATGGACGTGCCTTGTTAAAATAAAAGCCTTTCATGAACCGACGATAATATGAACACAGCCCTTGAAAACTCACATCACGGATGTGCTAAGGAGTTTCAAATTCTTTGACTGCCCTTAGTTCATCAGGATCAGGACGAACAGCATCTCCGTTCACTAGGTGCCCCAGGATTTTTATGTATTTAGCGGCGAAGAGGCACTTCTTTGGGTTGAGGTGGAGTCCTTCTGTCTGAACACACTATTACACAGTAGACAGGCGGCTTAGATGTTCCGCAAATGTCCTTGAGAAAACGACAATATCATCTAGGTTATGAAGACATGCCGTCCATGTAAGATGTCGAAGCAAGTTCTCCATCATGCTGTGGCTGGGGAATCACATAGCCCACCGGCATGACCTTGAATTCATAGAGGCCGTCAGATGTAATAAAAGCCGTCTTTTCCCTGTCAGCTTCGTTAACCTCGATTTGCCAGTAACCTGTCTGCATGTGCATGGTTGAGAAGTATGTAGCTCCTTTCAAACAATCCAAGGTGTTGTCAAAGCGCAGCAATGGGTAGACAACTTTCTTTGTGATTTTGTGCAGCAGTCAATAGTCGACACAGAAACGCCACATGCTACCCTCCTCCACGAGGACCACCAGAGACGAACAGGGTCACTCTGACGGTGGAATAATGTCATCGTGCAACATTTTCTCCACTTATTTCTGAATTATTCGTCTTTCAACTGGCGACACTGTACGAATGCTGGCTAGTTAGTGGATGATCCCCAGTGGGTCGTTTCATCTGGCTCTTCTCCTACCTGGCCTGGAATACACCTGAAAATTGGTGTAGTATGGTTAACACCTGCTGACATTATTCCTGCTCAAACTGGGCCCTATATTCAATGGCATAGTACTTTCTTCTAGTACATTGTTGGCAAGAGCAGCAAGGCATGAGACTTCGCCGTTGACATTGAGCTCACCGTCCTGGACTGGTTCAACTGTTCCAATACACATTCCATGAGTAATGAGTTGCGATTGCTCGTGAAAATTAGTAATATAAAGTTCTCCTCGACCACCTGTAATCTTTATGACTGCCGCTGGTATGTAGATTTCCTTTGTTATACTATACTGATTAGCTTAGTGCGATCGACAAACATTTCACCGTCCAACTGGTCATCTAGGTTGCTGAATGCAACTCTTCCCATTCTAACGGCGGGATCTCAACATTCTCGACAGGAAACAATCTCCCAGGGAAGTACATGTTATGTGTACACGTCATAAGGGCTTACTCAATTTGTAGCTCAGATCTTCCACAGTCAATGACTGCCTTGGATGCCTGAAGGAAGTCCCATCCGAGTATGGCGTCATATGTACATTCTGTTAAAACGATAAATTCAATATTCTGCGTCCTGTTGTTGACAGTTATTCTTGCGACACAAATTCTTGCCGGCCGGACGTATATTCCATTTGAGACCTTCAACACAGTTGCTATTGTATCACAGAACATTATCTTTTTTAGTTTGCGGCGGTAGTTATTCGACAATAGAGAGAAGGAAGTTCTGTATCGACTAGTGCCTGGATAGGTTGGCCTTCGATGATGATGTCAATGAGATTACCCGACCTCACCTCTGTAGTGGTCGCCTCTCCAATGTTATTGAACACTGCAGCTAGAGCGAGCGGCTGGTATCTCTGTAAGGTGACGATGAACGGCGACCATGTCCAGGATACAGCGACGGGCTTCGTCCCATAGGTCGACAGTAATCATTTGCAGTTGACTGACGTTGGAAGGACTGCTCCGATGGTTTGCGTCTTGTAGCATAATAATTGTCCAATTTTCGTCTTCTCTCCCTAAAGTATCGTACGACATGTCTGGGAAGCCCACAGTGAAAACACAATGGCACGTTGTCCTCTGTCTTCCAGATATCTGTTCTCTTGCGATGTATCACAGTTGCTGGAGGAGTTGGTTGTGGTCGCATCAGTCGGTTCCTAAGCCGCCGTTTGGCGCCTGCGGCGTAAGTCATAGTAGGGCGAAGCCATTCTTCACGTCGGGTGCGCCTGGCAGGGACGACAGGCGCTCATGTTTGAAATACCTCCTCCTCAGCAACGTCGGTTCCCTAATGACATACAGGACCAACATGCATGGCCATGATCTGGTGCTCGCTTGGTCCAACAGTCCTTGGCTGCCATAAACTGTTGTAAATCTTCTCTCAAAATTTGTTGTTTGAAAAAAAAATAGCGAAGTATGCTGGTCTTCCACAACGGCCACAGGGACAACATTCGGGAGTCTGTCGTACCTCTTTCATCCAACCCTCCTCTGTTGCATCTGTTCAATTTCTTGGCAACATTAGATAAACTCTTGTGTCTTCAAAACGTCTTTTAACAGACGGGCTTGATACATGTCTTCCGCAATGCCCTTCATCAGGTGTAAAACTTTATTGGCCTCCGTCATGTCCTGGTTAACTATGTGGCAGAGGGCCAAAACACTCTGTATATACGACTGTGTTGACTCACCATTTCGCTGGACCCTGTTCTGCAATTACTGTTCTGATAAACAGGCTTGCCGCTGGTTGTCTCCAAACGTCTTCTTAAGTTCCTTCTGGAATTTTTCCCAGCTGTCCAGCTTCTTGTTATTTTCAAACCACTGCTGGGCCGTCCCGTCCAGGTAGGAATATACGTTTGCCAAGCACATAATGTGATCCCACCCATTATACTTGACTACTGTGAAAGCCTTTGAGCTATTTATTTGGATCCTGTGCAACGTCTCCCAAGAACAACGATAGTTGTCATGTACAGCTGACTTACTGCTGTTTTGGCATCCACGTTTCTTTTGATGACACGAACCATCGGACGAAGGTAGTCAGTACAGTATACCCTTTGTATTGCGGTTCGTGTCTGTATAGGCGACGACTCTACCACGTCTAATCGGAACTACGATGATACAGATGCATTGCAGGATACCCGGCGCCTCCACCAGAAAGTGTCACATTGAAAAACGCTGGTGGTACGGAATCCGAAGGCTGGTCGTTAACACAGGAAACACTTTATACTTAAAACACGTTTATTACTAACGCAAGTGCACAGTCAGTACCGACTGGCTCCTGCTTGGAGTGCTCCACTATTTATACACAGAAAGAATTTTTTGGAATTTACAAGTACATCAAACATAAGAAACATGTACAACATTCTAAAAATAGTAAATACAATCAAATAATAAAGAAAAGTTGCATGCCGCGAGATTTGATCCGGCGATCTTCGAATTACGTCCTGAGCGCTTACCGCTACGCCAAGACGCTGTAGGAAATTATTAATCGTAGAGAGTATTTCACCGCAACGTGTTTTTTTTTTTAATTGTCGATTTTATGGACAACGGCTGAGAAGTGCATCTTCGTGCTTTGCTAAATTACACCTCTGGCCATGAGCTTTTATTATGCGCAGTATGAATGGAATCTGAATTTCACAATTGGCGGCCTCCCCTTGTAAGCTAAACTAACCTAACGACGACACACCCATCCAAGCCCGAGGGAGGATTCGAACCTCCGACGCGAGAAGCCGCGCAATTAGTAACATGGCGCTCCAAACCGCCTGGCAACTCCCGCGCGGCTTATTACCTCTATGTAATCTGAGAGTTAACCTGCTTTAACCTGAGCTTGACTTTTTGCTGGTGCCTTTTCGGCTTTATAGCCTTTACAGTGGAGACAGTGCCAGTAGAGTGGGCTGTGCTGGCCTTTTGAATAGCCACTAGCTTGGAAGGTGGTAAATTTGGAGCAGCGACCTCTGCTGAAGAGGGCGCAAAAACTCTTCAATAATGACAACAGTAGCTTGGTATGATGAACACTGTGAGACTTCAGACACAGTAACAGCTGCGGTTTACAAGTGCACTGGCAGGTACAGGTGCTGGTAATGGCACTAGCAACTTCTGTTTGCATAGCAACAGCAGTCTTGTAGAAACACTTTTGAACAATTGCAGCAAAAGATGTAACAAAAGGAGGAGGCTGCAAGAGGACTCACCAAAGGAAATCTTATTTGTCGTTTTAATCTCTTGCACTTTCTTTTCCTCCAAGTATACACTGCAGTCCCTGCTCCAATCTAGATGTTCACCAGAGCAGTTCACACACTTTGGAGATGGTGAACAATATATTCCATCATTTGCTGCCTTGCCACATTTTCCACAAGAGGGTTCTCCCTTGCAACCAATGGCGGTGTGCCCAAAGTGCTGACATTTAAAGCAATGCATTGGGTTCAGGACATAGGGGCCGGACTTTCAACCATAGGAAGCCTACCTTGATGTACTCAGGGAGAACAAGGCTATTGAAGGTGAGGATGAAGGATTGAATTCATTTAGTCCCCAGTCACCCTTTCCACAATGTGTTGAACATCTATAATGCCGTCCTTTGCCCACTCGCCTTTTAGTTCTTCGGTTGCCATTTCCACCAAGTCCTTGCAACTAACTAAGCCTTTGCTGGAGTTCAGGGTGCCATGTAACAATCTCGATAGGAAAATCCCTGAGGCATTTGGCTTTCTACAGGTTTGCTGATTGGTGCAAATTACTGGTTTGCACCAACAACGTTCCACTGCACAAGTGCTTAACAGATTTTAAGTAGCCAGCTATACCTTCCAGACCCTTCTGAATGTAAAAAGTTGACACTTTTTCAAAGGTTCCCACTTTCCATCTGATAATCGAAAACACATTTTGAGTTCTGTAACTATTCCCACCTCGTTTTGAATGAGGTCCTTAATCAGGAGGACTGGCTACCAAAACCCTCTTCTTATGTTGGGTGTTGTTACCACCCACAAGGAGGATTGAAATTTCTCAAAGGATTAATCTCGTTCTCATGAGCAGCTAGGAAACTAAATATCCGCCTAGACAGAGTCCCAAATGTCTAGGTAAGCCTTATACAACTGAGGTTGCCAGCTAGCAAATGTTCCCTGTGAACATCCTATCAACATATAACACACCTTGGGACCTGGACGACCAAGCCGAGATCCCCATTCCCTGGTACATACAACGTTCCACCGCCGCGCCAGACATTATGGTGCGAAGACTGGCGGCGCCTACTAGTCCCCAGCTCAGGACTTGGCCAAGCCCATACCCACCAAATTAACGCTCAGCCTCTGAAGAGGGGTCATTGGTACGACTTTCAGTATCAGTGTTTTTTCTTTCTGATATGTCTAAAATGACACTCAACACTATGTACAAGTTAAGGTGGCTGAAGTTTAAGAAGTCGATTAGCGGTATACCATCGGGCACTGTACCTGCATATCAGCCTTCCACAGTGAGAAGGCGTACCTCACGAGGCGGCTGACGACGTAGGCATCGCCTGCCCGCGCTGCCCAGTGCAGCGCCGTCCTGCCGAACGTGTCAGTGCTGTAGTCGGGGCTGTAGACCTCCATGAGGGCCTTGGCGACGGCCGGCAGGCGCAGCCGCAGTGCCCACGTCAGCGGCGTCATGCCCAGCTTGTCCCTGTGGCAGGCAGACACCGCGGCGTCCGCACCCTCCAGCAGCGCCTCCACCATCTGCCTGGTCACCTCGGCAGGGTCGCCGCCCTCGGCGTCGCCATTGCAATCACCGTCGCCCTTCTTCGGGTAGTGCCGAGCCATCAGTAGCTCCTCCTCCAGCTTGTGGTAGAAGAGCAGTGCCCAGTGGAGCGGCACGCGCTGCCCGTCGTCCACGGCGTTGACGCTGGCCCCCCTCGCCACCAGCACCTTCACGGCGGCGGCTCGGCCGGCCTTCGCGGCCAGGTGCAGCGCCGTCTGCGCCTCTTGGTCGACGGCGTCCAGCACCGGCCCAGAGCCGTCGGCCGCCAGCAGGTCGCACATCTGCGCGGCGCCCGCGACTGCGGCGCGCATCAGCGGCGTGCGGCCCTCGCCGTCCCTGGCGACGGCGCTGGCGCCCGCGGCCAGCAGGAGGCGCGCGGCGGCGGCGCTGCGGCCCTGGACGGCGTGGTGCAGCGGGCTGCCGCCCCTGCGGTCGCGCGCCCCCAATGCGGCGCCCAGCGCCAGCAGCGCGCCCACCAGCCGCTTGCGGCCGGCGCCGGCCGCCCAGTGCAGCGGCGTGCGCCCCGCGGCGTCGCGGGCCTCCAGCCCGTCGCCTCCCTGCAGGTACCGCTGCACGGCGGCCGCGTCCCCAGCAGCCGCCAGACGCACCAGCGGCGGAACCTCCTCGTCCACGTCCACCAGGCGCTGCACCACGTCCACCAGGGCCACCACCTTGTCCAGCTGGAACCTGCCTGCAGGTCTGCAGGCAGCTGCGTCTTTGGGCGATGTAGGACACCGGGTCGTTAACACGAGTGTGTCCATCTTACCTGCAGATTTTATTACTTGTTGAACCATAGGTCATGAACACATTTCGTAAAGATGTGGATAGTCTCCGTTTAATAAAAACTATCCATACGTATTAGAAGACTTGCAATTTTTCAAAAATCTTAGGTTTTTCCTTTTTTTTAAATTACTAATTATGTCTAAAATTCAGTTACTGACTAGAAGATGTTGTCATTCAAAATTTCTTTCAACTTTTCCTTAAATGGACGTTAGTTACCTGTCAGACTTTTGATGTTATTTGAAAAATGACCTCAAGCTGTTGTAGCAGCATCATTCACCTTTTCCGAGCCAAAGTTAGATTTATTCTCGAAAAGTGTAAATCATCTTTTCTCCTAATGTTCCAGTTATTCATGCTACCATTACTCTTCAAATGAAATAATAATTTCGCAGTTAAAATACTGAAACTTATGAATCCAAATATATCTGGGACAACTGATACTGGAAAAGACAGCAGCTTAAAGTAGATAATGTGAGTGTCTTTAACGTAAAAAAAGTTGCAACACACATTGGGATTCTATTTAATGTCCACCCTATATGCTAGTGGCATCAATAATGGAAAATCAATGAACGATTTCCTTTTTTTTTTTTTTTTTTTTTTTTTTGTGATTTTAGGGCGCACAACTTCTCAGGTCATTAGCGCCCGGATCGGAACAGAGATTCGCTAGATCTCGAAAAAATTGATAACTGCCAGAAAGGAAAGTATCAAGAGAAAGCTAAAACTGAAAGATAAAAAATATCAAATAGAAGGGTTAAATATCCTTTGATAAATTAGCCATGTTGATAAAACGCAAAACTAGAACAGCTGCTCGTGTGTCATCATCTTAAAGTTCCTCCAGAGTAGACGGAAAGTGAAGGGCTACATGAAGATGATTAAAATTAACGCAAGACAGTAAAACATGTCGCACCATCAGCAATTCACCGTAGGAGCACAGCGGTGCAGCGTCGGCGGTTAGCAAATGACGGTGGCTGAATCGGCAGTGACCGATCCGCAACCGGGCCAGTATGACCTCTCGCCGAGTGGCGTGATAAGGTCCTCCAAGCGGTCGGGATCGGGTTTACAGTTCTCAATTTATGGTCCTGGAGTGGGAACTACGCACTGTGCCAGGACGACACAATACTCCGGCGAAGAGCCCATTGAACATCGTCTGATGGGACGCAAAAAGTAGCCATGCGAGGCAAAAGAGCTGCTGCCTTGGCTGCTATGTCGGCGGTCTCATTCCTGGGCACACCCACGTGGCCAGGGACCCACAGAAAAGAAACGTGACAGCTGTCATCTGCTACCAACTGGAGGGAGCAATGGATCCGATACACGAGAGGATGGGTCGAGAGAGGGCCCTTAAGACTCTGTAGGGCACTAAGCGATGGCGGCAACAGAGGATGTATAAAACAGCCTGGTGGAGGGAAAAAAGCTCAGCCATGAAATTCGAGCACAGGTCAGGGAGCTTGTACTGGAACTGGTTGTCCCTGACGACGAAGGCAGATCCGACGCCGTCAATGCTCTTGGAACCATCAGTGTAGATAAATACGGCATTATTGAACCGCGAATGGAGTTCGACACACCTCGAGCGTTATACCAAATTAGGACTGCTCTCCTTGGAGAGCGAACTAAGTTCAAGGTGGGTGTGAACCTGGGCTGATGCCACAATGGGAATGGGCTCTCGCTCAACCGAAAGGCGGAAGGAAGGGTAAAATCGAGCCGCTAAAGCAGGCGGCGAAACCGAACTCCAGGTCGAAGCAAGGCTATCGCAGACAACCGATATTGGCGATCAAGTGAGTCATCAAAGAATAATGGGTAAGGTGGATGGTTGGGCATCGACAGCAGTCAGCATGCATACCGACACAAGAGTATGTCACGCCGAGAGGTCAAGGGTAATACGGCAGCTTCGGCATAAAGACTTTCAAAAGGGGTGGTATAAAATGCACCGGTCGATAGGCGTAATCCCTGATGGTGAATGGAGTTGAGATGGCAGGGAATGGACGGCTGCGCAGAATAGTATACAAAGCTTCCATAGTCTAGCTTCGACTGAACAATGGCCTGGTGAAGGTGAAGCAGGACGGTACGATCCGCTCCCCATGATATGCCACTGAGCACACGAAAAACATTAAGGGATCGGGCACAACGGGCAGCCAGGTAGGACACGTATCCAACATTAGCCCCAAGAATTTTGTTGTCTCCACGAATGGGAGAGCAACGGGGCCGAGATGTAGGGATGGTGGAAGAAATTCCTTGTATCTCCAGAAGTTAATACACACCGTTTTCTCAGTGGAGAATCAGAAGCCATTCGCAATGCTCTAGGAATATAGGCGGTCAAGACAGCGTTGAAGACAATGCTCCAAGAGACACGTCCGCTGGGCGCTGCAATAAATTGCACAATCGCGTACAAAAAGGGATCCGGAAACGTTGGCTGAAAGACAATCTACGATCGGATTGATTGCAATGGCAAACAGAGCCACACGCAAGACCGAGCCCTGTGGCAACCCATTCTCCTGGCGAAAGGTATCTGACAAAACAGAGCCCACCCATACCCGGAATTTGCGATCCGCCAAAAACGCTTGAATGAAAAGAGGGAGGCGGCTACGAAGGCCCCATGTGTGCAATGTGCAGAGAATGCCCACTCTCCAACAGGTATCGTAAGCCTTCTCCAAGTCGAGGAACACTGCTACTGTTTGACGCTTATTCATAACGAAGGTAGACAAGGTAACGAGGTTATCAGCAGCAGAGCAGTGTCTACGAAAACCACATCGAACATTAGTCAGGAGGCGTCGAGATTCGAGGAGCCAGACCAACCGAGCGTTAACCATGCGTTCCATCACCTTACAGACGCAGCTCCTCAGAAATGGGGCGATAAATGGAAGGAAGATGTTTGTCCTTCCCTGGTTTGGGGATGGGGACAACAATAGCTTCACGTCAACTTGGGGGAACATGACCTTCAGTCCATATGCGATTATAGGTGCTACACTTGCCCGCAGGAGAGAGGTTCTTCACAATCTCAATATGGATGGAATTGGGCCAAGGAGCAGAAGATCGGGACAGAGCGAGAGCATGGTTCAGCTCCTGCACGTTTAAAAGAGTGCCTCCTCTACCTGTTTGCGAGGTAGGAAGGCAGGGGGTAATGGGCAGAGGACAAAGGAGCGGCCCAAGGCGTTGGAAACACCAGCGGGGTTCACAAGAACTGCGTTCTCTACGGTCAGGCCAGAAATCGGGGAGTGGACCTTGATGCCGGATAAACGGCGTAGGCCACTCCAAACAACCGTGGAGGGAGTAAAGCGGTTAAAAACTGGTAAAAGCAGTCCGGTAAGCTTTTTTGATACAATTCTCCAACGTTGGATGGCAGTGGAAGGTGCGTAAAGCACGTTGCCAGGCTCTAAGCGTGTTGCAGCAGGGTGCAGTCCACCCAGGGACCGGGACACGACTTGGAGAAGAGGATGTACGAGGTATGGAATGTCCGGCAGCGGTGAGAATAGCCTCTGTGAGGTATTCGACCTGACTGTCACAGCTGGGAAAATTCTGATCATGAAAAACAGCCATGGAAGAATAAAGTTCCCAGTCGTCTTTAGAGGTGTTCCAACTGGTGGGACGAGGAGATGGGGTATGATGCAGGAAGTGGATTACACAAGGGAAATGGTCACTCGTGTACGTGTCAGAAAGTGCGTACCACTCAAACCGACCTGCAAGCTGAGGAGTGAAAATCACAAGGTCTATGTGGGAATAAGTGTGAGTTGTGTCAGAAAGGAAGGTCAGTGCACCGGTGTTGAGGCAGACAAGATTGAGGTGGTGGTAAAGGTCCACTAAAAGGGAGCCCCTCAGAGAAGGTGCTGGAGAGTCCCATTGGGGGTGGTGGGCATTGAAGTCGCTTACCAACACGAAAGGTGAAGGGAACTGCTCAACGAGGTGTAGCACATATGCCCTAGTAAGGGCGGATGGCGATGGCGAATAGATATTACAGAGGAAAAAGGAAAAGGTGAATAGATTGATGCGGACGGCAACCGCCTGTAGGTGAGTATGCAATGAATTGGGATGGTAATAGACGTCGTTCCGAATGAGCATCAGAACCCCTCCATGGGCTGGGATACCTTCCACAGGTGGCAGGTCGAAATGCACAGAGGTGTAGTGGGGGAAGTCTGCACGATCACATGGACGTGACTTAGTTTCCTGGAGACAAACGAGTTGCGGGCAGTGCAATCTAAGGAGTAGTTTTAATTCCTCCCGATTGGAATGAACGCCGCGAATATTCCATCGAAGGCGCGCCATGATAAAAAGGATCAAGCAAGTGGGGGTCACCTCGACGGCCGCTGAGAACCGGACTTCGAGGGAGCTCTGCTATCGCTATCTAGAGGCAGGGAATCATGTTCCATGGGTTCAACTGACGCATCTGCCACCTTCCCGAGTTGATCAGGAGGGGCAGCTTCTACCGCCGGTAAAGGGCCGGGTGCCCGGCTGACAGAGCGTCCCGGTGAAGTAGAAGATGGCCGAGGCCGGCAACAGTTGGATGGCGTGACCATAGAGTCATGACGCGACAGGAAAGGAGGGGGGGCTGTTCTTTTTGTGAGCCTTTTTAGAGGCATGACGAGTAGAAGAAGCGATTGACGGTTGAGAAGACGGAGTTTTGAGGAAAGCTTCACGAACGGTTTTTGTAACTTCGGGCAGCGGATTTAGGTGCCTAGGATGTGTGGGAACTGGTCGACGAATGCACTGTAGAACGGGCAGAAGGGAACGGAGAGGTGGAACGAGCTATTTTCTGGCTAGCCGATCTGACAACAATGTCACAGAAGGTGAGATCGCAGGTCTGAGTGCCTACTTTTGTGTCCCAGCCTCGTCGCCAATTTTGTGTCTTGTTTCCGCCGGTTGTAGGCGTCGGTGGCCTAGTGGAAAGAGACCGACACAGGAATAAAGGATGCACACGTGTGCAGGTACGGAGGTGACCAGCCAGTGGGACAGCAGAAACTAGAAACACTAGAGTAAATTAGAACGAGATATATATATTTCATAGAGACTTAGTAATACTTAACTTTTATATAGTTCTTGACTGCAGAATGCTGATACATAGATTAGATAGAGTCCTGCCTACTGAAGAGTCCTAGTACCTATCCGATAGCCAAGTCCTAACTGGTGCCTATCTGAATCCCAAGCGTTAACTGGTTCCTATCTCAGACCCAAGTGAACGAGGCAGCAGTCATGGCCACGAGCGGAGTTGCAGCAGAGTTCGCTCTGGCTGACATCGTAAGAACGCCGCGCCGTGTGTGCATGGTGGCGCGCGGCGTAAGTATGTGATGCACACTTCATAATTGTGTGACACCACACCTACCTCCTTAGTTGGTCGAGGGGAGGTGAGGACCTGGCTGTAAGTACCTGATGGGAGTACAGCAGGCTTCCTACTCGCTAATAACTTCTGAGCGGCATAGGTTGAGACCTTTTCCTTGACACGAATCTCCTGGATGACCCGCTCTTCATAATAAACGGGGCAGTTCCGTGAAGAAGCAGCATGGTCACCCATGCAATTAATGCAGTGAGGGGATGGAGGTGGACATTCACCCTCATGGGCTTCCCAGCCACAGGTGGCGCACTTGGCTGCATTAGGACAAGATTTACTACTGTGATTAAATCTCTGGCAATGGTAGCAGCAAGTAGGATTGGGTATATATGGGGGAACAGAAATGACTTCGTAGCCCGCTTTCACCTTAGATGGTAGGTCAACCCCGTCGAAAGTCAAGAAGACAGTACGAGTCGGCATCAGAACATGGTCAACTTTTTTCATAACACGATGAACGGCCGTAACTGCCTGACCAGACATGTAGTTGAGTATATCCTCGACCGATAACCTATCCAGAGATCTTGTGAAGACTACCCCCTGTGAGTTGAGGGTGCATTGGGCCTCCACTTTCACAGGAAACGTATGCAGAAGCGTAGCCCGGAGTAATTTCTGTGCCTGAAAGGAATTCTCAATTTCAAGTAACATGGTCTGGAGCAGGTCTTCAACGGACTTGTGATCGCATCGACACCCTTCTGAATAAGAAAAGGATTTACAGAAGAAAAATCCTGATATCAGTATGAGATACTACAAGGAACTTGAGAATGTTAGGTAAGACTTTCTTTGACAGAGATGCGTCATGTTTCGGTTTTTGGGTCAGGGTTATAGTAGATTTGGAAGGTTTCATAGCAGAAGTGTCCCCCATGATTACCGGCGTCTCCGATGGCGCGCTCCTACCTTGTGGGGGCCCTCACTGAGGGCGTACCCGCGTTAGGCGACTGTTCGCACCTCAGGTCACACCTCCCGAAAAACAGACAGAGGAACCAATTGGCATGGTTGGAAGGTACCAGCTCGGGTAATCACCCCTCCTTGGGTCCAGCCTTTACCTGGAGGTACGTATGTGCCCTACATGTCTACCCGGGGGGGGGGGGGGGGGGCGAGCTACGCCTTACCCCATCACAGGCTACACAGTGCGTGGGTTGACCTGCAGACATGCACACGAAGTAAAGAAGAGAGAACAGAAGAAAGGCCGCTTCGACTTTGGGCCCCGTGCGCACCACACACATACCCACAAAAGAGCTGCGGGCCCCTGGGTATTAGACGTGAGAGGAACCGTAATAGGACTCCATCATTGCCTTCAGCTCGCACAGACAAAAACCCAGACAGAGAACGCCACAGGACACCATGAGTATTCACTGAAGCAAGCAGCAGAGCTCATCCAGGAGTGTTTGTTGAGACCCAGAAGCTTCCCAGAGAATTATGATAAGTTCCACAGTTCCATATGAAAGGATGCAGGTAAATAAAGGAGCGTTAGCCACGCTTTGCATGGCAGAGACTCTGTTTCGATGAATCCTCAGGAGAGATCATTCTTCCAGGGGGAAGCAAAATATCTGTCGGTGGACCGTTTTCCCGCTCTATAACGATAGGAAGGCGTATGATTCACAAAACCCATGTATCCATGTGCGAGGTCCACTCAGGGAAATGTCAACACATCTTACTGGCTGACACATTCTTTGATACACTGCAATTGGTCAGGAAGATGTGGTGGCAGAGATTTTGGTGAAATGTCAGGTTCTTCACAGGCGAAGAGGGAGATGGTGGACGGTTGGAAGCGACCAAACAGCTAGCCGAGAATAAAAGTCACTTTCATGGAGAAATCCAACGACTCTGTCAGCCATCCGTGAATCATTAGCCAAAACCGAGGGAAATGAGTGCGGAATTCCGTATTTGGCACGAAGCGCTCAGAGGAGCGGACATTCCACTAACATATGAGCTACAGATTGTAGGGCTCCACAACTACAGCATGAGGAGGCTCATGTGGAAAATAAAACCATGTGTCAGCCTGGAATGACCGATGCGAAGAGAGCAAAGGATGGTGGATTCCTTTGAGAAGGGAGTAACGAAGAACTCCAAGCTGCAGTGGTCGACTTTATGGAGCGATGTTTATTAGATGGGGCAGTAGCCTGCCAGTTGGTGTTCCAATCCTGTATGCAACTGCCAATCCGCGCCAGGAAATGCCAAGGGGAAGGAGCAGGGAGTTACAGCGACCCCTGCCAACTGGTCAACCTGTTCATTTCCTAGGATACCCATAAGACAGGGGACCCAGAGAAAAGCAACGGAGCAAGCGGTGAGACGAAGATAAGCGAGGAGATATTTGATACCAGTGACAAAAGGATGTGATTAATAACATTGGTCTATGGTCTGCAGGCTGCTCATTGAGTTGGGGCAGATTAAAACAGTATCCAGGGCTACCTGTGTGATGAAATGAAGTGCCCTATTAATAGACGTTACTTCTGCCATAAACACACTCCCCGATTCTGACAGAGAATGGCATCCCATACCAATAGGAGATGCAAATGCATATTATGAATGACCAGCAAATTTCGATCCATCAGTGGAGATAATCATGGCACCCTGAAATTCTGCAACAAATGCCAGACGATTATGGGGAGACTGAAGCTTTTGGAGCTTGGTAGAGATCCAATCGGATTTGTGGCAGAGGAACCATTCAAAGGTGGGTGTGTGTGTGTGTGTGTGTGTGTGTGTGTGTGTGTGTGTGTGTGTGTGTGTGTGGTATAGCACTACACATACAGTCAAGGGAGGGGAGTTTGAAGTCCCTAGAAATGGAAGCCAGCCACAATCCCACGAGTAAATCCAGCCAAGGGCGAGTATCAGGAGTTCTTAAACCGTTGGACTCATACAGAACGTGATATGTGGATGACCAGGGAATGCGCAAATGCATAGGACACAAAAGCTGATGACTTCTATTCTGAAGAGGGGGTATTCCCGCTTCAACAAGGAGACTGTCAACAGGGCTGGTCCAGAAGGCACCTGTAGCCAAGTGGACGCCACAATGGTTAACTGGGCAGAGGGAGCTGCCGAACAAACCAGGATTTGTGAGCTAGGAAAAGGAGGGCATTAAGCTTCCGCATGCAGCTTACCTTCAGCTGCCGAATATGAGGCAGCTAAGTCCGTTTTTTATCAAAAAAGAAGCCCCAAGAAACGGTGCTGTGCCACAACGTATAGGTGCTGAATACTCAAGAGGAGTTCTGCGTCAGCGAGGACTGCAGTACGACGAGAGAAATGCATTACTTTCGTTTTAGAAGAGGAGAACTGAAAACTATGGAAGAGAGCCCATGTGGAAATCCGCCGAATCGCACCTTGGAACTAACGTTCAGCGGAGGCTACCGAGTGGGAGATGTACCATATGCAAAAGTTGTCTAGGTACAATGCGGGACTGACAAATGACCCAACAGAGGTCACCAACCCATTGATAGCGATTAAGAATAATGTAACATTTAACACAGTACCCTGTGGAACGCCGTTCACTTTGATCTGTGGGAGCTGAAGGAATAGCATACCCTTACCCGGAACATGTGGTGGGATAAAAACTGACTGATAGAAATTGGTAGGGAGCCTCGTAGGCCCCAGTCATGAAGGGTACATAAAATACAATGATGCAAAGCTAATCACCCGGTAACTGTCCACAGATAACGGATCCTTGCTAGGCTTAAGAACGGGAACCACCATACTGTCACTCCATTGCGGGGGCAAAACCCTTGGAGCCAAATGTGATTAAATACTTGGAGGAGATATTGCCATTGTGAAGCACTGTGATGTCAGAGAAGTTGATTATGGATGGAATCAGGGTCAGGTGCACAATTGTGAGAAGAGGAAAGGGCCTGAAATAGTTCTCATTCAGTGAAGTGTTTGTTATGAGGTTCCTGCTGGTGAGTGGTTATACATATAGTTGAGGCTTCAGCCTGTTGTTTCTTGAGACAAATAGCCACCAGGTAGGAAGCTGTCGCCAATGTCTTCGCAAAGTGAGCCACAAGGTGTTTTGCAGGAACTGATGTGTCAGTACAGACCCCATCTAGTTAAGCAAGGCAAGGGGATGGAGCGGAGCACAGCCCACATTCTTGAGAAGGGTACATGAAGAGACAAAACGCTCTCAGCACACCCGCTTGTTCTGATTGATTACATAACGAGCCTTGGGACGAAGTGCTGGTTGACCATAAGCTGAAACATCTTTCCAATGCAGCTCCTTAGGCTAATGCTCCGATAACTACCTGGATCGGTGTGAACTTTCTCTTGTTTCAAAATCGGAATTAAAATAGATTCTTTTCAAGAACTTGGAAAATTTCCTACAACCCATTATTCATTAAAAAGCTGTAGGTAGGTCTCCTTTGACTGGGGTGCCGACTGTTTCAGCATTCTGTACGACACCTCGTCAGATACAGGTGTAGAATCATGAGCTACCAACAATGCGGATTCCAGCTCCCACATTGAGAACGTTTGGTTTCATTCCTCAACGTTGGATGAACGAAGGTCAAAGCAAAGCCTCTCCTGTATCACCCAATATTGACGGAAAGGATGATCCTGGCGAGATTCAGATGTAACAGCTGCATAGGATTCTGCCATTACTTGGGCAATGACCCTGGTGATTGTAATAGAGATCCCTGCCCTCGTACAGCTGCTTTTGACGGTCGGGAGTTCCACCCCGACTTTCTCCTAATGGCTTTCCATACTTTACCTGCAGGCGTGGACCTATTGATGGAGTTCAGGAACTCCGGCCAAGACCTCTGCTTACTCTAGTAACTCTCCTCGCCCTTGCCACACGAAAATTGGAATCGCCGCAATGCTGCTCTTCTGTCCCTGATTGCTGAACGACAATCATCGTTCCACCAAGGGACAGCCGGTCTCTGCAGCGTTGGCTTCGATTTCGGAATCGATGCGTCGGCAGCATTGTGAATCACTGTTGTGATGTGATTTACCCAGTCTTGGATACCTTGCACCTCTCGAAAATAGTGAACTGCTGAAAAAGTGTCCAGTTAACCTTGCTCATCTGCCATCTCGGCGGGTTCCAACTGATCTATTTCGGTCGGTAAATCTATCCAAATTGTATAGTGGTCGTTGCCATGAAGGTCGTCGTCCACACTCCACTGGGCGGCATGTGCAAGAGCAGGTGAGCAGAGGGAGAGGTCTATGGCTGAAGACGAACCTGTAGCCGTGCTAAAATGTGTAGGATGGCCTGTGTTCAACAATACAACATCAGAGGAGTCTCAACTGTCAGTCCTCTGGGGCAATTATTATTAGAGCCCCACAGTGCCTTGTGTGCATTAAAATCTCCTAAAAGAAGACAGGGACGAGGGAGTTCTCCATTAAGCTGTGTCAGGAGATTACCGTCAATATGATCAGCAGGCGGTAGGTAAAAGGAGCAGGCTGTGATAGACCAGTATACGAACAGCAACTGCCTGTAGTGTAGTGGTTAAGGGCACAGGTGAGGAGTGAAAAGTGTCCCCAACGAACAATGCCACACCACGTTGTGCCGTATCACCAGTAAGGGCGTCTTTCCTGTGGAGTCGATAGACTCTCGATACATGTGTGCCAGTCTATTTAAAGTGTGTCTCTTGAAGAGACACACAGAAAGGCCTCCAAACGAGTCTTGAATCCAGCCAAATTCCATTACAGGATGGGAGCCATGTCAGCTGTGTGGGTATACCCTTCCTCTTTTTGGAGCGCTGGTTAGCAGGTGGACAGCCTGAATCCGGCGATGAAACATCGAGCTCCATAATAAGATCGTCCTCATCAGTCAACGCTGCCATAATAATATCCGACGACTGCCCTGAAAGAGTTTCAATCGGACGTTGAGACACGTTCCTTGACTTCTTTTTAGAAGATTAAGACGAAATAGGACTTGAGGATCACTCTGTTTTCGCGGATCATCTTGCTTTTGAGAGATGCTACGCTTTTGGAGTGCCTTCTCAAAGATTTCCTGAGGTTTCACGACTATCACATCATCTGCAGTGAGAGAGGCTATAGGATCTGCAAATGAAGTACCTGTACCTTTCTCGGCTGTTTTCGGTTGGGCAAAAGGCATGGAAGCTTCAGCTGCCTTACATGTGCACTGACATGTGCAAATATTTTTGCTGACACTGACTTCCTCAGTTTGTGTCGAGGCATCTACTGTGGTGGCGGGTTTCTGTAAAGTAGCAGCAAAAGAGGTAGGAAATACAGGAGGCTGCATGGCCTAAAATAACATTTTGGCCTCTATGTAGGAAATGTGCTTTGCCGTCTTAATTTCCTGTACTTTCATCTCTTCAAGATACACATTACAGTCCCGACTGCAACAGGATGTTCCCAGAACAGTTGACATTTGTCAGGTGGTATGCAATCAGTGCTGTCATGTGCCGGCTTTCCAAATTTACCTCAAGTGGCCTCTCCCTTGCAACCGAACGTGGTGTGTTCAAAGCGCTGTAATTTAAAACAGCGCATGGAGTTAAGGACGTAGGGACGGACCTTCAATCGTAAAAAACCTGCCTTCACATGCTCGTGGAGTCTAGTATTATTAAAAGTGAGGATGAAGGACTCAGATGACAAGTTCTGCATCCACCCATTTCTTAATATTTTGGCCGTCCACTGTGTCTTCTGTTGTCTATTCTGCCTTGAGTTCTGCAAGGGGAATAGCCACCAGATCCCTACGGAAAACTAAACCCTTACTATAGTTCTTGGTACTGTGTTGTTCTGCTTCGATTTCATACTCGCCCAGACACTTTGCTTTCTGCAGATTTGCCGCCTGTAGGGATGTTAATGTTTCCACCAACAGGGTACCGTTCTGCATTCTTTTAAGATTTCAAATTGCCCGAAAGACCTTCTAAACCCTATTGATTTAAAGATCGAAATCTTCTCCAATGAGTTATTTGTTTCAGCAGCCTGTGTTCTGTTACTTTGGACATTTTTTTACTACACCCATCCCACCAGGAGGTGGAAAACTTCTCGAAAGGTCCATCTGAGTCCCGCAACCAGCTAGGAAACTGCATGTCCACCTAGACAGAACCCCACATGCCTAGGTAAGCCTTACACAACTGAAGTGCGGAAGTATCCCCAAAGGTTTCTGGCTAGCAACTTTTCCGCCTCAACAGCCATGCATCCCACCAGCAGGTAGAAAACGTTAGGACGGGTGGGTTTTTATAGACGTATTTCCTTTTGCACAACCCAGGCAGTCAAAGCAAGATCTCATTCCTTGGTTCACAACATTCCACCGCCACACCGCACGGTGGTCGCTGAAGCATGCCCAGAAGTTACGGTGTCAGAAGACTTGCGGCGCCTACCAGTCCCCAGCTCAGGACCCCGGGTTCGCCAAGGGATGGGGATCCACGCCATAGGGGCTAGTTCTTTCCCAACTGGCTCACTGGCTCACACTGGTAACTAATTTTTGGGGAGGTCAAACACTGAGGCGGACGAAAGTATGGCAAAAACAGAGGAAAACACGAAGATCGAAATTGCTACAACTATCATCGGAAACAAAGGAATAGCCATGTCGTTTTGACTGGAACCACCTAGAGAGGGGGAGATGAATGGGGCAGGGAGGATTTAGGATGGAGAGGAGAGGCACTGGGATAGGTAATGCAGCCTGGGGAAGTAAGAAGGGGAAGACTGCGATGGCTTGGGGACCCATGAGCGCAACACACGTACCCACAAAAAAAGCTCTAGGCCCTCTGCTGGGAGGGGGGAGAGGGAGAGATCGCCACGAGTAGTTGCAGCATACGGTTGTGTCCAGGAGAACTCCACATAGTGCGGCAGTTGTTTGTGCCAAAACATCGCCTTATGTCTCTGTTGGTTGTATGCTATCTAGGTTAGAGTTTGGAGATTTAGGTGAGGCTGTAATGAGCCCTGGAATTGGTGCGGAAACCAGTAGCTCTTTTGATTAGGCGAATTCGGATTCGTCGCGCCAAGCTAAATGTTCTGTGCCTGGACTCCCACTCAGACACATTCGTTTCCTCTTTGAACTCTCGAGTGCATGAACTGGACTAGTGGTGTACGGCAGAATTGTGAGGCCTTAATTTGATAACGAGCTCCATCGGGAGACTTGGCACTATTTAATTTCAATACAACTGAATCGGAATTACATTTTTTCGGATGAGATTTTCAGTCATCGACATGTCGCCGCTCTTCACCTGCTGCTCGCGCACTGCTAATGTACTGCAGAGATTCGGCTACGAAATCGTTGTCTGTCGCTCACAGAGCCTACGACGACAGTAGTCTGTTGTAGTAGCGATGATCCCAGGTTTGCAGAACTTGCTAATAGCGTGTTTATCTTGTGTCAGCATTAAAAAAATAGTTCAAATGATTGTTAAGCTTCTGGGATTTAAATGGGGGTCATCAGTCACTAAACTTACAAACTACTTTAACTTATACCAAAGACAACACAAACATCCATTTCAGAGAGAGGATTCGAACCCTCGACGGGGAACGGCCTCACGCATGGGAGCATAGCGCTTCAATGTGCACGGACACTCCGCCGCGGCTGTTAGCATTCAAAGAAATAAGTAATCAGTAACCCCCGACCCCGAGCACTGCCTTTCGCTGAACTATCATCCATTTTTATAATCATGTGTGTAACCTTTCCACAATATCTTTCGCTCATAAATGCCGGTAGTGTATAAACTATTTTCATTTCATTTCAGCTGCCCTCTCACTATTCTTATTTAATGCAAGTGTACATTATTTTGTAAGGGGTTGATCAACAAGACAGGCAGGTAGCTTATTAATGTTCTATAGATTCCATTCATATGCTTAAGAAAGAATATCATAGGCATCAGATCGCATGCAAGCGTTGCTCCATTTCAGACACGAAGCAGGCCAATAACAGTATTAGCCTAATATTTTTTATCAATTGAGTCCAAATAATTGACATGTTTCAACTTCTGATGGAGAAGTACTGTCAAGTACCAGCTAAATACGAGAGACCCTCAGTCTGCATTCCGCCTTTCTCACCTACAATTGTGGCATGAGAACACATTAGCGCAAATTTTATGAAGAAGAGGCGGTCTGAGTAGGAGAGAAAGAACAAGAGTAATCTTTGTGGGTGAGAGGTAGTGACAAATGGATGAAGACAGTAACAGCGAGAGCATAACAAACTCAAATTTAATAAAGACAGATTAGTAAGCCGATTGACGACTGAGGCAGCTGGTTCCCCACTTTTCCATCAACGCTGTTTAAACAGCGACATATTTGCTTTTTTGTGCTCCAACAGGAGCGTTTTAACTCGTTATTATATACCTAATTTTTTTTATTGATATGGCTGCCAATGGCACAGTTTCAAGGAGAAGCACACCAATGAACCGATAACTGCATAGCATTGATTACAATGTAATTCATACTATCCTATGGAAGACTTGGTAAGCAACAAATTAATTTCCAAAGCAAGGACGACTTACCAGTACGTAGGATAAGGGACACATGACGCAAACTGTAAGGTATCCATTTATTCATCTTAAAGGCGAGCTGTAATTCAGTTCACAAACATTGAAAGAAACCGCTGCCGATGCTTTGTCAATAAAAGCAAACAGCAGACATACACAATTGAAAAAGTTTTTAATGTGTACAACACTCGAGAAGAAACCGAGAATAATAAATGTTCTATTAAGCTGAGCGTTGTCCCGACATTCTATGCGGCGATTGCACAGAGCACAGACATATATTACTAGACTGGCAATGCCACATTCAGTATCATTGGTGTCAGTGAAGTCTCGCCGCCATATTTCTATACTATAAACGTATAAGCAGTCGTTTGCGTTATTATGGAAAACAGTTGAAAAATACCGATGAACTGACGTAACTACGCTGTCTTTAGACTTTTGTCATATGGTAAATTCCTGTGTTGTATGTGGCTATAATTTTTTTCGGATGGAGTAAGCTATGACACATGCTGTAGAGTAATGAGTTGTATTGATTTGATGTTATTAATCTCTACATATTTCATTCAACTTCGGAGTTTCTTTCAGTAGTATGGTCATCAAAAAGTCTTGTTTATTGTGGATAACACGTATTCTTCTTCTTTTGGGAGTTCTTACGAAATCTACAGTCTGCTTTGACACATACACTAATGATTCGCATTTCCTGTTTTTATTAGCCGGTTACTAGTTTCGATCAACTTCGGTTTTTTAAATAATATGGCCGTTATAAATGTGATAGTTGTCGTGTATAACACCCATCTTTATTCTTCTGAGTGTTAAATGTTCAAATGTCAGTAAATCTATCGGACCAAACTGCGTGGTCATCAGTCCGTAGCTTACAAACTACTTAAACCTAGGTAAACTAACCGAAGAGCAACATACGCACACCCATGCACCAGAGAGGACTGGAACCTCCACGGCGAGCAACCATGCGCTCCGCAGCGAGGCTCTTTAGACCGCTCGACTACTCCACCGCGGCTCTGAGTGTGTAAGTACAGTGTGCTTTAACTGTACATAACAGTAAAATTTTACTTACCATCCCAGCGGCCTCACATGATTATGTTGGCAACATCAACAAAACGGTAGAATGCTCTCACCAAGATGTTAATATTCTTAAAAATCCACAGAGACTATCTTGTTTAGTGTTTCGTACAGACTATGAAGTAAATAAATAATGCTGTTTCTGCTCTATGGTTGATAGGTTCTTGTATGTACTCTCATTCACTCAATAAAACTAATTGCCTTCGTAAACGAACACTTCATGACAAAACATTTGCGTTATGCGATTGGCTAATGCTAATGATGGCGGCATCAAGCTTCAGTCACAGAGGGACGTTTGCCAGTCTAGTAACGTATGTCTGTGGCACAGAGTCACATTTTAATCCCTGTCGTTTTCGTATAAGTAATACCTTTGGACCTCAACAGAATTCATATGACAATTATCTAGTCGCAATTGCCGACACAGATGATCAAATGCTTCTAAGATTTGCAAGGGCTATCAATATGCTGCTGATGGATAACAGCACATTATTTACTTCGTCGGATTATAGCGAAAGGTAAATACCAATATTCAGTTGGTCGAATATCTAGGATGCTCATTACCAGTTCCACATGTAGATAAGTGAACTGGGGAAAATTGTTTTGCTATCTGATTAAAGGGCCTTAACGGTATACTTTAATCATTATAGATGGTGCGATCCTGTGTCCAGTTCATATGAATCAGGGTGCAGTGTATTTTTGTAAACTACTATTGCCTGTGGTCGAAAATCGACCAGTTGTGTTTACAATGGTCACTGGGGGTAAAATTTTACGTATCATGTCGGCGGCCTTGCGTGGTTATGTTGGCAACATCAACAACACGATAGAAAATCTTCGCCCATTTGTTCGAACCACATAGAATGACTCGATTAGTGATCGTACAGAACATGAAGTAAAGAAATAATGCTGTTCCTGCTTTATGGTTGACAGGTTCTTGTATGTACCCTCGTCCGCTCAGTAAAAATAATTGCCCTCGTAAAGCGAAGATTACATGAGAAAGCATCAGCGTTGTCAAGCGATTGGCTAAAATGAAGACTCAGAGGATTCTCACTATTCAGCATCTGTTACCATCATTGTCATAGGAGGCCGTTAGGATATTTGGTAAAATTTAACTGGCACTGTGAGGTATGAAACGGTATCTTTTACTTGTTAAGGAAAATGTCTGACACAATAACAACAAATAAAAACAGAAGTATATACTTCTCATGCCATTTTCGAGTTATATAACTTTCATTAGCCTAATATTTGAAATGGAACTAAAATTTCGGTGTTAGTATATTTATACAACGCCAAATAATGTTATTTCGATACTGCGATTTTCAGAATTCCAGAGCTGACAATATGTCGACTTCGTACTTCCACCCGTGCACCGCTACATACCTCTCCCGGCGCATCATTTATATCGGCATTCTCGACTTCGTAGTTCCACCCGAGCACTGTTAGATGCCTCTCCCGGCGCATCATCCTTTATATCGGCATTCATATGAAAAGATGTATTTCCTTTAACCAATCTTAATCATTGCGAAAATGAAGAGTAATATGGAAGAATCCGTGTACATCGAAAGAAACGGCATTGCGATCGATATATATCGAACGTTCGACTCTCGCTTCGCATACCAATGACGGAAACTGACATGGCGGAACAGCTGATTTATATAGCTAATTACGATGTTGTTTTTTGACGTGATGATTTTATGAAATTTTGGCTTATGTGAATACTGGGATATCACCCGTTAGATTTGACCCGTGGCATTGGCATTTTGATGTGTACGTGCGTATTTGTAGGTGGCGTGAGTTAATTATGTTGTGGCTGAGTTGTGGACGATGGTATGTCATGGATGGTGCATTCTGTTGTAATATGTAATTTACGAGGATAACCACAGATTACTTGTTATCTACCATACATAAGTATTAAGATACTATCCCCTACAAGTGTTTTTCGAGATTCTGATTTCATCATGGGTTATAGCTGACGGGTGGTATCCTTGCCTTACGTTATGCCGATATTTCGGTAAATTCCAAGAACGCTTGGAATCGAAGAACCTCGGCTTGAAATGATATATATCTAACGTACAACTGTAAATCGATTGTTTCTTAACATAAGATTTGGACGCTATGCGCCCTCACGTACTATATATGTATATATACATAATTAAAAAGGAAAACGTGATCTGTAGCGCAGACTTAAGAAGGTTAGTATAGGTCAAACAAGACGTTTTCCTATTAGTACTTGAGAACACGTAGTGCCCGAATCTCCGGTTCAGAAACACGTAATCGCGTACAGTTGGACGTTCGATATATACCATTCTTGTAAATTACCGTTATTTCTTTCGGTTTTTCAAATGGCAACCACATATTGAGTCGGAAAAGTACAAGAACACATCACAGATTCAACGCAATCAAAAATACAATTAAAATCAAGCGCTTCGCGTTTGTCATATCGAATGTGGAGCAAGAATCGAACGTTGGACATATATCGATCGCAATGCCGTTTCCTTCGATGTACACGCATTCTTTCAAATTATCAAATGAAGCATTTGAACGGCAAAAGAAAGTTAGTTGGGAGCCAGCCATGTTTCGATATTCACTTATTTTAATACTGCAGATGCGTTGCATTACAACGTCTTTGGTCGAGGCGAATAGCCAATCAGTGAGCTGATTGTTGGAGAATGTAGAACTTGATCCAAGCTGTAGATAGGAAAATTTCTACTTCCTTTTACCACTTTTAATGGATAAATGCACACATAATATTTATATTCGTGAAATCTACGACAAACAATCTTTCGAATTATGTAACTTTCAAACGTTGAAAAGTTTGTACAGCTTATGGGACTTAACTACGGGGTCATCAGTCCCTAAAGTTACAAACTATTTATGAACTAGCTAACACTAAGGACGGCACAAATATCCATGCCCAAGGGGGGATTCGAACCCCCGACCGTAGTGGCCGTGCAGACCGTGACTGACGCGCCGCAGTCCCCTCGGCCATCGCGGCCGGCTATGGAACTTTAACTGGCCTTCTTGTACGAATAAATTAGTAATCTGTACCACAATTTTCGTGTTAGCGTATTTATATAATAATATTTAATACGTATGTATCCAAATGCTTTGGACATAATTCAGGTATGGAAGCAGAGGAGGCACCTTGAAGTATTTACAAGCTGAATGACAGATTTGCTGAAGCATGACTTACTCCAGACTGTACTGTCTGCATTTTTAAAATTCATTATTCCTTGTCTTTTTTTTTTTTTTTTTTTTTTTTTTTTCTTTCTTTTTGAGGGAGGGGGCGTTCCCGGTGCAAAACTAGAGGTCATAAGCGCCCATGTTCGTGCTTATTAAGTACAGGAACTAAAAGGAGACAGAGATAAAAAGGCTATCAATAATGCTACAAGAAAATGTAAAGAAACAAGGACTCATCGGAATTCCTCAAGCGAAGGATTTTAAACTTCTTTGGCCATATTGTACGATGTATAAAAAGTAAAACGCGATCAACAGAACGCGTGTCATCCGCTAAAACGTCAGACATAGACTCTGCCGAACTCGATTAAAAAATTGGCACAGGACCAGAAGGTGGCGTACAGTCAATGGTTCGGAACAGTAGCCACAGAGTGGAGCAGGGTCGGCAATTAAGTGGCGGAGGCAGAACCGACAGTGGACTATGCCACGGAGGATGACTCCCAGACGCCCTTGCGCGCCTTGACGTCACGGAGAGGACGCTGCAGTATTGTGCATTGAGCAGGACACGGAAGTGGCTGTGTACATCCAAGAAAAGTAATTGTTCGAGGCAGTCATGTGCAAGGGTCAATGTAATTCTGGCGTGGCATAATGCACAAGTACTGCTCGAACGACGACGAACGTTATTTATGGCTTGTTCGATGCAAACTCAAGGACAAAGTGAATGTGAAAACTGCATCTGTGTATTCAGCTCATTTTCGGCCTGAGTATTATGAACGGGATCTGAGAAATGAGCTTCTAGAGTTACATTCAAGAAAGAAGTTTTTACGAACAGCCATCCCCTCCATAACCATGAAAACTGGCATGAAGTGGGGATGAAAAGGAAAAGGTAAGAAGTCTGCACATACGTAACATTTAACTGTTTCAGCCCTGATTTTTTGTTTTTCACCCAAGAATGTTACATTCTTGTAAGCCTTATTATTAAGCATTACGTATGGAGGGGGAAGTGGTCAGCGCCCCACTCCCGGTCGTTATGGCTGTCTCCGTGACCGGAGCCGCTACTTCCTGATCAAGTAGCTCCTCAGTTGGCTTAACAAGGGCTGATGCAGCCCTCTTGCTAACAGCACTCGGCAGATTCGGACGGTAACCCATCCAAGTGCTAGTGGCTAGTGGCCAACAGTGCTTAAATTCGGTGATCTAACGGGAACCGGTGTAACCACTGTGGTACGTCCGTTGGCACAATAACATCTACCCAAATATAATTTCACGCATATAGTTTCAAAATTATAATGTGTACTACAAATAGCACATCAGGTCACAAATGGAGTAATTACTTACAAGTAGGCACTTTTTCTGTGTTGTCTTATTTTTATTTCAGTATATCAGCTATATTTGTGAATACCAATAAAAACTAAAAATACATCAATATGAAATAAAAACTATGTGCTTATCAAGAGCAGCTACGTTTCTGCCCACCATCTTTACTTCCGATAGGAATTTTCACCTCGCCCACTTGATTTCAGTAACTGTTACACTCAGTATGTCAAGTATAGATGCTATTTTGTTCAGAACACGTGATAAGGATACATAAAAAAGTGCGTACTTTATTTAGTACACCAGGGCTGAAAAGGTTAAAATAAACTCAAAAAATTACCGCGATGTAAATGAATTCACATAAATGCAACATCTTTTGACGCTTTAATGTATTGCTCAACGATAGGCGGTTAAATTTTTGTTCCTATCCCAGTGACCTCGCCTGATAATGTTGGCAACGAATGCTGAATGCCGGTAATCATGTGACGTTGGCATTGACCAATCGCGCGTCTCCTTAAACATTTTGTTATGAAATCTTCGTTTTACGAGTGCAATTCCTTTTACTTAGTGGCCAAGGGCACGTACAAGAACCTGTCAACCATAGAGGAGGAACAGCATTATTTATTTCCTTCATGGTCTGTACGGAACGCTTATGAACTATGAGTACAGAGGTTAAATTTTAGTTCCTTTCCCGACTACCTCGCGTGATAATGTTAACAACGCATGCTAAATGTCAGCAATCGCGTGACTACTTAACTTTTGTCATGAAATCATCGTTTTACGAGGGCAATTACTTTTTCTGAGCGGACAAGGGCACACACAGCCTGTCAACCGTAGAGGAACGGAATTATTTATTTCCTCACGGTCTGTATGAAATACTAATCAACTCATTTCATGTGGTTCAGATATATTGGATCTTGGCAAAGATTTTCTACCGTCTTGTTGATGTTACCAACATAATCACGCGAAGGCGCCGGGATAGGAAATAAAATTTTACCCATGCAAACAAAGATAGAGAATTACGCGAAATAGCGTATGCGGGTTTTGTTATTTGAACTATAAACCAGTTTAAAATAGTTAACATATCGAGAATACGTAAAACTAACGGCTATTTCTACGGCTTTTGAAGCCATTATATCCAGAATGAAAAGTAAATTCACCTGAGCAACATTATTTATTGCCTACACACTTACAATTTTAGTTCCTATCGCGGCGCCCTCTCGTGATTATGTTGGTAACATCAACAAGACGGTAGAAAATCTTGGCCAAGATCCAATATTAAATCTGAACCACATGAAATGAGTTGATTAGTATTTCATACAGACCGTGAGGAAATAAATAATTCCGTTCCTCTACGTTTGACAGGCTGTGTGTGCCCTTGTCCGCTCAGAAAAAGTAATTGCCCTCGTAAAACGATGATTTCATGACAAAAGTTAAGTAGTCACGCGATTGCTGACATTTAGCATGCGTTGTTAACATTATCACGCGAGGTAGTCGGGAAAGGAAATAAAATTTAACCTCTGTACTCGGTTATGCCATAGATATTTAATAGTTTTTGTCTATCTTATTTTAGTGAGCAATTAATGTAGTTGCATAACACTTAGTAAAGCATTTTACTAGTACAACTTAGTAAATAATTTTAGGAATAATAAAATTAAATTCATTCCTTAGGGATCCTGTGTTTACTGAAAGCCAAGTCAGACAGTTTTACTACTCTAGAGAGATTAGTAATCATGCCGCATACGTTACGATTGGTCTGAAGACAGTAGTCTGACCATATTCCAATGTACACGTGTCCATGATACGTGGGGTGTGTAAGCAGTTTACTATGAGTCTGACACTGTTATAAGTAGCAATTTGCTTCAGAGCATCATTAAGGCAGTCGGATCAGGAAACTATGTTGTTGCTTTGACGTGTGATATTGGCGGAAAACATACAAAAGGTTTCAAGGAACTGTCTGTCGATACGGAGAAAACATATTTCATAAATCTAGCAGAAGATGTATAGGTTTTCTTCGATGATCCATGTCTCCTAACGTTATTGCGGAACTATTTCTTGGATACAGGCATTCCGCTACCTGATCACTGTTTTGAAACATCAAAACAGTGATCTAACGATAACACACCACATAACTGAAACTCACTTAAACCTAACTGGACGAGCAAGGTAGAATGTCCGGATGCCAGCGGACCTATTTTCACAGCGAACAGCTCAGGCTTTGAAGTATATTCCTCATAAGGACGTTGAAAGTAATTTTATTGAACTGGTTAACGACGTCTTTGATGTCTTGAACTCTACAGTTCCAAAAGATCAATGCTCACCCCAGCGCAGTGGGTTTGGAATGAATCTCACACTGCAAGAAAATACTTTGACAAGATTCTTAGAGATGTGTTCAGCAATGCGCGTTGGTGATAGAGAATGTTGCCTTTCCAAAAAGGTTTCATAACTTCAATAAAATCTCTCTTTGGTCTTTTCGAAAGTCGGAAAAGCATCAAGTCAGCTACATATTAACTTGTAGACTGAATCAAGATTGCTTGGAATTTTTTTTCCTAGGGTACGGGGATTAGGTGTATTTTACAAAAACCCTACACCTTTTGAAGTAAGAAACAGAATACGTCTCCTTATACTGGCAGGTAACGCAAGTGATATTTCTTTCTCTGGGAACACGTCGGTTACTAAACCAAACCCATTGTGTGACGTCGACCCGGATTCTGCGTTCCTAAGTTTCATTACCAGTGACCTATGTGTAAGTGTTGTTGACGACTCGCCACTACGAGAAGTCCCAGAAACTATGAGTATGGCAACAATGGGAGATGAACATGTAATCTCATATCGGTAGAATACATTGCAGGCTATATTGCATGTAAGTGCCACAACATTGATAAATCACTAGGTTTTCCAGCAGCAAAACGTGAAGGCGATCATGATGCAGATTGGACATCAATTCTATCTCGTGGTGGTCTTTACACTCCAACTCCAGCATAGGAAATAAGTGTTGCAGTTTGAAGAATTTGCTGCTTTTCACGGAAATGATGTGTGTAAACAAAAACATGTCTTCAGTCTCTGTGATCTATTTTAAAACAAAAGTTTCCTGAGGTTCATGTAGCAGTTATTACTCTTTATATAAAAACGAGAACATTTATAAGGATTAGGCATCTCAATCAAGAGGCAAAATTAAAGGCAATGAAGAAATACGCCGCAAAGAGGAAGCAGTTATGGATTGCATCGTCGTCTGGTAAATGGCACTTCTTTACCAAACGAGTGAGTTATCTTTCATCTTAATTATAATTTATTTAATCTTAGTGTGTACAAAACCTGTGATGCCGCTTGTTTTGACTTGTACAAACATGTATAGAACGTAACCGAAAGTAAAATGAACAATTAACACGCCACAGAGTCAGTGGTGCGGCGCATTTGCCGTATAAGCAGACGGCTACGCTGCGCGAGGATCCTCGTCGTGACGTCAGGGCGCTCCAGCCAATAGCAAGCGTTTTCACCGGAGTGCCGCCCCCCCCCCCCCCCGGGCACGACGGTGAACTGAAGGGACAGAATACGTAGTAGGACGAAGGAGGAGAGCTGCACCCTTTGCGGCATCATTATTCCCTGACACTCCAACATGACCCGGGACACAATGGAACAGTACAGTGGCGCCATTGGCAGTAAGTGAGTGAAGGCACTGTTGGATTCGTTGCACTATGGGGTGGACGGAATATAACACGAATGGGCTCTGGAGTGCACTCAGAGTGTTTCAGCATATGAGACATTTAGAATGCTGGTGTCGCCTGATGTACTGCGTGGCCTGATAAATGGTAAAGAGCTCCGCCGTAAAGATCGAACAGTAGTCTGGGATACGATACTGGAAAGAAAAGTCACTAAGCACAAAGGTACACCCGACACCTCGGTCAGCTTGGAACCATCAGTATAAATGAAGATACTGTCAGCAAGCTATGAGCGAAAAGTTAGAAACATGCTGCGATAGACGAGGTCAGCGGTAGAGTCTTTGGGAAGCGAATGGGGGTGAAAGTTGACAAGGACCTCAGGAGCGTGGCTTTCCTTGTCCTCTTAACTGCATGTAGTTTCACGTTCTCTACAGCTAGATTCGGACTAAATGTGAATGTTTACGCGGTTCTTGTATCCCACTATTCAGCTCTTCCTTGCTTTGGAACAAAACATCATTCGAACTAGCCAAATCTCTCCTTGGATTGTACATACATTAGAATGAAAGCTGGGATGTCCTTTTATTTCTGTTCCTCTGATTTCGGGACGGTACCGATGACAATCTTAAGAAAAACCTTTCAATGTTTTTAACGATCGAAAAAACGTTTAACTTTGTAATAATACAAATAGTATAACAACTTTAAACGCTGCAGACATGTCTATGGCGTTTGGTGAATTATTTATTCAGTTTCCAATTTGCTTACGAAAGAAAAATTACTGATTTATGATGATTAATCTGCAGGTGAAACATCTGAGTGTTACTAGTAATTACGTAGTAGTTCACGAACGCAGACAAAATCGATTGGCATACTTTTGGTAGTACTTATTTTACTATCCGTGTCCGGGTCACCATTTTAAGTCCTGAAGTTTCAAAAATCGGCAGAAGTGTGGCTTTGTCACTTGTATATACAACGTCTTCGCCTGTGCAAGTTCCTCCCATATTTGGGCATACAGTCAAATGTTGATGGTCCTGAACAGCGCCGCATTCACATGTATCATCCTCCCTATTACCCCGTGTTCTAAGGTTCCTGTAGCATTCTGAGACTCCTTTGTAAGTTTATTGAGCGTCCTCCATGTTAGGTAAGCTAGGTGGTGTCCAAGGCTCAGTTCTTCCGTTGTATCGATCCGCTCGTGTTTGATGGACTTACGCCACAGATTTAATCGACATACTTCTGCCTAGTCTCTAAGGAAGTAGTCATCCGTAGAAAGCTTTTCCCAGTCTGCGCTGTTGCAGATGATGTCCGTAAAAGAGGTGTCAATGATCGCCGAAATTCTGAGGATATGAGGTTATGCTCCCCATTTTGTACTCTTTGAGTTTCCGGATGATATCGTTTCTCTCACAAATTTTCCCTTTGACCTCCTGGCATTGTTTTATGTTTGTAGAGCTTATGGGCCTTAACTATGGAGTCATCAGTCTCTAAACTTACAAACTACTTCTGAACTGACTTATACTAAAGACGGCACAAACATCCATGTCCGAGGGGGGATTCGAACCCCCGACCGCAGCGACCGTGCAGACTGTGACGGCCACGCCGCAGACCGCTCGGCCACTGCGGCCGGCTGGTAATGTTTTCGGTAGGTCAAAGTTCGGTCCAATTGCACGCCTAAGAACCTCTGAGTTTTGCAGTGTTCCAACTCTTGACCTTGCCACGTTATTTTTAGCTTCCTTTGTGCTTTATTTCCGAGATGGAAAGCACACACCTTTGTCGTGATAGGTTAGTTTTGAGATGTTTTATCTTGTAGTAAACCACTAAGTCACCGAGTGCGTGTGCCAGTTTATCCTCCACTTCGTCCAAAGTTCTGCTTTGAGTTGCCAGGGCAGCATCATTGGCATAATTAACTGCCTAGCATCATTTGTGGCTTGTCATTAGTATAAATGTTAAAGAGGATTGGCGCCAGCACGCTACCCTGAGGCAGGCCATATTTCTGATTTCTCCACCTGCTGTTCTTGGATTGTAAAGTAGTCAGGTAGTAAGGTCCTCAATAACCGCTTGTTTGGGAAGAAAGACGTAGTTTCCTCTACTCTCCACTTTTCATCGGATGGTGGAACGAGTTCTTCTAATAAAATGTTAAAATGTTTGTAATTCTAAGGAACCGAACTATCAGCATCGGTCCCTAGACTTCCTGCTCACTGTATAACAACCTTGGCAAAAACCTAAATATGTCTGGGTACGGTATGACCGTAGGGTTACTTCTTCCGTGATACATATGCAGGAAAATTCACTCGATTTTTCCATGTAAGTTTTATTGAATAACCTGAGTTATTTTCTTTAAAGGTGTGGCATCGATGTACACTTTTTCCTGGAGTCTAAGAAGGCCATACCACGTGGAAATTACTGATAATCTCGGCTTTTACTTTGCAGTTTATTAACATTAGCCACCACAGAGCCTATAAGGAAGAGAATCACAACACTTCCTGGCCCTGAAGTAAAGTCTTTGCTTTTGAAGCGATGGCTGCTGTGGGTCACAACTAGTCTCGATGTAGGTCTGAGCTATAGGCAGTCAGATCCAAAACCAATCAGTAACTATGAAATGTCAAATGCGCTTACTGTTTCAGTTTGACATAGGACATCAAATGGACGTTTTTCATGTTCAAAGTCATTAACACACACAACAAAAACGTTGGATCACCTTGCGTCCAAGGTCTCCTGATCTCTGACGCTGAATGTGTATATTAGTATACAGTTCTTAAAATTGTCTATAGATGCCACTTAACCTGCTAAGATATGTACACAAACATGCATCAGCAGTCCCAATGAGAGTGACGAGGAGAGGGTCTGAAGTGGGTCACCGATTTCAATCGAATTTTGTGCGGACTTTCTATATTGAATGCAAAGAGTCGTGTGTCTGCTTTTTGCTAGACAGTAGTTTTTGAAAAAAATCATGGTCGAAGTTGATGATAGAAAATTGCGTTTTCGATGCTATGTATCGAAAGATCGTCTAAAGATGAGCATTTTTTTTACTAATATATATTCAATTGTTTTATCGGTTTGTGGTACACAGTTCAAAAACAAACATAGGAAATAAATGAAATAATCTTCTAAGGTGCATTATTATGTAATTCAAATAACTGGCAGTCAACTTTGTTTTGTTTCTTATTTTCATTGTATTCGCACTGTGTTTCATAAAACAGCTGCAAATAGCTGATATACACGAATTTGCCGATGCTCTAATTCAAAATAAGGCAAGAAATGGTGTTACAAATATGAGAATGTTATCAAAACATCGACAAAAGTAACAAAAATGGCCATAATGAAGTTTCGAACCTGCATCCACGGTGTGCCAGCCAAGCCTTGCATCGTTCGACCGGCGCCAGCGCTCGGTAAGTCTTTCATGTTTACGATTAGCCAAGCTGCAGCATAATGACAAAACTATTAATTACTCTAATATTAATTTTTAACTCCATATATATAGCACTGAATACGCAATTACATCAAATTTGCGCTTACTTTTTTCAAATACTTCTGAGTGACTAACATTAAGGCGTAACACGTGTGTCAGTATTTAATAGAGAATGTCAGATCCTTTCCTTGTTATACATTCGCCATTACTGTCTCAATGCAGGATTGAGCTCTGCTTGTAAAGCTGTTTTACAAGAATGTTGATTGTGCAAAAGTCTCTGCAGAGGTTTCGGAGGTAAAAGTTCACGACGCTTCTCGTCGGACTCCAGTGCCTATGTTGGCAACAGAACGACAATGAAGTGTAGAATTGCGTTAATATTTTTCACGAGCTACTGAGTAAATATTACCCCTCGTTTCACTCACACCAAAATTAATACTGTACCTGCTCTATGGTTGACAGGTTCTTGTATGTACCCTTGTCCGTTCAGAAAAAAATAATGTTCGTTTTAATTGAAGTTGTCAAGACAAAACATCTATTCGTTATCAGAGCTGCCGCCATTACCATTGGTGCCAACATAACCACTGGAGCCTGGCGAGAAGCGTCGTAAACTTTAACCGTTTCGTATACTGAAGGGCTTGAAAATCGTGTTCGTCCGATGACTGCCGCGGGTCTGGAGAAAACGATTGGGTAATTCAAAAATGTGGGTTCCTTTAGTGTGCAACCCGGTAGAGGGAGGAAACGAATTGATTCGACATCAGTGAACGACGTGGCCACAGTAATGCGGGAGACGTGTGGTGGTGTGCAAGCGTGTAGTGCACGGAGAACTGCCCGAACACTGGACAAACCTTTGAACATTGTGCATAAAATCGTACAGAACATCCTTCTTTGTATCCAATGAAAACTGATCACGTGCACTAGTTGCTTTCTGTTGACCTGCCTCTCTGCTTTAGAATTTCTTGCTCGCATAGAAGTGGATGATGAATTGCCGTGGTATGGAAAGACGAAGCCCACTGCCACCTGACAGGGTATGTTAAACAGAATTGTCGAATGTAGGGAACATGAAATCCGCTGCTTCGGCCGTGTCTATATCTAGGTGCCCTAGCCGTACCCCAACGGCTACCCAGTTAGCTATGCGCGCGCAACCTACTCTGCCTGACGTCGCACGAGAAGCCGCGGCCTTCTCTCTAGGTGCTTGTGCTGGGAGTCAAGACAGATAACCGTTGCCATGACTCACCAGAGGCATCACTCAATTTGCTTTACCGTAATGCAGAGGAATTATCCTCACGCTGATGTGTGGCTGAAGGTTAATTACGGAATTGTGCTGATGGAAAAGATTCCTGGAGTCTATATGCGAATGAAACATTTAATATTGAATTTATTCAAAATATTCAAATGTTTGTAGAGCTTATGAGACTTAACTACGGGGTCATCAGTCGCTAAACTAACAAAATGCTTATGAACTAGCTAATACTAAGGACGGCACAAATATCCATGCCAGAGGGGGGATTCGAACCCCCGACCGTTGTGGCCGTGCAGACCATGACTGGCGCGCCGCAGTCAGCTCGGCCACCGCGGCCAACTGAATTTATTCAATTCTCGAAAAAGGAAAATTGCAATACAACTCGTCTAAAAAGAAGACCAGGGTGTGAAAATTCACGAAACTTATACCAACACAAATAGGTGAAAAATCAGAGTGAACTAGAAAATGCAAATAGATTAACAGTTAATAAAACACAGGTCATTAAGTTTGTAAAAAATATTCACAACATAGAGGGTGTATTGAGAATGAAATTACTATGTCAGTGGTAGAACTGGATGATTTATGCTTATATAAACGTCGCCGAATCGTACGCTAGATATACTATGAGGACAGGGTATCAGAGAAGTTACAAGTGTACTTGCGGCGTTGACCACCTATAAATTTCAATTTTAGAGTAGTCCATCTCCTACTCCACCCTCTATCCACCGCTTTCTACCCCCGTCTGTCAATTTTACATATATACGTAGCGAATATAGGCCTATAGTTTCGTTTTAAGCATCTCAATCCTTGCGTGTCATACGAAGATATAATTTTGATTTACGTTTCCTAATAAATGTGGATACTGTCTGTAAAATTTCATGCCAAATTTGTGCATCAAGCCTAAGTTATACTGCATAAAAAGCAGTACGTATTAAGCGAGAAAGAGGAAAAAAAACTCTTATCACTATGTTCTGGGGGTTGTCAACAACAAATTTTATTACAAGCATAAGCTATTAAGTGCTGCCATTCTCATAGTAGATGAATAAAGTCTTTTACACGTCTCATGATGCGGCATCTTTTTCACTTTATTGTTTATGACGTAATATCTGCTAAACAGTCTGTAAAATGTGTCGCGAATATTGTTAATAAAAGCGCAATAACCAAATTCGTGCGCTATGGATAGTTTAGCGCGTGCTTGTTGTTTACGACGTATCCCTGTACTATTTACATTGGAATCTCGTTCGGAGGACGGCTATTCAAATTCGCCTACGGCCGTACAGGTGTAGAGTTTTTGCGATTTATCTACTTCACTCAATACAAACGCCGGGTCGTTCCTCTGAAAGGGCACTGTCGATTTCTTACCATCATTAAAAAAATCTCAGGATCAATGGTATTCATAGTGTGTAAAATTTGTCGCGAATACAGTAATTGTAATATTTTTACTTAGTGCCTTAATTTTACTGCGTTACCAGAGGAAAATATTTAGCAACAAATTTTGTTCATACTATCATTTTCGAGAAGTTTCAGAGGGGGAAATTTTCGCATAGATTTTAAATTGAATGCAAGGAAGCAGGGAAGTGCAGATAGTGTTTTTTTTGAGACGGCGACCAACGATTGGAAGGGAGATGATTCTTGCCGCACAAGACTTAACGTTTTCAAAAATTGAGGTATTTAGAAATGTGGAGCAACATGTGTGGAACCTAAGCAAAGAATTTAGGGAGAAGACAGTATTGTGAATAAAATGAAATAGAGGAAAAGCAAGAACTGGAATCTTTCCTTAATACTTATTGGTCAAAAAGAAGCTTAAGGTTGTCCGTCCGAATATATTTCTAAGAACATAGTACATATTTTTGTGAAATCTTTCTGGTAGTGTTATTTCTGTACGTTCATCAATCTCGCAGCAGTCCATGTCTGGCTGCTAATACCCTAAAACGGTTGCTAGTTGCACCTCGATACTTTGCAACTAAAGTACTACTCTCCGCAGTTAACTCCTATCATTTCCCAATATAAATTTTATACTCTTACCGGCTGCTCAACTTCTTTTTAACACCTAATAAGATCACAGTGCACTGATGTCCAGCCAGCACTAACAATCTAAAATATTATAATGATTAATCTACAACCGTCTAATCACAACTGGAAGCAAAATTTTCCGTGCCATATGCCCTAAGACGAAACACACACAAAAGAAAGTCTTGTTTTGATCTGATGTCTTTGATGAAAAGTATTAAGACATTTCATGCACATGACAAGAAAGCACAAGTTAAAAGCAACAAAATGTTCACAAAAAGCAAAAAGTTCAAGTGTACTCGTTTCACATTTGTCAATTTAAGCTCTGACGTCTCATGTATTGATGGTTAAATACTCTGAAACGCGACACCTTAGAAAAAGGTGACAATACTGCAGTATTACTGTAATTATGGGGAAACTGCCAATAAGCGACAAGATGTTACGATGTGTTAAAACATCACGGAATTACCTCGGTGTAGGTAAGGGAAGATGGGGAGGGTAAAAATTTTGGAGGGAGGTGGGATGGGAGACTGGAATACATCCATCAAGGGGTTGGCGTAGGGGACGAATTCCTGCAGGCCACATCAAATCAGTTACAGAGTTACAGGACGGAGCCCAATAATATTATTATTATTAATAATAAAATAATAATAAATTCAAGATAGATGTAAGATTGAAAACAATGACTAGATCTTTTATTTAAGCAGTGATAAAAGTTTGGGCTTAGATACATAGCAGAATTTCCACATAAATATGGAACTATGAAAAAAGCAAGTTACAAAATATACCGACAGTGCCTGTGCTGGTTTATGACAGTGAATCCCGGATTGAGATAAAAGGAAAAAAATAACAGAAACGAGAATTCTAACAACTAAAATATCTCTCCAGGAGACCACAAAAATGGCATCCAGGAATGATTAAGAATTTATAATTTAAATGAAACTTTTCGAAATATAGGAAGGATGGATGAAAACAGAATTCCAGTCGTAAGAAGTACGTATCCTTAAGAAGAAGATATAAGACGGTAGGAGTCAACTGAAATCCGCGATATGATCCGTCGGCTTTGGCCAATAATGTTATATCTGAATTAAAGACGATAGTTTGTTTAGAAGCAGAACATTATATATTACGATTTTTAACCAAAAAGTGATCTATAGCTTCTCTCAGACAGCCAGTTACAGGTTAACAGAGAGATTGCTTTTTCACAAGTGAGCGCCGAAGGCATGAATTTTGGCACAACTCAACACTGGATATGACCGACACCACCTAGAGAGAAGGCCGCGGCACTCTAGTGTGACGTCAGGCAGAGTAGGTTGCGCGCGCATAGCTGACTGGGTAGCCGCTGGGGCACGGCCCGCTATGCCGAAGCAGCGAGCTAGTCAGCTGTGCGCACGCAACCTACTCTGCCTGACGTCACCCGAGAGCGCCGCGGCCTTCTCTCTAGGTTGTGGTGATATGGCCCGTCAGCTTTGACCCACGACGTCAACAACATTTCGGAAAACCCGTATACGGGATATCTGAATACTTCTGTACTGTAGATAAAAAATAATCTGCAGTTATATTCGTAAATTACAGATAACAGAATGTACCATCGATCACAGGTCTCAGACCAAAAATTCGCACATCCGGCGCTCACATGAGAAAAAAAAAAAAAAAAAAAAAAAAAAAAAGCTATTCTAACTTAACCTATACATTATCATCAGAGAGAAGCCATAGATCACTTTTTAAACAAAATATTAACGCGCACGCACGAACCTCAAAACTACAGTGCTGCGATGACGTCATGGATCAAAGCTGACGGCCGGTATCCCCATCTTCAGATGAGCCTAAATTTTTGGGCTGAGACCTAAGCTCGATGGTACGTTCTGTTGTGGTAATCTGTAATTTACGAGGATAATCACAGATTTATTATCTGAAATACATAACTATTACGATATTCTCCCGTATGTTTATATTCGTTGATAGTGTTTTGGTTTGCTAGTTGGTATATCTACGTAGCGTATCTTGTGTGACAGAGAAATGACGTCAGTGGTCAACACAGACGGGTTGTATCGAGGCCTTAAATTATGCCTTCGGTGGAGAAAGCGGAAGGTACTCATGTGACGTCGGTACAGGAATATTTTCTAATCTTTAATGTGAAGAAACTGGAGGAATCGCTAATGGATAACATATGTATCCGTCTGCTGCAATATAAAGCTGTCAGTTTCGGTACCGCAACAACTGCGTCCTTGGAATCCGACGTATCTGAGGAGAAAATACGTCTGTCAGAGGCGAGGCCTCAGACTTCACTCCAGCGTAGTAACCTGCAGTTTAGTTAGACTCCGTGGCCATTCGCTGGCGTCGCCAACATTCAACCTCACCTAGGCCTCAAGTCAGTCACATAAGTCGACGCAAAGTGCGGTGAGGCAATTAAAGTTTCACTTTATGTAGCTGTCTAGTGAAACCCTCATCAGGCACGATATTCAAAGGAGATGTTTAAACATGATTTTTGAAATCGCGACCTATTGAGATAACAGCAAATAGTATTTGTGACACCCAAAATGGTGTGAATGCACAGCTTTGCGTATTGCTGTATTGTATGTGACTTAGTGTAAAATCATTCTGTCGCTGCCTGCATCATGCTTGCTGTCTCATTACTCCAAACAGCGAATTAGGCCACCGCCTTCTAAATTTTAGTGACCAAAGGCGGACATACTGTATTTGGGTGCATTTCGTTTTTATGCTTCAGTACTGCGAAAATATGCAGTTTCATTAACAACGGATTAAAACTTAATGCTGAACGTACCTTCAGTAATACACTTTTAGTATCGTGCTACGTAACAGTATGTAGGATAACCAAGTGTAAAATTTTTATCAAACAGAACGTAAGCTTCTCTATTAGTTTTAGGGAAGTCAGTTAAGTCTAGGAGGCTGAGAAAATGAGAGGGATGCAGTAATCGACTGGAAATTAGCCTATCTTACGTACAGCAAATGAGTGCACAAAAAATTGGAAACAAGTTTCAATAGCGTGTGATTTATTGCGGCATAACTAGAGACTGGGATACCACCGGTCTGCTTTGACCCATGACGTCATTAAGATGTCGGAAAATCAGTATACGGGATATCTTAATACTTCTGTATTGTAGATACAAATAATCTGTAGTTATTATAGATAACGGATCATCTGTAGACAGGGATACCGCCCGTCAGCTTTGACCCGTGACGTCATCGCAGTGCGGTAGTTTCGAGGTGCTTGCGTGTTTGTAGATGGCGTGAGTGATTATGTGGCGGTTGAGTTAAGGACGATAGTTTGTTTACAAACAAACCAGATTAATATTTTGTTTAAAAAGTGATCTGTAGCTTCTCTCTGATGGTTAGGTGTAGTTTAATCGAGTGATTTTTTCCCCGTATTTTTGGGCTAAGACCTGTAATCGATGGTACATTCTGTTACCTATAATAACTACAGATTATTTGTATGTATGTAAGTATTAAGATATCCCGTATACTGATTTTCCGACATCTTGATGACGTCATGGGTCAAAGCAGAAGGGTGGTATCCCAGTCTACAGTTATGCCTAGATAACAGAATGTACCATCGATCACAGGTCTTAGCCCAAAAATTCACACCTTCGGCGCTCACATACGAAAAAAAATCTCTGTTAACCTACACCTAACCATCAGAGAGAAGCTACAGATCTCTTTTTAAACACAACACATTTATTTTTAAACAAACTATCGTCCTTAACCATCACAATCACTCACGCCTTCTACAAAGACGCACGCACCTCAAAACTACCGCACTGCGATGACGTCACGGGTCAAAGCTGAAAGGGCGGTATCCCCATCTACAGGTGAGTCTTTGTCGCTAAAGCAGAACTATTTATTTTTGCGATAGGTATACCTAACACTTCAGGCTTAACCCGCTAAACTTGCGAAGGCTTTTCTATTTTCAATATAGCTCTAGCAGGCATCATCCGATTAAATCTGCTTACTATATTTGAGCCTTCAACTGCTTCCATCGCCTTACATCTATCCATTAGCAAACCTAATTCCTTCAACTTACAGGATATGTATCCTATCAACCGATTCTTTCGGCTGGTTGTGCCATAAATATTCTTCCAATTCGATTCATTATATTATCCGATTTCAGAATTGTTATGTTGCTATTTAACTACACGGACAGCAAAAATTTACCACTTTTAGTAATCTTCCTCGTGGGCGGGTTATACCTATAAATAACTATTATTTATCGATCATGTCCTACGTAACGGGCTCTGAATCTAAGCCCACTACCAGTTTCCTCACTACAGGGGGAACTTCTAGGAGTCGGTTGAATGTTTACCAGCTGGATGTTTTTGATAATTATCTGCACTGGCTGCTGGCTACGAAGTTTGATGCTTGCCTGTGGCTCTGGAAAATATTACGTCAGCACTAAAGTGGAAGGGTGGAAGGGGAGGCCTGATGTAAAGACGAATGAAGACTGAAATTTGGTCGACCATAACGTTGCCTTTTGTGAAGGTCATACGTGACGTCACAAAGTAATAAACGAGCTGCATGCAATTTGAATTACGCAGGGAAAGAAACTAACGTTCCACGGCTGCAATTTCACGCGGTTCTAATTTGATTTGATAGTTCCGAGTACCGTAGGCACAAAGTTCACTTACCCATCGAACCGCCCTGTTTCCGCCAGCCAACAGCACAGTCTGGTCCCAAACAGGAAAAGTTCAGGTCGCGGCACGGCCGCAATGCGCATGCGCGTACCGTATTGTTATCTTTTCGAATTTGCCGCTAGACAGTTGCCAACTTTCACAACGAAACCGTTTACATGAGCTACTAAAACTGTATTTCGTACACAGATTTTCCAATTCGGCTTTGAGTTGGTCATATAAACACCGCAAAACGATTCTCGAAATCCGCTTCACAATTCGTTCACATGTGACACATTTCCGGAAGACGAAAACCTAGTTTTTGAAACTGTTTCTCGCTGTCGTGTTTATAATTTAAAGTTAGAAGCGGATTTTCTAGCCCACTCAAATATGTTGTCTGAAAAAAACAGCTGTTTCAGTTCCTTATTTAGTCAACACACTCGCTGTTTCTATTTATTTAAATAGACGGACTTATCCTAAGTATCATAAGTATTTCACTTTATCGGAAAATTCTTAACTAGTTGACTTAACCTGACAAGCTAAGTACTTTCAAAAGCGTTTCGTTTACATGGGCCCGAAAATCAATTATGAAAATGGAAAACCACGTCATTAAAACATGTTAGTAGAATCGATTATGTAATTATATGAGCAACTAATATGGGAATGGGAGAATCCGTTTACGAAATCCATTTAGGGAGCCCATGTCAGCGGGATGAATCTGCTACTTGGCAAATAAGACTTTGCCAATCATCCCTTTCTCGTAGACTCCCGAAACCGGATTTCGTAAGCCGATATTCCACTTCCGCTTTTGGTTGGTCATATAAAAAGTTAAAAATTTACTATGGAAATTTGTTTTTATGAAGCGATTTTTCTCTTTCACAATGGATTTTCGTGCCTATGTAAACCTAATCATTTCTGAAACATGCCTGACTTGTCAGATAGCTTTTTCCTGCTGAGTATTTATGCTAACATGCATAGAGCGACTTTTTCTGCAGTAAAATAGAAGCTTATATCTTAAAGTCAGCAAGAAACTGTCTATTAAAATAAAGAGAAATACAGCTTGTGAAGACTAAATTAGAACTGTTACAGCTTTTTTCAGACTCCACATTTGCCTGGTCTAGGTAATTCGCCTCGGTTGCACAGTGGTAGAGGGCCACACTACAAATCCAAAGGTCGCCGGTTCGATCACCGCCAGGTCCTTAGCATTTTTATCTGTCCCTTTCCACTTCTTTCACCTCTGGCAGTGTTGCTCATGTGAAAATGCCGAGTACCACCGTAGTTCGGAACCCACGTTAAACTGTAGGTCCCCCTATAACTGGCTAGGCAAGTGAGGTCGGAAGAAGGCAACGGCATACCACCTCCAAACAGGACCATGCCTAGTAAAGCACTGTGGTGTTCAAACCAATCCTCGGATTGGTTTTTCGTTTCAGACGTAAACACGATAGTGAAAAATGGTTTATGGTATTCGGCTTTCGTCTTCTGGAAGATGTGTTCCATGTAAACAAAGTGAATGTCACTGATGGCTCAGCTGCCACATGTGAGCCACTACCGTTTCCGATCGAAAAGTCAGCAAAGCCACTTTACCTTCTACATTTACTGCATATTCCTCAAGTCACTAATGGCGCGTCACGAAGGGCACCTCACACCATTTGCAGTCGTTTCCTTTCCTGTTCAAGTCCGAAATTTAGTGAGGGAAAAACTGTCATGCATACTTACACAGAAGGCTCTCTATTATCTCAAGTTTATGGTATTTATGCGATATAGTCATTTTGCAGCCTTCTTCAAATTCCAGATGTCGAATTTCCCGCAATAGTGTTTCACGGAACGAACGTTACCTTCCCTGCAGCTATTTCAATTTTATTTCCCGAAGCATCTCTGTAATACTCGCGCATTGATCGAAAATTCTAGAAATAAATCTAGCTGCCCACCTTTGAATTTCTTTTATGTCTTCCTTTAAGCCGACCTCGTTCTGATTTCAAACGCGTTAGCAGCACGCAACAATGGGGCGCACTAATATATGTACACAGTCTTCTCTGAAGATGTTCCACACTTCCCAAACTTCTCGCAGTAAATCGAAGTCGAAACCCACTTTCCCCCCAAATGCTCTTGCAATTTTTTTTTTCCAATTCATACAGCTCTGTATCGTTATGAGTACATTTTAATCGATGCGACTGCGACTGTATCAAGCAGCACGGTATTAATGCTTTATTCTAAGATTACTGAATTGATTTTCCTACTCAATTTAACTAAGTTACGTTCTTCTAAATTCAAAGTTAGTCACCATTCATGACATCAGCTAGACATTTTGTTTAAGTCATTTAATAATAGTGATCCCATCACACTTCTCTGCGGCACTTCTGACGATACTCTTCCCTCTGGTGAAGACTCCCCAACGACACCAAAGTACTAGGATGTGTTACTCTGAAGATTCGTCCCACTTTTATATCTGGGAACCTGTCGCATAAGCTCGAAATGTTGTTAGCAATATGCAGTCCCGCAATAGGCCCGTTTCGGATATCTAAGATTTTGAATCAACCTGTTGCCCTTAATCCATGGCTCCCAAGATATTAGCCGGAAAAAGGGCTAGGTGAGTTTCGCACAACTGATGCTTTCTAAAAATTTCTTAATACAAGGGCAGAGTCTTTTTGGTCTCAATGAAATTTAATGTGTTCTAAGTGAGAAAAGGATCAACATTTCTGCAGAAAACTCTCATTATTTTGTGTAAATCTACGTCCGTGTGTTCGCTCATCATATTCAAATGTTTGTAAAACTTTGATACTCAACTTCTATGGTTATTAGTCCCTAGACTTACAAACTACTTAACCTAAGGCGCCTTGTTGCGGAGCGCGCGGTTGCTCGCCATCAGAGGTTCGAGTCCTCCCTGGGCCATATGTGTGTGTGTGTGTGTGTGTGTGTGTGTGTGTGTGTGTGTGTGTGTGTGCGTGTGCGCGCGCGATGTCCTTAGACTGCTCGGCCACTCCACCGCAACTTTCAGCCTTCTTGCATACATGAGTCATCTGAGAGAATTTACGACTTTAGCTGCTCATCTTTAGTTGGTCTATCATTTATGTAACACATGAAAAATTGTGCCGAACCCGGACTCAAAAGCGGGAGCCTCGGGTTCACTTGTGATCGTCTTTTAGCTGCTTGTCTACACGACGGATGGCTAAAACCACAGACAAATATATACTATAACCATTATCCATTGGGGACTCTGTGCGAAGGTCAAATGACATTATGGTTGAAAGAACTTCCTGTCTGAGCGAATTTCTTATATATGAAATCAAAACTCAGCTTTCCTATCGTTCTCTTCTACTACTAATTCCGGACATAGTCAATTTTTGACGATTTATTAGCACCAATGATTCGCACAACCATACAAATACAGTTCAGCGGAGCAAGTTCTGATTACTACAATTAGCAATGAGTCCACAAATTATTCAGCTAAGAGACATGTATCCGCAAATCAAGAACAGGAATTATAACTTGCTTAAGGCTGTAGATCATACTTCTTTTATATTGTAAAAAGGAAGGAAGGAAGAAAGAAAGCTACATTTAGCATGATGCAGTAAGTGCAAACTACACCTTGATAGCCACGTCAAGGAGTGTCGTTAAGCCGGCCGCGGTGGCCGAGCGGTCTGCGGCGCGCCAGTCACGTCCTGCACGGCAGCTACGGTCGGGGGTTCGAATCCCCCGCTCGGGCATGGATATTTGTGCCGTCCTTAGTATTTGCTAGTTCATAAGTAGTTTGTAAGTTTAGGGGCTGATGACCACGTAGTTAAGTCCCGTGAGCTCTTACAAACATTTGAAGTGTCGTTAAGGGTACCATGTGAGAAAAATGATAAAAGTGAAAGCTGAGTTTTAAGAAAGTGATGCTTTCCAAAACCTTTCTGACGCGTGGAAAAAAATGTTCAAATGTTTGTATAGTCTATGGGACTTAACTACGGGGTCATCAGTCCCTAAACTTACAAACTACTTATGAACTACTTACGAACTAGGACGGCACAAATATCCATGTCCGAGGGGGGATTCGAAACCCCGACCGTAGTGGCCGTGCAGACCGGGACTAGAGCGCCTCAGTCTCCTCGGCCACCGCGGCCGGCGACGCGTGGACATAGCCTTTTCCTTTTCAAGGAAAATGAGTACCTTCCAAATGAGAATATAATCAAGAACACTTCAGCTAAACTAGTGTTAAGGACATGGGTGTGTAATTATGTTGGATCGTTTTTAACCCTTCTCGTTAGATACAGGAGACATCCGCACATGTCTTTCTAACGCTTGGGAACTTTGTGCTTGACCGGAGATTTGCGATGTACGGAAGTTAAGTAAGGATTCAAAACATCTCTCTTGCGCGATTAATAAAGTGTGCTTGGTTTAATTTTTCCCAAGAAGCATGACAGTTATAAGTTCGTTTGCTCAACTACTTTTCTATTTAAATTTGAAGTATATAGTTTCTGATAAAGGTATTTTGATGCTCGGAAGAATTGGCATTGAGGCTTTGCATGCCACTGGATTATCCTTGGTAAACATAAAACCATTAGGAAATTAAGTACGAAATCTAAATATTGGAACATTTAAACCGTTCCGGGGGGCTGTCATTGATTCGAGGACAAAGTTAAAATATTGAGCTGGACCGGGATTCGAACCCTGATTTCCCGCTTTGGGTCAGGGCCACCTTAACCAATTAGGCTATCCAAGCACGCTTCCCTTTCAACGACAATTCTCACCTTCTAGCCCACTGCCCATTGATTCTTCTTTCTCGCAGCCTATACTGGATTCCCGCAAGGAATCGAGCGTCTGAATGCGCTCGCTTTCAAACTGTCATTGCTGTAGTGGGCTTATTTACAATTACTGATATTGTGTCTGTTCTTTTCGGACATTTATCCATAGTCCAAAACTTTAATGAACATTATAAAATTTGATAAATAAGGACATTATTATAAATCACATTATTTTGAAGAAGTGACTATTTGTAACTGAAAAATCAGGGTTTCAAAAGTCAGTATTTATTACACAATCATAGTTAATTTTTGCCTCATGTTTCTTGGAATGTTCGAATGTTTGTAGAACTCATGGGACTTAACTACAGGGTCATCAGTCCCTAAGCTTACAAACTACTTATGAACTAGCTAACACTAAGGACGTCACAAATATCCATGCCCGAGGGGGGATTCGAACCCCCGACCCTAGTGGCCGTGCAGACCGTGACTGGAGCGCCTCAGTCCCCTCGGCCACCGCGGCCGGCTCATGTTTCTTGAGATATATTTATGATTCAAAATGATCGTGTAATAAACTAATTAATACGCCTGTGTGCAGCTTGAGTTTTCAAAAACCATGGTAAACTTTTGTTTCCTGTACTGTTGAACTATAATTCATCTGGGAAATGATGTGACATAACAGTCAACGTGACTTCGAGAACTATATTCATGCCGTTCTCTTCATTTTGGATATAGATAGACGGTAACTAAGAAACAAAACACTACATATAATTGGAATTCTCATTTTCTTTATATATAGAGTGCCCGCGTGTGTGTGGCTTTACGTGTTTGTGTGTTCGTATTGTATACAAAACTACAGTATTCTTCCAATCTTGACGAAATTTTGCACACATGACTTCAAAACCAAGGAGGAGGTCATTGTCGGTTTAAGGATAGCGCACAACGTATAGGTCAAGAGATATGACGTCATAAAACCATTTGCCCGAAAAACTGACGCAGCAGTGTTGTACATTTGCTAAATCACTGGAACAATTTCAATCACATTTGGTGCACATATTCCTTACCATGATGTAAAAATTGCTGTAGGGGTGAGTACCACCTACGACTCATATCACAGGAGATTTGACGTCATAAATAATGAGACGAATGCTAAGCTGCCCACTCATTAAAAATGTTTTAATTTGTATCGTATTCACTACTAACGCTAATCGCGAAAAATTTCGCTTGCAGTGGCCAGCTCCAAGCGCAGAAGATTACAATTTTGTGTGACACATTGCTCATGAAAAATAATGTCATGTGCAAACGAAACTACAGGATAAAATTCACTATAGATACAGGTCAAATGGACAGAGTGGTGCAGAAGGCGATGGACGGGGGGATGAGAAGGAGATGAACGAACATAAGAACATAAAAATAACCGGGCGACGACGGGTATTAAGGCCGTTATACGAGGTATGTCCACAAAGTAAGTTCCGTTTAGTTATATGAAACAAACGGGTAGAGATACAGAAAAGATACCTGTGGTACAAAAATGTACAACTGCTAAACTGCTTTTCTACATACCTTCCAAAATTTTGCAGCCACTTGTCATAGTGTGGCACAAGTTTTTGTATGCCTTCTTCCTAGAAGTTTACCGCCTGTATATTCAACCATGTGGTAACATGTCCTTTCAGCTCGTCATCATTGTTTGAGGATCTTCCATAACAAAGGCACTCAGTGTAAACTTACGGTTGTGCTTAATCTTCTCTTCAGTTGTGTGAACCAGTCCATCAGCAGCAGAGACAGGCGTATACTTTGTTCTCCATCATGCATTTCAATCACGTCCTCCATCTTCTAACCATTAAATCACTCAGAACATTTTGGCCGTAAACCCTGCACATTTGCCGATGAATTTCTTTTGGTTTAACTTTCTTTGCATTTAGAAAACGAATCACAGATATTATTTCACACGCGGCGGCATTTACAATTACGGCTGACGTTGTAAAGAAACACTACACATCAGACGTCGGCAGCAGTGATCTGAAAATGGCGTTCATGTCTTCTCCTTGAGTAAGAGTAACTGTTCACACTTGACCTTCAAATCAAGAGGAAGGTCACTGTGAGTGTAAGGATCACGTAAGACACATAGTCCGCCGGCCGCGGTGGCCGAAGGGACTGAGGCGCTCCGGTCACGGTCTGCACGGCCACTACGGTCGGGGGTTCGAATCCCCCCTCGGGCATGGATATTTGTGCCGTCCTTAGTCTTAGCTAGTTCGTAAGTAGTTTGTAAGCTTAGGGACTGATGACCCCGTAGTTAAGTCCCATAAGTTCTACAAACATTTGAACATTTTGAACACATAGTCCACGAGATATGATGCCATAAACAATGAAATGTGTCAAAAATGCTGCATCATGCGACAATATTGCACATCTACTACTAAAGCACTGGATTTCAACCAAATATAGTGCACATACGTCCTGTCATAAAGTAACAATTGCTGTAGGGGTAAAAGACACCTATAACTCATATTTCAGGAAATACTACGCATATGGTGTGTATCAGAGGGCGCTTTACTTGTGTTACTCGACAAAATCTACGGTTTTATTTCGATTTTGATGAAATTTTGCCCACATGAACTTTCACACAAAACGAAGGCGATTGAGAATATAAGATTTCGTGTGGTGCATGTCGGAGGGAACTGTAACTAAGAACCTCGACAAAAGCCACAGTTTTAATGTCTGGGTGGAATTTTGCGCACTTAACTTTTAGGTGGGTCCCTGTGACATCAAATTTCGTACAATTCATGGCTAAGGGTACGATACAACAAACTTCAACGCCGTGTGACCAATCACCATGGAAGAAGGTACGTTTTCATGTTTCATTGCTCATCATGATAGTTTGTAGATATACGGTGGTAATATTACATTGATAGAGGGAGTTGTAGAGGAACAGAGAGAGTAAGACGTGCATAGAGAGAGGAGACGATGATCCAAGAGATGGGAGGGGGAGATGAACAGAAAGGGGAGAGAGAAGGTGATGGAGAGAAGAAAGAAATGGACTGAACGCCGGGTTTTCAGTTAGTTTTAAATACATGCGAAAGCTGTAATACAACATGTTATTCCTGTGAACTCTTAAAGTTCTCCTTGCTTATTTAAGTGAAAAAGTCGTGTTTAAAGTTATTTAAATTATTACTTTTTTTAAAAGAATCGGTTTATTGGTTCTCGACGTATTTCCCTTTCAAAACTATTCACTTTTTCATCTGTTCTGAGCAGTTTTTGTAACATCTGTCTCACTACGTTGCCGATATTCGAAGCCGCTCGACGTCGGAGGTTCGAGTCCTCCCTCGGGCATTGGTGTTTGTGTTGTCCTTGGCATAAGTTACTTCAAGCTAGTGTAAGTAGTTTGTAAGCTGAGAGACTAATGGTCAACGTAGTTAAGTCGCTTAGATTTACAAACATTTGAACATTTTTGGTACCCAAAGAACGGTGTTGGGTGGCTTCAACATTTTGCATTATTTTCAGCAAGAGAACATGAAGAGGTATTTTACGCGATAAATAACGCGAATAAGAGCAATGAGACATTCATAACAGAACATAATTTTTTGACGGTAATGCCTTTACAAACATGTGGTGCGAATTACAGTTAACAAACAGAATTCAAAATGATGCATTCAATAACTCGAAGTTCGAGTAAGAGAAAATATTAGTGACTAGAGAGAAATCACTATGTAAGTCACACAGGATAGTTCTTTACCTATTTTAACCCTGTGTCACTTAACATTCATCGAGCGGAATTGTTACTTTCGCAGATGGTACAAGTGTTATCGAATATTCTGTTGTAAGAAAGGAATAAGTTCGTAATTAAGTTTTTGAAAGGAGCGGTAATCTGTATACGTACGATACCTAATTTTTGACGAATCGAACTGTGCTTAGCGAATATAGTGATATAAAGACGTAACTTACGACATGAACAGGTGGACTGGGATTTAGTCAACGCATAGCTAGAAACGTGAAATGGGTGGAGTACCGAGCTATTTTAATAATTAAATGTTCATATGTCTGTAAATCTATCGGACCAAACTGCGTGATCATCAGTCCGTAGCTTACAAACTACTTAAACTAAGGTAAACTAACCTAAGTACAACACACACGCCCATGCCCCAGGGAGGACGCGAACCTCCACGGCGAGCAACCGGGCGCTTCGCAGCGAGGCGCTTTAGACCGCTCGGCTACTCCACCGCGGCTTTAATAATTAACTTGAGTACTTTTCTACTTCATATAGTTGCTAGTCTTGAAAGCAAAAAAACATACTCCTGACACATATTTCGCATACTTCCACTCAGTAATGCTTTATGGAATGATTTTTCGAGCTCATTTGTCATTTAGTACAAACGTATTGCTAGGACAAAGACAAGTAATACGTGATATTAGCTCTCCAACGAGTTGGGCATTTTAAGTAAAGAATCAAACGTCGCCTGAAGTTACCGAGACGAAAGGTAACATACAACGTGTGTCAAATAGGCTCAAAATCTTTCATAATACGGGATTGCTCATTTCTTTCGGTTCTTACTAAATACTCGTGTTTCGGCGACGAAAATTTTAGAGATTATGGACTACCTACTGCCATTATATTACTGTCCATAGTATTACTCTCCATGCAGGCTTAAATAGTTAGACAACTTTAAATTTTTACTCAATACTGGAACGTTACTTTTTTCTTTTTTTCGTACCTGTAATGATCGAGCAAGCTGTTCGTCTCAGATATTTTTCAGACAAATGCAGACAAACTTGACAGTGAAGCGGACAGAGTATCAGTAGTGAACAACAGGAAGAGCCTTCTACAGCAGTTATTCACTTACAACCAAAACAATCAGCACAAAAGCTTCGACAAATCTATAAACAGGTGGATTTCCTTTTCGGTACATGTTGTTGGTTCTCATTATAGTGGTCGGAAGGAAATGGTGTCGCTGTGACAAATCACAGTGATTGTAGAGCCGCGGTTTTCGCAATGAAAACTTTTGAGATTCTGCGCTGTCAGTCACAGAAAACTGTATCACTGAACTATGACATTTCCCGTCTTATGCTGACTGCAACTAGGACAATTTTTGGCACTGAATGGGTTTAGCGTTTATTTTTATTTTTTTATTTTTTTATTTTATACATGAAGCATCTTCTGTGGTGTTGTAAATGTTGGTACATTCTGGCATTTAGTTTTGCTCATACAGATTAGAAACAGTAGCACTATTTGTGCACATTGTGTGTTTTTAATTCAGCTTATAATTAACGTAAAGTGTTTATGTCTCTTCTTTTTCGGAAATTGAAAAAAAAAAAAAAAAAAAAAAAAGAGAGGAAAATAGTTAAAATTTGTCGAACTCAAAAACATAAATCACAAACCGCCTAACCCCAACGAACAAAACGAAAAGAACAGCAGTGGGCTATAAAAAGCTGGCATTAATACCGTAAGCAAGTTATACACCAACATAAAAACACAGAAAGTTAAAACTGTTTGTAATCTATTTGTGGAAAACGAAATGAATAAACCTATGTATCGATATTTACAGAACCACAGAAGATGATTTATAAACAAAAAGTGAAACCTTCTGGTGTGAAACATCGTCTTAATTGCAGTCACCAGAAGACAGGAGATTTGTTCATTTCGACAGCTTCTGCCGAAGACTGCCACACAGACAAACATAATAAAACTGTAGCAGCACTTGATTGAAGGCCGAGTGCCATCTGTTGGTGTTAGTTGGTACGTCCAACTTTCCCTTGTGTCACATTATCGGTAAGAAGAAAAGAAGACGAGGGTTTAACGTCCCGTAGTAGTAGTTTGTGAGTTCAGGAACTGATGAGCCCGCAGTTAAGTCCCTTAAGCTTCACAAATATTTGAACATTTGTTTTTGTTGAGGTTGGGGATGAATATCGTCCGCGCTCTTTGAAGCGCACCATTCCGGAATTTTCTTAGAGCAATTCAGAAAAATCACGAAAAATGCATATCCGGATGTTCGGTGGCATGTTTGAACTGCAGTTCTCCCAAATGCGAGGTCAGAGTCCTAACCACCGGTCATATCAATGGGTCTTGCCGTGGCCGGTGTGAAGGGAGGTCTGCGACTCGTAACCAGTGATAAATACAGACCTGAGTGCAGGCGAATATGCCGACAGGGGAGTAGATACTCATATCTTCAGACGTGACGTAATTATGATTTATGCACGCTGTATCGAATATGAAAGAGGCAGCTTACCTGAGCCAGGCGAATAATGCTCTGTCTGTAGAAGGCCTCTTTCGTCTTAGATACAGTGGGTATAATTGAAAATGACGTCATGGCGGAACTACTCTGCTAGTGGCGCGATAGTTCGCGCTCAGACCTGCATTACAGTTGACCACGCGACAGCCTCGTGGCCATGCGGTTGCCGCAAGTGACGTCACGGATGAGTTACGCACAAACACAGGCGCGCGCTGTTGTCAGATCACTGTTTAACTTACAACGTGAAATTTCGTAGCAAGCGAAATAAACAGTTACACATTCCACTTTTATCGATGATCACGTAACACCTTTACAGGAGCAGAGATACGGGTGTTAAAATTATAACCACTTTTAGCAGTACGAATGCTACTTTGCTCAGAGGCGATTACTTACAATTTTGTTTCAGTATCCCACGTGTGTGAAACACACACTCTTAGAACATGATATAATGTAGAAAATAAAGAAATTTATATCTCGATTCACAGAAACACAATAACTCAAATGGAAAAGATTAAAAGGAAAACATAAACTAATCTGAATTTATTTAAAAAAACTGAGTACCTTCTGACTACTGTTGGTAACAAGGCGATTGTTCCTTATTTTAGAACGGTCATTCGTTAAAGTATTTCACAAAATATGACATGCTTTTGAAATGATTTCTTTCACATTATAACCAACCGCGCGAGAATGGCCACTCGGTGTGAGGCGCCTGGTGACGGATTCCGTAGCCGCTCCTGTCGGAGGTTCAAATCCACCATGGGGCATGGGTGTGTATGTTGTCATTAGCACAAGTTAGTTTAAATAGCGTGTAAGTTTGGGGACCGGTGACCCCACTAATTTGGTTCATTAGATCTTAGACCAACATAAGATTTAAGATTTTCTTTATCAGCGATAACACTGAACTGTCGCTTTCATAAGGTGTTTGAACACCTCCCTGCGATTTTTGCTGCTTAGAAACAAACATACGTAGTCATTAAATATTATTATTTGAATCAATTTGCAGCATTCAATGACAATTTTAAATATGAAATCAGATGTTTACTTTAATGCACCTTTGGACAAAGTTAATATGAGGTACTCTCATTCTTCATCCCGCTTTCAGTGAATTCATCAGCAGTAACAATAATTGCTTTACATTTATCGCAGCCATTTACAGAGTGTTCAAATGTTTGTAAACCTGTTGGACCAAACTGTTAAGGCCATCAATCCCTAGACTTACAAACTACTTAAACTAAATTAAACTAACCAAAGGACAACACACATGCACCAATGCCCCAGGGAGGACTCGAACCTCCGACGGTAAGCATCCGTGCGTCTCAAGCAAGGCGCCTTAGAGCGCTCGGCCACTCCGCCGCGGCGCTCCCATTTACGAATTTAAGTGTTTGGGGAGCAAGTAACGTCAAATTTGTAACAGCGCACTTAAATCCTTTTCTGTAGTTTCTTTTTTACGTAATTGTTGCCTTCTAAATTGTTAATATTCAGTTATTCATGAGGAGTTGCTACACAGCTCAGTGTAACGTATTTTACACTACAGTCCCCAAAGAACGCTGATCCCTTTTTTATCGCGTTTGTTATTTTCAGTTCTTTTCTGAGTGTAAGACCTAAGCAACTGACTCATGGTACTATGAATCATCTCTTTGTCTGTATCGACCAAACCTACTCACTATAGGTTTCGTCTGAAACGTACCTAATAACAAATATTTACAACGCACAACAGTGTTGAAAACGTATTCAGTTTAAAAAAGAAATCGTTGTTGTCTGCAGCGAAGGAAAACGTATCGGGAGTCAGTTTTACAGCTTTTTTTACAGGGAAGTAAAGTTAGCGATAAGATTTTCCAATGCATTACGAACTTAGCAAAATGTATTAAGTACCAAATACTGGCGTCATCAACATTGCGTATTGCTTCTAGCAGTGGATCTCTGTTGCGACAATCAGTCTTAGAAGAACGAACATCTTCCATCACGAGAGAATAATCTGAATAAGTACTTCAGTGTTTGTGGTACATATCTTTGAAAAGTGAGTGTACAGCTGGTACCATCATTTCAACAAAAAGCTGCACGCTGACTATCGAGGATCCCAGTGCTTCTTCGACAATGATGTTACTAACTTCATTTTTAATCATTTGCTTAAAGACGAAGGATATTTAAATCATTCAAACTAGTGGTTAAAACTTTAGATGGATTCTGAAATGGAGGAAATACGAACGTTTGTTACTCATCACACTGATTTAAGTAAATGTTAAAGATGCTTATAAATTCACATTTTTAGATGTTTGTTAATCTAACGAACTTAACTGCTGCAGTTATCAGTCCATTGGCTTACAAACTACTTAAACTAACTAATGCAATGGACTCACATGCATGCCCGAGGGAGGACTCGAACCTCCGATGGTGAACAACCACGCGCTCCGCAGCAAGGCGCCTTAGAGCGCTCGGCCACTCCACAGCGGTTCTTATAAATACATAAACAGTATTAAAACGCAGAAATATTTTCTCTGTCGGATTAAATTGTACGTAACCTTTGGCAAAATTTGTATTTAGTCCAAGAGAACATTCACTATTCAAAAAAAAAAAAAAAAAAAAAAAAAAAAAAAAAAGTTCAAATGTTTGTATAGCTTATGGGACTTAACTACGGGGTCATCGGTCCCTAAACTTACAAACCACTTATCAACTAGCTTATTCTAAGGACGGCACAAATATCCATGCCCGAGGGGGGATTCGAACCCCTGACCGTAGTGGCCGTGCAGACCGTGACTGTAGCGCCTCAGTCCCCTCGGCCACCGCGGCCGGCATTCACTATTCTCTCACATGGCTGTAACCGATTTCATTTGACTCTTAAATACGCGACCTGGGCAGATTCAAATCCGACATCACTCTTCATATAATTTGAAGTTTTCTCAGATACGACACAAGGGGCTACAACAACACATGAAATCCTAAGGTGGCTGTAAGAACTCAAAGAAATGGAAATTAACCTAAGTAATATTATGGCCAATAGATTAAACTTTTTTAATACGCTGCCTCATAAACTGTAGTCTACTAGTGAAAGTTAACGGCTCACTTTTACTTTTTAAGTTACTAATGAATTGATGAATTGTGGAGCAACTTTTGTCCTACATGACATTTACACCTACATGGCCACTAGTCGGAAAACTACTTATATGGCAAAGCAAGTTGTCCACAGTATGTTCCTGCTGAAATGTAGCGCTGGACGGCACTGAACAAAAGTCCAGAGAGCACAAAATATACCGAATGTATTTAAGTTTGTAGAATAGAATAAAAATCATGGTGATCTTAAAAGAAAAGGCCCTTACATCTATGTAGTTCATTTACCGTATCTGTGAAAACATCATAGTTTACAAAATCTTCAGTACTACAAACTGTTAACACAGAATCATCTACTCTTCTCCTTTTATCTTTACTATATATGAGCCTCTCTACGAATTGCTTTGCACAGAATACAGAATTCTTCCCCAATATGAAATTATCTCCATGAATTGTTCGTAGCCACTTAGTCCGAGTGTATGAGTGAGTCCTTTGGACATATACATATTGAAATATGCTTTCACTTTTTCTTCCTGTAACTTACAGTGTAGCCTGGTACACAGTAAATAAGTCCCATTACCAGCACTTAAAACACGTAACAGACCGAAATATAGTTTTTAAAAGAACGGGATTCGAATTCCGGCCCGTCACAAACTTCCATGTGTTAGACAACTACAGTTCATCTTCGGTACAGCAGCAGAAATCGGAAAATTGCGCAAATTGCAAATATACGTATGGACTTTCGAAAGGAAGAAAAATGAGTTACGATTAAGCAAAGAGCATATGTACTTACCAATATCTTCGTCGTCAGCTTGTGGACTGTTTAGAGACATGATGAGACACAAACTTGAAAACAAATTCAACTCATGAAAGGTCACACGCAGTGGATGGTTCTCACCCCGTCACTAAAAGCCTACTGGACGTACGAGTACCGCAACGGAAGGCTAACGGTTTACCCCGCGCTCACCACTTTGGCTGTGACGTCACGCGCGCTTCTGCCTTATCCCGCGGGCTGCGGTCTGGCTGCTGTGTCAGTGGAGGACGAAAGGTGGGGGGGCTCCAAGTCCTGACGACCGCGTGATTGCAGACGATTTTTAATTAAGCCGCCAACAGTGCCAACATTCGTTCATTGAATACGAGGTAGCCTAGAGGTCGAGCCCTCATACGTGTGAAAAATATGAATATAGGTACCTACTTACAAATTATCTACATCTGCATGGGATACTCTGCAAATCACATTTAAGTGCCTGGCAGAGGGTTTATCGAACCACCTTTCTTCTACTTATCTCCCATCCCATTCTCGAATAGCGCGCGGGAAGAAAGAAAACCTGAATCTCTCCGTTCGAGCTCTGATTTCTCGTATTTTATTCTGATGATCATTTCTACCTATGTAAGTCAACAATGTATTTTCGCATTCGGAGGAGAATGTTGGCGATTTCATAAGCAGCCCACGCCGCAGCGATAAGAGCCTGCCGGCCACGGTGGCCGAGGGGACTGAGGCGCTTCAGTCACGGTCTGCACGGCCACTACGGTCGGGGGTTCGAATCCCCCCTCGGGCATGGATATTTGTGCCGTCCTAGTTCGTAAGTAGTTCATAAGTAGTTTGTAAGTTTAGGGACTGATGACCCCGCAGTTAAGTCCCATAAGCTTTACAAACATTTGAAAATTTTTTGATAAGCGCCTTTGTTGTAATGATTCCCATCTCAGATCCTGTATCATTTCCGTAACGCTGTCGTGACAGTACAAATCGAACTGCCCTTCTTTAGACTCTTTCGATGTCATCCGTCATACCCACCTGATAAGGATCCCACACTGGGCAGCAACACTCCAAAAAAGGACTGACAAGCGTAGTGTATGCAGTTTCTTTAGTAGTTCTGTTGCGTCTTTTAAGGGTTCTACCAATGAAACGCAGTCTCTGGTTCGCCTTTCCCACGATATTATCTACGTATTCTTTCCAGTTTAAGTCGAAAGTAATAGTAATTCTAGGTTTTTTGTGGAGTTTACGGCCTTCACTTTTGATTGATTTATCTTGTAAACAAAGTTTAACGGATTTCTTTTGGCACTCATGTGGACGTCTTCACACTTCTCATTATTTAGAGTCAATTGGCAATTTTTACACCAGATTTTATTCAGATCGTTCTGCAGTTGGTTTTGATCTTCAGATGATTTTACTAGACGGTAAATGACGGCGCCATCTTCAAACAATCTAAGAGAGCTACTTAGATATTCTCCCAAATCGTTTATGTAAATAAGGAACAGCAGAAGACCAATAACACTACCCTGTGGAATGCCGGATATCACCTCTGTTTTAGTCGATTCTTTACTATCGATTACTACAAACTGTGTCCTATCTGACAGGTTATGACAATCAGTGTGTTAAGAATTTTTAAAAGTTCTGAAAGGCGTTGCATGGAACTTAAATGCTATAGAATATTTACCTGCTTCCCCCAGGTTGTTGTTAGCCTACACGAAACGTTTTTTGATGGCTATGCTATCAGCATATAGAAATGCAGTGCTTTAGTAATTTTTAACCTAAGTATTACACTGCAAAGATTTTCGTAGCTTATTCATAAATATTATGTTGATTATTTTTTAAATGTGAAGCTCATACTAGATGAAATACAGTAGCGTCATCTTGATTTAATCACCGGTTTTTACCAACTGTAGACAACAAGATAAACACTGAAGTCATGAAGATTTTATACTCGAGAAGTTACCATTCGGAACGTTTTGTAATTTTGTTTCTGCAGAACCACCTAATATCAAATAAATAGTTATTTACTTATACTCAGTGCCCGAAAGAGGTGCACCCTGCTTACAAACTACTTAAACTAACTTATGCTAAAGACAACAACTCATCCATGCCCGAGGGAGGAGTCGAATCCCCGACGGTGACGGCCGGCCAGTCCGTAGCATGTTGCCGTAGACCACGCGGCTACTTACGCGCGGCCATATGATTTCCATTTCACATTGTACATTTAATTGTACATTAAAAATGGCTAAAACAGTCGTAGCGGTAGTACCAACAAAAGTCACTACTCGGTAGATCGCAGGACGCTGGAAAGATCGAACACAACCAGAAATTTCCGAACTGTGATGCGTAGTTCTCAGACTGTCGTGCCCAAACCCCTCTTCAACCCTCTCCTGTCGTGACCTCATAGAGTTGAAAATGTATATACATGTAACAACAGCTCCTCAACTACAGAGCACTGTTACAAATCGATGCGACAGCACAGTTTTGTTTTTAGTAATATTCCGCACGAAAATATAGGGGAAAATATTGGAAGTATAAAGATCAACTACCATTAGAAGAATATCTGAAAAGAAAACAATAGTGAAATAATAATCACTTTAGCTCAAATGTTCAAATGTTTGTAGAGCTTAAGGGACTTAACTATGGGGTCATCAGTCCCTAAACTTACAAACTACTTATGAACTAGCTAATACTAAGGACGG